>PVHT021183520.1:2680914-2722193 GCA_004024745.2 Catagonus wagneri
GGAAGTTTACAGTCCAGTTGGTTGAAGGCTGCTCGGCATTTGTTTGTAGTTTTGCTGTTTTTCGGGAGAGAAGTTTAGCTCCAGTCCTTCTATTCCGCCATCTTAATCCCAAAATACTTTAGTTGATTAAACATAAAGTCAATATGTAAAATTTTGACATATCTTAATACTCTAACAATAGGCAAATCAGAATTTAGCTAAAGATAATAACTGCAAGAACATCAGAAGGTATATAATGATAAGAATCTATAAAACATGATAGGTGTGTGATATTTATAACCAGGTCTTTCTGCTGTGAAGAACATTATTGGGACAGTTGGCAAAATCTGTACACAGAGTGTGGATTACACAGCAGTCTGAGTGTACTCAGGTAGGTCCTCTGCCTAGGGCCTCACAAAGCTGTCCATAATCAGAGTTCTCTCCAGGAAAGACTCTTACCTGGAAGTTCTAAGGAAGAATCCACTTCCAAGTTTTTTTAGGTTTTTGGTCAAATTCAATTGCTAGTGGTTGTAAGACTGAAGTCTCTTAATCTCCTTGCTGGCTGTCAGCTAGAAGCCTCTCTCAGGTCCTGGAGGCCACTCACAGTTCCTTCCCAGGGACTGTCTCCATGTCAGCAAAAAGTATATCCCCTGTGTCAGATTCCTGTCATGCTCCGAAGCTCTCTGACTTTCTATTCTGCCAGCAGCTGGAGAATACTCAGACTTACAACAATGGAACTGTGGAAGATGAATTTGTATTGATTTAAGAAGTAAAATTTATTATGCAAAAATAAAACTAATATGCTAGATATTACTCTAAATAAATGTCAAAAAATGTGTGTGCCTGTGCATGTGTGCCGTTTGTGTGTGAGTGAATGACACTGCAGCACTGTTCCAACAGCTAAAAAAATAGAAGGAACTCACACTCATAAACAGTAAAACTGTGGCACATTAATGCAATGGACTACTTCTGTAATGAATGTGAATGAACAGGAGCTACAAAAATATGGATAATCTTACAATATTAAGTTAAAAAAGGAGACATAAAAAATATATACAATTTGAATTTATATGCATAAAGTTCAAAAGCATGCAAAGTTAAGCTGTCTTTTTAGAACCATTTTTACAGCAACTATAAACTAAATGAAGAAAATAATAAACAATAACAAAATAGCAAACTTAAGCACGCTAGACCAAATAGACTTAACTGATAAATATAGAAGAGATATTTATAAAACATTCCTTCCAAGAGCAACACAATACATATTCTTCTCAAGTACACATGGAACATTTCCAAGATACATCAGACATGAAGCCACAAAACAAATATAAGAGGACTTAACAGATAAAAGAGGAAATAATGTCAAGCATCTTTTCCAATCACAATGGTTTGAAACTGGAAATTAATTACATGGAGTAAAGTGAAAAAAATATAAATCTATGAAGACTAACCATCTACACTTTTGAAGAAATCAAAAAAGAATGGGTCGTAGAGAAATCAAAAGAGAAATTAAAAAGTATTTTTAGACAACTGAAAATGGAAATGCAAAATGCCAAAATTTATAGGATGCAGCAAAAGCAGTTTTATGAGGGAAGTTCATAGAAATAAATCCTTACATTAAGAAACATGACACGACTCAAATAACCCAACTTTACACCTCAAGGAGCTAGTAAATGAAAAGCAAAGGAAGCCTAAAAGTTGTAGAAGGAAGACGATAACAGAGTGGAAACAAATTAAATAGAGACTGAAAAGTCAATAGAAAAGATCAATGAAACTAAGAGCTGGCTCTTTGAAAGGATAAACAAAATTGACAAATCTTTAGCTAGACTCAACAAGAAAACAAAAAGACAGGTAACTCTGGTAAATGAAATCAAAAAGGAAAGAGAAACTATCACACTGGACACCACAGAGATACAAATGATGCTAAGAGGCTACTGTGAAAAAGTAGAAGGCCTAGAAGAAATGAACACATTCCAAGAAACATACAATCTACCTACCCAACTGAATCCTGATGAAATACAAAATCTCAGCAGACTGACTATTAAGATTTAATCAGTAATCCCAAAGCTCCCAACAAAGAAAAGTCGAAGAACAGATGATTTCAGTAGTGAATTCTACAAAACATTTAAAGAATTACTATTACCAATACGTACACTATGATTAAGTGGGATTTATTCCAGTGAAGCCAGGATGGTTCACTGTCCACAAATCAGTCAATGTGATGCACCATATTTTTAAACAAATGAAGACTGAGAATCACAGTTCATCTGAACAGATACAGAAAAAAAAAATTTCACAATTAAACATCTATTCATGATAACTCTCAACAAAGTGGATATAAAGGGAACATACTTCAATGTAATAAAGAATATACATGTATGACAAGACTACGGTGAACATCATACTCAACAGTGGAAAGCTGAAAGTTTTTCCTATAAAATCAGAAGACAAGAATGTCCACTGCTGCCACTTTAATCAATACAGTATTAGAACTTCTAACCAGAGCAATTAGCCAAGAAAAAGAAATAAAAGGCACACAAACTGGAAAGGAAGGAGTAAACTGTTACTATTTGGAAATGGCTAGGTACTATATACAGAAAACCCTAAAGATTTCATTAAAAAAAGTTAGAAATAACAAATTCAGTATAGTTACAGGATACAAATCAATACACCCAAATCTGTTCTACTTCTATACATAATAATGGACAATCAGAAAGAGAAGTGAAAAAAAAAATCCCATTTACAGTTGCATCCAAAATAATGAAATACCTAGAAACAAACAAAGAGGTCAAAGACTTGTACTTTGAAAACCATGAGATACTCAAAAAAGAAATTAAAGAAGATACAAATAAATGAAAAGATAGTCCATGCTTAAGGATTGTCCATACTACCCAAAGCAAGGTACATATTCAGTGCAATTCCTAACAAAATTCTAATGGGATTTTTGTACAGGGATAGACAAAAAATCCTAAAATTTGTATGGAACTATAAAGATCCTAAATGTATAAAGGAATCTTGAGAAACTAAAACAAATTTGGAGGCATTACAAACCCTGATTTCTGTATTATTTTTATTAACTATTTTCACAAAATGCTATTTCTTGCATTGCCAAATTTGTAAATGAGTCTCTGATAAAATGATATACAGTTCCAAAATAAGGTCAGTGATCCCTATATACGGGAAAATGCAACAAGAGGGAATATTTTTCTGGACCATAACCCACTAGGAAGACAGGTGGTCCAGTGGCTACTGTTAATAAGGCCTAGTGCAGTAATAGCACATTGAATTGCCTATCAATGAAATCTCTGCCAGATCTAGAAATATTCATTCCTAGCACCGTGGAACAAAATAGTCATGATATGCCTTCCAAAACTATGGTTGAATTTAAGACCACGGTGGCGGGCACTGTGACCTGAAGTTTGGCACTTGCCATCAGCCTCAACATGGAGTAAAACATAAGCCTCTGCAGCTGCCAATCCACAGCACCCCCTGAGCAGAGCTCAGTGTTGAGACCAGGGGCGAGGCACTCTGTGCTCTGAGAAAACTGATACAGGGCTTCAGATAATTAGACTTCAGGTAAGAATTTTTATGGACCCAAATTCTTGCATCTTCTCATATCCAGAAAAACGGAAATTACTAACAGTGGCATCTGCATTGTAACGAAGACAACAAATGCAAAAATAATCAAGTTGGACTACATGAAACTAAAAAGTGTCTGCAAAACAAAGGAAATCATCAACAAAGTTAAGAGGCAGCCTGCTGAATGGGAGAAAATAGTTAGAAATCCTGTATCTGTAACAGGCTAACATCCAAAATATGTGAAGTTTTCATATTTATCAACTTAGTAGCAGAAAAAGCAAGCAACCTGGTTTAAAAAAAAAATAGGCAGAGGACTTAAGTTTTTTTTTTTTTTTTTTTTTCTGTTTAGGGCCACAGCTGTGGCATATGGAAGTCCCTGGGCTAGGGATCAAAACAGAGCTGCAGCTGCTGGCCACAGCCATAGCAGCACCAGATCCTCATCCCACTGAGCAGGGCCAGGGATTGAACACACATCCTCATGGATATTGGGCTTGATACCGCTGACCACAACAGCAACTCCTTTAATAGATATTTTACAAAGAAGACATACAAATGGCCAATAGGGGAGTTCCCATTGTGACTCAGTGGTAACAAACCCAACTAATAACCATGAGGATGCAAGTTCGATCCCTGGCCTCAGTTAGTGGGTTAAGGATCTGGTGTTGCCGTGAGCTGTGGTATAGGTTGCAGACGAGACTCGGATATGGCATTGAAGTGGCTGTGGCATTGGCTGGCTCCTGCAGCATCATTTGGACCCCTAGCCTAGAAACTTTTATGTGCTGTGGGTGTGGCTCTAAAAAGACAAAAAAAAAAAGAAAAAAAAAAAGAAAAAGAAAAAAACAAATGGCCAATAGATACATAGAAAGATGCTCCACAATATTAATCATAAGGGAAATGCAAACCACAATCATAACTGAATACCACCTCACTACTGTGAGAATGGCTACTATCTAAAATACAAGAAATAACAAGTTTTCATAAGGATGTAGAGAAAAGGGAACTTCTGCACATTGTCAGTGGAAACATGTATTGGTTTAGTCACTGTGGAAAACAGTATAGAAGCTCCTCTTTAAATGAAGGATAGAGGAGTTCCCGTCGTGGCATAGCAGAAACAAATCTGACTAGGAACCATGAGGTTGCGGGTTTGATCCCTGGCCTTGCTCAGTGGGTTAAGGATCCAGCATTGCCAAGAGCTATGATGTAGATCATAGACGTGGCTCGGAACTGGCATTGCTGTGGCTGTGGCATAGGCCAGCAGCTATAGCTCCAATTGGACCCCTAGCCTGGGAACTCCCCATATGCCACAGATGCGGCCCTAAAAAAATAAAAAAATAAATAAATAAATAAAATAATGAAAGATAGAGACCATATGATCCAGTAATTCCATTTCTGGGTAATTTATCTGCAGAAGATTAAATCACTAACTCAAAAAGATTCATGGACTCCCATGTTCATTACACCAAAATTTACAATGGCCAAGATACATAAAGAGCCCAAGTCTCCATTGATGGTTAAATCAATAAAGAGGATATGGTCTATATACAATGGAATATTATTAAGCTATGAAAATAAATTCTGTCCTTGTGCCATGGATGGAACTCGAGGGCATTATGCCAAATAAAATAAGTTAGAGAAAGACAAATATTGTATGATCCACAAATATTTTATGTGGAATATTTAAAAAAATTAGTTTTTAAAAAGCAAGCTCATAGATTCAAAGAACAGAGTGTTGGTTGCCAGTGGTGTGGGGAGGTGGGAGAAATGGGTGAATTATTTTTGGGTTTCGGCATTTTAGTTTAAATAAACTGAATAAAAATAAAATAAAACAATATGGAATGACTTTTAAGATACATTTTAATTGGTAATGGCAAAATACATTTAGGGAGCATAGTTTATTACCATTTAGATGAAGAACGGAAGTGAAGATGGAAGGGCATCTATTTATACTATCTAAAGACTGGACTGTGTGCGTGTGTTTCATAGTTGATTATAGTTATAAAACAGTTATAAAGGAGTTCTCACTCTGGCACAGTGGATTAAGAATTCAACTGCAGCAACTTGGGCCATTGCAGAGGGACAGGTTTGATTCCCTGCCTGGTGCAATGGGTTAGTTAAAGGATCCAGTACTGCTGCAACTGTGACTTGGATTCACCCCCTTGCCTGGGAACTTCCACGGGTGCAGCCATAAATAAATAAATAAATAAATAAATAAATAAATAAATGTATGTATGTATGTATGTATGTATGTATGTATGTATGTACGTTTAAAAAGTCTGCAGAAATAGGCACAATAAGAGAGTTCCCATTGTGGCACAGCAGAAATGAACCTAATATCCATGAGGATGTGGGTTTGATCCCTGGCCTCGCTCAGTGGGTCAGGGATCTGGCATTGCCACGAGCTGTGGTGTAGATTGCAGACATGACTAGGATCCTGTGTTGCTGTGGCTGTGATGCAGGCTGGGAGTTACAGCTCCTAGCCTGGGACCTTCCATATGCCCCCACAATAGGCACAATGATAATAATACCCAACAGTTGCTGAACAATTTCCCCAAATATATGGGCTTTGTTAGTCTTTTACACATATTTTTAAAAAAATGGAAAATAATACATATAAATCAATTTGCATAAAGTTGAGTATCATACAAAGCCAAGCTATATTTTTAAAGATGATTATTAGGCGTTCACTATCATAAATTTGAGCAAAAAAGTGAAAAACAGTGTGCATGATATCTTTGGTAGCATGAACATTTCTTTGCGCTGCAGAAAACAGATAAAATTATAACTAAGGCAAAAATATTTAAAAGAAATGAAGACTCCTATAATTTGACAGTATATAATTGCGCATAATCATTTTATTATATAAAGAATTCCTTATTTGGATTATCAGACTGCTCATGGGCCTCAAAACACTCTCCCCTGTTCTCAGTTATTTAATACCATGGCTGAAATTCCTACTTCTGGGGCTTTTTTCTTTAGAATTTATCTCTACAGTTTTCTAATATCTCTGTAGTAATACCTCTCTATATAGACATAGTACATCTTTAAGAGATCAAAATTAAACTAATTCTTCTAGGTCAGCAGTAACTTTTCAGAACTACCTCTGTGAGGATGAATCGTTAAATCCCAAATTCTAAATACTGGATGCTAGATATTGAGATGGGACAGAACAGACTTTAAAAAAAAATGGGCTTAACTAAAACAAGTATAGAACAAACATATGATCCAGCAATCCCACTTCTGGGCGTATATCCGGAGAAAACAATAATTTGAAAGAATATATGCACCCCAAATGTTCTTTACAGCACTATTTGCAATAGCCAAGATACGGAAGCAAGCTAAACTTTTGTTGACAGAGAGGTGGATAAAGAAGCGGTACGTGTATACAATGGAATATTAGCCATAAAAAAGAACAAAATAATGCCATGTAGCAACATGGATGGACCTAGAGATTACCATACTAAGTGAAGTCAGACAGAAAACAACAAATATTATATACCACTTCTATGTGGTATCTAATAAAACTGATACAAAACAAATTATTTATATAACAGAAACAAAAATCACAGATTTCAAAATTAAACTTATGGTTACCATAGGGTAAACTGCAGTGGGGGAGCGATAAATTAGGAGGTTGGAATAACATGTACACAATACTGTATATAAGATAGATAACTAGCAAGGATCTACTATAGAGCACAAGGAAATCTACTCCATATCCTATAGTAACCTATACGGGTAAAGTGAAGACTATAGGTATATGTATAACTTATTCACTTTGCTGTCTATCTGAAACTAATATGACACTGTAAATAAACTACACTCCAAAAAAATTTTGAAAAATACATAAAAATAAAGTTAAAAGAAAAAATAATGTAATAAAGGAAATTATTTTAAAGGCAACAAGAACACACTTAGAAAGCATTTCACAGGTATCATACCCTGACTCTGAATCGCTTCCCTTTGTCCCAATACACACACAGAGGTTGAGTCAGAACAGGTCTTCTACTTATAGAAAAATTACTAAATGAAATAAATACTTAAAAAGGTGGTGACTATGCGGCTACATTTAAATACACATCTTGACAATAAAGTTTTACTTGGTAAAAACTCTCTAACTGGAAAATAGGGAATGCAGATTTTGAAATGCCTTCCATAAGAAAGTACTACTTACATCACGGAAATACAAAGACGGAAGAAGACAGAAGAAGGATGGGAAATGTTGAGTAGAATCTCCATCCTTGAAAATCCCTGACAAGAAAACTTGCCTTTAGTGGTTTACAATATCAAGTTTTTCATATTTCTACCAGCTCTAGTGTTCTTCACTTACAACCTACCCAGGTTTATGCTGATAAAGGAACACAGATGGTTAGGAAATTATATAACAACAGGGTAAAAGAGCCATCAGGATGAGTGAACAAATAATTACCCATCATTATTCCACTTTGAAAAAGTACACTATGAGAATCTGCTTTAAAACTAAAAAAAAAAAAAAAAAAAAAAAAGAGGAACTACACATTTTTCAGGAGGGCCTTTTAGACAAGGCAGGAAACCCTCAGAGGCCACATCAGCAAGTGAAGAGGGTGAATGTCTCTAAGATCAGTGGGTACATCGCAGCTTCCTTGCCCCTATATTAACCAAATGATCAGAGCAGTTCCTCCTTTCACTACAATATCGAGGGTATACAGAGAAAGAGTCTGGGGAAATTATTAAGCTCAAGATGCGATGCTTTTAAAAAACGAGTAAAATGTGCTTCCCAGTAATTGCCTGCTGGAAGGGAACACAGGAAGTCCCTGGCTAAAAGTTATGGCACTCAAACTAAAGTAAGCTGGGATGCGTGGGCAAATCCTCCCCAGGTGAAGTACAGGTGCTTCTTCTCAACTTTACAGGTCCAGAAACAAGATGCCATCCTTTCACTCACAATGATGAGTGCTTAAGAAAACTCTCTGAAGTACCAGGGGGTCTTCTGTTGTTGAGTCAATCCACTGTCATTCCAACTGAAAAGTCTATCAGCTAAACCAAACTGAGATCAAAGGATGTTTGGGAATAGGGGAGTGGATCCTGGGTGTTAAAGATCTTGGTCACCCATCCAGTCAGGAGGTAGGAGGACATAGATTTTAACTTTCCCATGGCACACTGAGTTCCCTTGAGGCCAGAGCCTGCTGTTTCACCAGCATCTGTTACAGGAAGGAGAGAAGAGCCCCGAGAAAGCTTGGGAAGACTAGCGGTGTAAATGGAAGATCTGTCAAGGCTCTAGGCTATGTGGACCGTGCCTGGAAGAATATTTTATAATCCTGGGATAACTTCTCTCTTACTTTTCTTTTTCTTCAGTAATCGTCTTTTGGTCTTCTGTCACATTCTTCATATTATTACTAAAGACTTTTGAAAATGAAAGCTTGGATAGCAGCCTGTCACTTTTGCTTTCAGCTCTTCCTTGAGGCAGTTAAGCACAGACATGATATGTATGTGAAAATGAAAAAAAAAATGCACAGGGAGTGTGTAGAAAAATAAAACAAATAATTCAAGATACAATGTAGCCATATGTTGAGTGGATTGGTCACCTTGAATTTGTTCTTGGGCCTACAACTTGATGAAAAGTAACCCCCTTCTAGGGATAACTGTTGCCTCCCTTCTCCTCTGTACCACCAGAGTCCCACCACACAGGGTCAACTAAGGCAGCGATTACAAAACTGTAGTAAAACTGTCCCATGGTCAGATCATGCCAAGCTGAGACTTCTCATGATTAAGTCTCTCCAGTTAATATTCAGCCACATATTTAATTTCTTCACTCCTGTAACTCATTCCTGTTTATGATATCATCTCAATTCCAAAATACAGACACCGCTCCCCCAACCCTGCATATCTCCTCTCCACTCCCAAAGGAGCAGCAGTTGTATAAGACCATGGCAAGAACTGTCTTAATTGGCTATGCTGATTTAAAGAACAGAAATGTGCTGCTAACTGTGAGATAAGGATTCTGGGCAGGTTTACCTAAACAGGATGGCAGGCGCTGCATTTTTTTAAACTTTTCTGAATCCCAAAAGGAGGAGGTGAATACGTGGCATGTAAGTACCTAAGGAGTTTGCCAGATTTGACAAATACAAAAATAGGATGCTCAGTTAAATGTGAATTTTATATAAACTTTTTTTAGTATACATGCCCCAAATTTCATGGGACATAGACAAAAATTATATTTTGTTTATCTGAAATCAAGGGTTAATTAACTGCCCTATATTTTATCTAGCAACCCTACATATAAATTATCCTAAAGGACAGGTTTGAATTTAGATCCTCGTTGTCATATTTTTCTTTGCCTTAAAGATCTGTTTATCTACAAATAAGAGCAACTTCTTTAGTAAACAAATCGGTTGATTTTTTAATATATTTGGAAGAGATGCGGAGAGGAAATAACATAAGAAATGGCATGCTCACTGAGACCAACTTACATCATGATCAGAAGCTTCAAAATTCTGCATTAATAGTCTATTTCTTTGTCATCTATTACTGGAATTCTTTTTAAAATATTAATTGCCAGTGTGTAGTAATCACTGAGTTCTTGCTGCAACTGGATATTATAAATGGAATTCTCTTTTGGGTCAGTTTCAACTGAATTCAACAAATGCCAAAAAGGAGTGAATACTTCACAGTCAAGTTGATAGTTCCTATGTAAGCCTTGGAAAACAGCCTAAAATCACTTTAGGAACAGCCTAATTTCCAGCTCAATAGTATACAATTTTGAAGGCCACAATAGCTGGCAAGAAGGGATTTTTGAGGGGAAAGTTCTCCGTGTGCAAGGAGATGCCTCCTCCCATAGAAAAGGTAAGGATTTGCTTTCCCTCATATCAACTTTAGTGAGAAGAGCTTCAAAGAGATTTCTTAAGGAGTGCCACATGTTTTCCAGAAATGGACTGCCATCTGATTTGAGCATTAAAAATAATAAAAGGAAAAGAGTTCTAGTTTCTACACATTCTTGCTTACATTTGCAATTATCTGTCTTTTATATTTTAGTCGTCCTAGCAGGTGTGAAGTGGTATCTCGCTGAAGTTTTGATTTGCAAAACCTAAAGACTAATCTTTTCCTTTCAAGCTTACACCCTTTTTCTGTTTTAAAATTAGGTTGTTTCTTTTTCAATTATAAAGTAGTAATAGTCTTTGTATTACTATACACATATGTTCTGGACACAATTTATCAGATATATAATTTCCAAACATTTTCTTCCAGTCAGGGTTGTCTATTTGCTTTCTTGACAGTGTCCTCTGAAGCACATTTTTTTTTTAATTTTGGTGATGTCCATTTTATCTATTTTTTCATCATTTTGCTTTTAGTATCATATATAGTAAATCACTGCTTAACAATAGGTCTTGAAGATTTACTCTAGTATTGTCTTTTAGAACTTTCATAGTTTTAGCTCTAACATTTAGGTATGATTCTTTTTGAGTTTACTTTTGTATATGGTGTGAGGTAGGGTGAAACTTTATTCTTTTGCATGTTAAACTAGAACCCTTATACATTGCTGATAGGATTATGAAATGTTTTCCATAGTTTGGAAAATAGTCTGGTAGTTTCTCAAAAGTTACCAGATGACATAACGATTCAATAATTCAAAAAGTTTCCATTTTGAGTCACTATATGACTCAGCAATGCTATTCATAGATATACCGAAAAGTTTTGAAAATGTCCACATAAAAACTTGCACACAAATGTGCAGAAGAGCATTATTCATAATAGCTCCAAACTGCAAACAACCCAAACATCTATAACCTGAGGAATGGAAAGACCACATATGCAACCATACAAAGGAGTAATAGTCATAAAAAGGAAAGAAGTACTGACACTCGCTATAGCATACATGAACATTGCAAACATCAGGCCAGTGAAAGAAGCCATACACAAAGACCACATAGTCTATGATTCCACTTACATTAAATGTCTAAAATAGGTAAATCCTATTGAAAAAGTAGACACAGAAAGTAGATTAGTTGTTCAGTGGTTGTTGGGAGGAGGACAGTGGGGAGAAACTGCTAGTGGGTGTGGGGCTTCTTTTTGGAGTTATAAAAATATTCTAAAATTAGATACTGGTAATGGCTGTGCAATTCTGTGCACATACTAAGAATCACTGAATTGTATATTTTAAAGGTGTGAATTGTACGGTATATGAATTATATCTCAAAGTATCATTTTAAAAATTCAAAAAAATAATAAAAGGAAAAGAAAAATGATCTATAATTCTACATCTGCTTGCATGGCTGGTGGAAGGTTATAAGATTACTGGGGGAAAAAAACTGTACTCTGACTGAAAAAACAGGTCATAGTTTTGTTTCTAGGGGACCAGACTGGGTAAGAATGTTAACCAGAGGTATGTTGAAAAGCCCAAGGTGTTTCCTCCAGGGTGTGAGACCAGGTAGTCAGAGGCTGAGAGGAGATAACAAGTGGCCAATCAAAACAGACCTTGGACTTTTCTAAGGTTCTCCAGTAGCAGGTGGTCAAGAGCAGATCTCAGAACCATCCAGGAAAGCATTCTGAGAGAGAGAACCAGCTTTAAGCATTAATGGCCAAAGATGGAATAAAGCAAGTTCAAAGAATACCAGTATCACACAAGACATTTTCTGCACATATCTCTGTCCTTCCTTTCTTAATCCTGGAGAAATCTGACCACTTAGTGAATGGAAGAAGACGGAAGAAGGTGGTCACAAGCAGAAAAATAGAGAACAAAATAATTACAGGCCACACTCCAAACATCCTGATACAAACTCAAGCTGAGGGAAAAGTTGGAGAAACTTAAACTTCAAATGTAGTTCTAACTTTTTGACTGTCCTACAGAAAAAAAAAAAAATTCTGAATAAGACAATTCTTCAGTTAAAAGCAGCTGGAGCACTTGTTTTTTGTTTTGTTTTGAATCAGGAGGACTAGAAAAATACTGCAACCTGCCCAAGATATGTCATGGGAAGTAGTGAGTAAACAGCTGTCATAGCACATTTGCAAGGTAATCAGAGACCTCTAGAGCAGGGATTAACTAACTTTTTGGTAAAAGGCCAAATAGTAAATATTCTAGGCTTTGGAGACTAAGGATAAAAATTGGGGGTATTATGTAGGTGTTTATAACAACAGTTAAAACAGGCAATTTTTGTTAATGAATTCAATTTTTTTTTTCAGGGATAAAATTTCATTCAGTTGAGCTTACAAATTAGTGTTCCCTATTAACAAACTGATTTACAGATGTTCATTTGAGAAATCAATTCTTAGCTCCTGAGCCATACAAAAAGAGACAGTGGGCTCCATTTGACCCCTGAGCTGTTGTTGTCTACTCCTGCCATAGAGTACTGATGCTTTCATTAAAACAGTAAAAATTGTACCTGGGTAATGACCTCAGTTCCCCTAGATGAAGGTCTGTAGACAAGACACCACCAGGAGTGAGGGAAGTAGTTGGAGGAGAGGTTGGAAAAAACAGGGCATCATGCTTCCTCTGCTTAGAATTATTCCCCTTATGGTCAAGTATCCTCCATAGTAACTTTTCTGTATCAGCACCTGCAGAAACTATCAACTCTCAGTTGACCCAGAATTGATCAAGAAAATGAATCTGCCAGAGAGGAAAGGAAGAGTGATCACAAAGATTCTTGCTCCATAGATTCCTTCTTCCTGCACCCTCTACCCTTAAACAAATCAGTCAAATGAAATTGGTGTCATTTGTAAGGACACTGACATCAACAAACTGCAAACTTTGCAACAGATTTGATCAATATTTGAAACTGTGTTAATTTTTCTCTGAAATGTAGATGAGAATTCTTTGGCAGAAAACACACTAGTCCAAATAACATTGCATCTAAATGTCTGGCACTTTAGCATTTTCAATACTCTTCTCTGGAATAAGGTTCCTAAAATTAAAAACCCCCAAATGTAGTGATATAATTTGATTCATTGTTATATCCAGCGAAGCAGTAGTTATTACTTTGCAAAGATGAAAGAATTTTGTTGTTTTCTGGGGTAGAAAATAAGCAAAAAATATATCGCATAAATTTAATATGAGCTCAAGGAAATACCAACACATTATTATAAATCATCATGTGAGACAGAGAGCAAGGAACAACCATGAAATCTCCTCTAGATTCCTTCATTTTGGTTGAGAAGCTATTTGATTTGCTTTGATACATTCCTAATATAGTGTGGAAATGGGTTTACTAGATATATAATGCATCATCTGGTTAACTGTAAAAGAGGAGAAAACTCCCAGGGAATCACTTCAATGTCATCTGGGAAAATCCATATGATGGTCTGTACTAGTTAACTGAAAAGGTTAAGGTGACAAGCCCTGCCTATTGGCAGGTCTCTGTGTTCAGTATTTCTCAGACTTGTGTTTTGACCCTTTCAAACAAGAGATGTCAATTATTCCATTAGATGTTAGCAAGGATGCAAATTGTTCCAGGGAGCTGGTCCCAGAGTGGGAGACATTAGCTTCCATGTCCCCCTGTCTGGCATGGTTTAGCAGCTAAAGGTTATTTGTAAACCTCATGTCAACTTCTAGAAGGTCTTAGGACACTCATAACCTCTGTATTTAAAAGTACCTCATTCACACATGACCTGTCAATTAAAAAGAAAAACAAAAACAGAGAGAGAGAAAAAATAAACATGACCAGTGTTTTTAAAAAGGTAGTATAGTGAAGCTTGATGGGGCAAGAAGTAGTTCTAATAAGTGCATGGTACAGAACTAAGGCAAACAATATTTAGAAATGTAGTAGCAAACTCTTAGAGACTGAATCTAAGAAAGTTTCTCAAATATGACTGCAAATTCATTTGCTTAACAAAACAAGATATTTCATCGGATTTCACGTTTTCTATTTTGTAGATGCTTTTTTGGATATTTGCTATTTTCAAATACTATATTAAAAACCAACTCAGTCCTAGATAGCTAGAGACAAAAAGGGACCATTGAAATCAAGAATTTCCCTTCCCTCTGGAAAGCAAATGTCAGTGGCTTTCTCCAGTCACATGTCAAACAAAATCCTTCACCCACGTTGTTTCCGAAGGTTAGGTTCTTGTCTTGTCACAGAAAGATTTCAGAAATGAGAGGGAAATTGAGAAAGAAAACTGAGGATTTATTTGAGAAATACACCTCTTAAAGAAGGTGGGCAGAGAGGCAAGCAGCTGCCCTGCATTTTTTGGACACAGGTTATATGGGGCATCTAATTTTATGTGTGGGATATTCACTGGGAAGATGGGGTTTGGGGGAGGTATTCCTTAATTTTCATCCCAGCTTTCATTTTACGCTCCTTAAGGGAGGAGGGATTTTTGTCCTTATTTAGTTTTATCAGAAGTGTCATGGTGCCGGTGCATGATGGGTACTTCTTATCTGCATATCTGATTTTATCATAATTATATTATAATGAGGGCATAATAAGCAACGGGTTACATCTGGGCATTGGATATTTCGTGCTCTTTTCCACCTTTCTTTGCCCCCAGGCCACTTATCCCCCCAAAAAGTATGATTTCCTATCAGTTTGACGGTTCCTGCTTTTCTTTATCCACTCATGGACCCTGCAGTTTGCATGGTGTGTGGTTTCCTGTCATTTGGGCCCATGTATCCTTTTTCTCTGCTCATGCCTAACTATCTGCCTGTTGTAATAATATTACCCCCTCATTTTACATTGAGAAACAAAACATGAGAAAATGAACTACAATAAAGATATCACAGTTTGTGAAAGTTCAATACTTAGAATTAGACTGACTCAAAATCTGGTTCTACCACTTACCCACTGAAGATCTTGAGTAATTTCTTTTACCTCCAACAGCATCTACTTATTTTTCTGTTAAAAACAAAGGCAACTTATATTTACCATCAATAGACGTTTTTACTTGCTTTTTCAGTTTAAGTATTTTATAAGCAAAAATACTATCTATAATGTTTCTGAATCTTGCAAGTTAATTTTATTATAATAGCTAACATGGAAGTTTGTTATTAAGAATTCTACATTTCGAGTCCTTTTTGGATGCTTTTCCTTAGACCCTACTCTTCATTTCTTCCAAGACTCAGAAAATTCTAAAAAGATCCCTAAAATTAAAACAGTAAGGCTAGTTCCCAGATCAACCACATACCAAATCTGTGGCTTAAATACCAAATCATGTCTTTGAGTTTGGATTTTCCTATTCACAATACAGTGACAATAAGATATAACCTTATTAAAAAAAGATTTTCCAAGAATTAAATATTCTTGGCAAAATTTAACAACTTAAGAGTGTATGACCTTTTAAGGGATTTGTGGCTAGAACAAAAATTCATTCACAATATTCTTTATAATGTAACATCACTGTCATACAGTTACATAAAGACTGTAATTTGTAGAGTTTTTTAAGGGGTGTGGTTTCTTCCTACTCAATTTTAGTTACTTTTTTTTCTTTTTAGGGCCATACCTGCGGCACGTGGAAGTTCATGGGCTAGGGGTCAGATCAAATCGGAGCTGCGTCTGCAACCTACAGCACAGCTTGTGGCAACACTGGATCCTTAACCCACCAAACAAGGCCAGGGATTGAACCCAGATTCTCACACTGAGTTCTCAACCTACTGAGCCACAACAGGAAGACCTAAGATTCCGAGTTACATGGTTCCTAGGGTACACAGTCAGTCAATTACATTCCCCAATGTGGATATGCATTTCCTGGACAGAAGCTCAATTCCCACCCACTTTTTTATTTCTTTGTGTGCTGTTTGCTTAACACAAATCAATCTGATATTCCTGTTGAGGCAGACTACTAATTTAGGTAGCCAGCCTAGGAGCATGGGCTTCCATGCATTCTTTGATATGGCTACTGATTAACACTTGGGTTTAAGGGCTTCAGAGACTAATTCCCCACAGGCCTTGTTTTATTATAGGAAGTGTGCCTTCCCCATGGCTTTGTTTACTATAGGTAGTGTACCTTCCCCAGAGGCCTTGTTTACTATAGGAAAAATGCCTTCCCCCACATGGACCTTAATCTCTTACCCTCTCCTCAACTGACAGAAAAGGAATGAAAGGAAAGGTGATTTAGTCTAAGGGAAGAGAGGGACAAAGAAATCATAAAACTTATGGGATATTTCCGCCCAGAAGACCCCTATTGGACGAGGACTGATATAGGTAACTGGGCAAGGCCAATGGGAGAAAACTGCATCTTTCTGGACCTCATGGTGGTAACTCCCCATCGTTAAGGAATAAAAACCCCTACAGGACAACAGAGAACAAAAGGTTCTTCTCTACTCTCCTAGCAGCCCTGGGAGCTATTTGCTTTCCTGTAATAAAGACTTTGTTTGCTTGCTGCCTGTGTGTTAGCAGAGTTCATTCTCTGACTGTGTGAACAAGAACCCACATTACAGCATCACTGTCACTCAAGGTCCAATTAGCTGCCTGATTAGTTCATCTGAGAAAACATGTTATTACTAGTGGGTTGACCGTTATGAGCCATCTGAATATTAGAGCCCAGGAAACAAAAAAATATAAAAGCAAAATAAAGAGTATGGATTACTGTCCTGGGAGCCAACACCAGAGAGCTAGGGGCCAACAGGAGGTATCACAAAGTGTAGAGAGAAAGTTAAAAAGCAGTTGAGACATCAGGAATATGGCAACACTTTCTTCCCACTTCAGTCTCTCTCAGTCTCCTTCACAAGAAGACCCACCAGCAACTATCCACAGACAATAAAACATTGTGAAAACCAGAATCCGGGGATGAGGCTGAAGCAAAAACCCTGGACCACAGAGACCAAGAAGGACCTCTCTAGAAGAAGGGTGGCTACAACCTTACTGCCTCTCCCTTTTCCAAGGCCAGAACAGTGCCACGAGAGGGTCCCCTAGGGCCTACAGTTTTTCCAGTTGGAAAGAGCCCAACATGGACATCCAGCTCCCTTACTATAGCAGAGTGCTTCCCAGGAACCCACCTCGGTTTTGCCACCCAAGGATCACTGAGGAACTGTGCAGGGCTTAATGACTGAGGGTCAACAGAGAGACTGGACGAGAAGAAGGGGGTGGGGCTTACAGCAATTAGCTCTCAGATCTTGGCAGACTGCCTTCCTCGTCACAGCTGTGCCTGAGTGGAAACTCCAGTAAGAGTCTCTGCCCATCTGCAGAGCCGTGTTTGTGTCTCTGCTCGCCAGGAACACAGTGGGCAGTTCTGTCTGGTTTATGTCACCAGCCAGAAAGTTGTGGCAGCCATGGAGCTCATTTTATGGCTCCATCCAGGCAGGAAAATAAATTTGAGGACCCACTGAAACCAAGCAGGGCCCTGTGGGCTCCTGGACACATAAGCATTTCTGTGTCCCCCATTTCTTATTTTTAGGGATGAAACTTGAGCTTCCATGACTTTCCCTGAGTTCCAAAGTGCAGATTCAAACAGCTGCTAATCAGGGAAGCAAAGGGGTGCAGAGCTTCAGGGAGGAGCAGTCAAGAAACAATAGTGCAGCCTTGGGGCAGGTCTTGATTCCTCTTCAAGGAATATACGTGACATTATCTTTGAGTTTTTCTACAGAACTAAACCCCCCAGTGAATGGAAGATGTTAATGAAGTATTCTTTCTCCTGGAAAGGAGAACACCAGACCACTGAATACCAGTTTTGAAAACAATGCAAGCTTGCCTCTACCCTGCTTCTTATCTGCAGCCCTATTTTTCACTCTCGAAACTATAAAACCACCTCCCAATCTCTCTTAAAGGGGGCACAGTCTTTAAGGCATTAGATTGCTCTGATCCTTCTTTGCCTGCAAAGCAATAAACTGATTTTTTTTTTTTTCTCCTTCACCTGAAACTCTGTCTCCAAGTTTCTATTTGGCACCAATGAACAGAGAATAAATTCGGGCAACACCATTTACTACTGAATATTGCCCACAGTCCAGTCTGGCCAAATCAGGAAAACTATGCAGAGAACCCGGGTAGCTGCACAACTCTTTCAGCCACACTTGCAGCAGTACCCAGGAAGACAGCCCAGCCAGCAGCTCTGCCCACCGCCAGAGCTAAGCTGGCAGCTCTGTGTGACTGGGGAGCTCAGTGGGTGGTTGTGCCTGACTTGGGTGATCGGTCAGTGAGCCATACTGGCCTTCAGCATGTTCTATAGTCCTGCCTGAGGAAGGGGGGAAGTTCTGAAGCCTCACAAAACTGCTAAGTATAGTTTCCAAAGACCCCTAACTAGAAAGCCTGATCCGAAAACACAGGCAGCCATGGAACTCATTCTATGGCCATTCTTGGACAGAGATACAAACCAGAAGTTCTGCCTAAGGGTGAAATGTAGCCTCTGGCCCCACATAACAAAGGGGCCTTAAGAGTGACAACTGTACAGTCCAGCTCACAGCTCTGCCCCACAGAAGAGCTTAGTCTACTGCCTTGCTCAATGGCTACATGTAGCCTTAGGCTTTGTCCAGTCAGTAATCCAGTCCAATCCTGGAACAGAGCCTATAGCCCTACCAGATGAGGTAGCTCAGACAGTAACCCTACTCATCCAAAGCATACAGTCTACAGTCCTGTTCAGCTTTGGGGTACAGATGGAGGCTCTCCCAACCAAAGAGTGCATCCAGCTATCTTGCCCATTAGCAGGGCTTGGGGGTGCCTGACAGTGAAGCCCAGTGTGCATGCTCACCCATGTCCCTGCCTTTTTATCAAAACTACAGCCTGAGTATCTGTCTGACCACGAAGCCCTGCCTACAAACCCCCCTGAACACAAACTCAAGCCAATGGCACCATTCAGTCAAGGATCAGACTGTGAAACTTCAGAGAACCATGCCTGTAGTCCTGAAGAACTGAAGAAACCAGCTAGTGACACCACCATGCCAAACATAGCAGCTTGAAAACACAGGCGATTTCAGAGTCCAGGTAGTGGCCCCACATGACCACAGAACACAGCCAGCAGTTGCACTTGATCAGGGAGTCCACTCATCAAACCCATAAGAATGGAAAGTCCATCAGCATGTCCATTAACTATGAATCCCAACAAAAGGCAACCTCACAGCACAGGGATTGGCCTCACCCAAACAGAAACCACAATAGAAAGCCCTGATGGCCCAACAATATCACTGGTTAATGTTTCTAGAGCACCAAACTTGCTAACAGTGAAAGACTGTCCCTGTCAAAGAAAATCTAAATCTGTACAAGGTGACCACTTACTCAAATGTGCAGATATTAATGCAAGGCCATAAGAATCACAAATAATCACACAGCATCAAAAGAAACTAACAGGAGCTCCTATTGTGGCTCAAAGGGTTAAGGACTCAATGCTGTGTCTGTGAGGATGTGGGTTTGATCCTTGGCCTTGCTCAGCAGGTTAAGGGTCTGGCTTTGTCATAAGCTGTGGCGCAGGTCACAGATGTGGCTCAGATTGAGTTTTCTGTGGCTGTGGCATAGGCCTCAACCAAAATAAAAATCCTAATCAGTTATTTTGTAAATATTGGTAAACTTATTCTCCAGTTTATACGGAAAGGGAAAAGACTCAGAATCGTCAAAGTAACACCAATGAAGAAAACTACCATTTTAGGACTGACACTGCCTGACTTCAAGATTTACTTTAATTCTCTAGTAATCAAGACAGAATGGACTTGATGAAAGAAATCAATGAAATTGAGAGTACTTTTCCAAAAAAATTAGCTCAAAACATATCATAGACCTAAGTATAAAATATGTAACTATAAAACCTCCAAAAAAAGAGAGAGAAAAATCTGTGTCACCTTAAGTCTGGAGATGAGTTTTAAAATAAAATTATGTTTATGTATACAAGGACAGTCTATTTCTTGCTTATCTAATTAGCATGTGAATATTTGCAGCAGCTTTTTAAGTTCCAACTACTAGATGTAACCAAGATGTACTTCAATAGATAAATGGATGAACAAGGTATGGTACACCCACTCAATGGACTATTATTTTTCTACTAAAAGAAGTAAGCTAGCAAGCAATGAAAAAAAAGATGATCTTAAATGCATACTGATAAGGAAAATAAGCAAGTCTTAAAAAGCTACACACTATATGATTCCAGTTACACAATATTCTGGCAAAGGCAAAACTATACAAGGGTAAACATATCAATGACTGTCAGAGGTTCAGCAGAGGTCAGAGTTGGAAAGTAAATGGTGGAACGCAGGAAACTTTGGTGAAGAAACTTTATAATAAAATAACGGTGAAACTTTATAATATAAAAATGGTGAAATAAGGCACTAAGCATTTGCCAAAATTTATCAACTATACTGCACAAAGAGTAAACCTTAATGTACACAAATTATTTTAAAACTTATTTAAAAATATAATGTACAATGTGACTGATGAATCTAAATATGTTACAAATGAATGGAACATCATAGAAGGATGATAAGAGGCACAGACCTAAGCAACTTTGGAATTGAGTAAAGACAAAAAGCACATGGATCTGTACATCATCAGTGTACCCTAGTTGATAGTTCTTTTCCCATGGGGGTATGAACTAAAAGTCATGGAACCATTATACATGCATACTGGAACTATACAATTAAGTAAATGGAAGATAATAGGAACAGGTTTCTCATCATTTTAGAAATGGGAAGGAGGCTAGAATGGTTAGTGTGGTGATTGATTCATTAGATTAAGACATATTAATGTGAATTCATGTTTAGCTTAATATAGAAATAGACGGATACATACAAAACTTTTTGTGGATGTCTTTATATACCTAGATATATTCTTTCCCTTTATATGTCAGTCAACAGTCTCTATAAACATCACCTCAACAATGGTGAACACACCTAGCACTCAGATATTGGTTTCTAATACCATCCTCCCATGAAAATTGGGAAAATGGCTGATTCCAGGCTTGAGGCAGGAAATATACAAGATGCATCTGAAACATTTTTTAGTGCCAGAGAGTAATTAAGTGTTCAAAAGTAGAAAAACAAGCTACACATTGATATGGATATGTCAAAAGGACACAAAAAACAACTGAAAGTGCTCCCAGTTAGCCAAAGCTAGAAAAAACTGAGCATCAAATAAATGAAATTGTATTAGATTATACCTCAGAATACCAAATAAATATCCATATTAAATATTATCACAAATAAATGATCAAATATTTATGACAAATGAGAAAGAGGAAAGAAATCTGTGCCAAGTTCCAAATAATACACATAAAGAGGCCACTCTCAAGAAAGGAGAGCATAATCCCCCACCCATTAGTACAGATGATGCAAAGTGACTTTCTTCCAAGGAATACAGTATGGAAGTACAATATGGGAAGGCAGGGAAAAAGTAGCTTTACAGTGGAGAAACCTGACAGTACTACCTCTACCAGGTGATCAGGATCAAGATTTATCACATGAATACTCCAGTATATACTCTAGATATGATGTTATAAAAATTACCCTTCACCTGTGCAGTCTTCTCCTAAACCCATGTCTCCAGTTTAATCATGATAAAAAATGCCAGATGAATTCTAACACAAGGACATCCTACAAAATACCTGACCAGGACATCTTAAAAACTTAAAAACTTATCAAAACCAAGGAGCACCTGAGAAACTGTATCAGCCAAAAGAAGCCTAAGCAGATCTTACAACTAAATGGGATATCCTGGAGTCAAAACAAAAAAAGGACAATAGGTAAAAACTAATGAAGTCTGAATATTATCAAGTTATGAACAGTCTATTGATACAGGTTAATTATAAAAACAATTTTAAGAAATGTACCATACTAATGTCAAAAATTTTTTTTGGGGGGACCACACCCGCGGCATATGTAGGTTCCCAGGCTAGGGGTCGAATCAGAACTATCAAATATTTCTTTAAAAGGAGGAAAGTGGGGATGAGGTATACTAGAGAAAGCACAAGCTTACCAGCTCTAGATGTGGAAAGGATCGTGATTGGCAGCCAGCACCGCTCTAGGAAAGGTTGATTTATAAACTTATCCCTGAAGCCCCCTTCCTTCTTGAATGGGATGCTTTAACTGTTAAAGACTTGTAGCAGGACTGCAGGGATTTAGAGGTTCAAACATTCTTGTGTAGAATTATTTACTTCTAAGAATCTTCCCTGAAATCACACCATGCTTTTTTAAACTGGCTTTTTAAAAATGGGTCTCTACACACATCTGTATGAGAAATAGCTTTTATACTTATTAAGAGACCTTATACCTATCCTTGGCCTTCCTAGAGTTTTTCTGAATCAGCTTCTCCAGGGTTCTCTTTTAAAATACTGGAGATTATCTTAGGATGTACATTGGTCCTCAGAGATTAAAAACTAGGGATGGCTGGGTCCTACCCAAGAGCGTCTGATTTAATTGGACTAGAAAATGATCTGGCATTAAATTTTTTAAGCACTCAACAGATGGTAATTATGTACAGCTAAGGTTAAGAGTCACTTTTTATAACAGCTTCCCAGGTGGTCCTCATGAATATAAAGTTTGGGAACCACTGCTTTTAAGCAATTTTTAAGCTGCCTTTCCTGAACCAGGTGACCTTAACAATTCCGCTCCAGCAGGGCTCTAACTTGCCAAAGTTAGGTGACTCCCTAGATTTGAATATTAGTACTGGAATATAGGCTACCTGATTTATTAGAATCTGTTCCTTCATGGTTAAAGACTCTGACCTGAGTACATTCATTTAACCAGACTCTAGCTAGTAAAAGCTAATGTATCTCACTACCATCCTTCTGCTCTCCAGCTCTGTCTTTAAATGATTCTTTCTGGCATTCACTCCCATCATCTACAGGTTCACTGACCCTGGAAATCTAGCCCATAGCCTGGTTCCACTCAGCTCTAGCTCCTTCCACTTGGCTGAGTTACTATGGTATTTTTTTTGTTTTGTTACTACAGTCTTCTCCAGATCTCTGCCGTCAGACAACACATCCCTTACATACCTTTTTTCCTTACCCTTTTGAAATCTGCTTGTAGAAAAAAGATCTTAATATGGGTCACCTGCAGTTTAAAAGGGTGTAAGTCATAGTCTGATCACTCTTCCAGAAGATCTGGCTTCTTTTGTTTTCGTTTTTTTAGGGCCGCACCCATGGAATATGGAGGTTCCCAGGCTAGGGGTCCAATAGGAGCTAAAGCTGCTAGCCTACACCACAGCCACAGCAATATGAGATCCGAGCCACATCTGCGACCTGCACCATAGCCCGCAACAATGCCAGATCCTTAACCCACTGAGTGAGGCCAGGGATCTAATCCACAACCTCATGGTTCCTAGTCAGATTTGTTTCTACTGCACCATGATGGAAACTCCAGAGCTGGCATTTTTTTAGCACCATCTCATACTATGAGATGAAGGATTTTACAAGTTAGCAAGTATTAAGCAACAGTGAAATTGGGGAAATAAATATTTTTGTATTGAGGAAACTTACCCAAATTCTAGAAATCACAGCTTACCTTGTTTATACAGACAGATGCCCTATCAACAGTAAAATATGTCACATAGTCTTGGTTTCAGCAACTCCCTACCTCTGTGCCACTATAGAACAGGCACTGAAAATACTGAGAAGCTAAAATTAACCTGCCAGATGCCAATAAGACCACTGTATTGGATCACAGCATTCAAATCAACATACCCATATCCAGTATCAGTCAAAGTGACTGCATGACTGGATAGGTGTTAAATATAAGAAATGGTCAGTATCATGAACTGATTTGTCACTATACAGCATCTGTTATTCTACTAAAGGCTGAAAGCCAAGCATTCAAAAAGGTTGAAATCCACAGAAACAACTTATAGCGACTGACTGGTAATCGAATCTGAGTTTGAGTCAAGACAGTCATTCCAGCCTCATGGTAGGAGTGATGGAAAGTTTGAATGTCTGTTTTTTAACTAGAGGAAAAATGTTTCCAGTTATTAAAACTTATTTTCATGCATAAGTACAACTTGAGTTTTTTTGATCCTAAATGGAAACCAATCTCTTTGGGTCTTTAATATATATTGAGCCCTTAAAACTTATTCTTTTAAGGGCTTTACGCATTTTGTTTCACCCAACCTTCCAAAATAGCACAATAAAACTTTTACTATCACTGTTTTATAAAGAAAGCAAATGAGGTGCTTTGACAAACTTTCACAACACAATGGAGATAGTATAGGAACCTAAGAAGCCTCTATTTTCTCCTCAGGACACTCATGGTAGAGTTATGCTCCTTACTTCTCTATAACTTTACTTACAGTTTTTTAGCAAGTTCATATTTGTCTACAATACTACAAGTAATCTTTGATCCAGATACATCTCTGTTCCACCTTTTTTATACCATAGTACCCAATGCATAGAGCCTTACAAAGAGTTAGCTTTTAAAAAAGAATTAACAAATAAAAGAAAACAGATAAATGAATGAATTCATTTATTCATATTGTCAGTTCATATGGAAGCTTTAGGTAACTATGGACTTGGACCAGAAAATAACATATACACTTGCTGGTTGGCCAGTGGAGTCTCCAGCCACTTGTCCTACTCTGACATTTAGTGAAGTACGCTGCAGTTGTCTGGTGCACCAGACATTACATTGTTAAAGTCTTTGTTGAAATAACTCTACATCAAACACATGGGATTACTATGGCATGTTTGAAACTTTGACCCAAGTAAGAGTGTAATTGCAAAATAAGTAAATAACAGGTGTGTATGGAGTGTCTGTTAAGAGGAACATTTTATTTAACATATATTCTAAAAGCACTGTATTTATACCCTTCTCCATTTCTAACAAATGCTGCCATCTATACATTCAAAAATCATAGCAGAGTGAATGCCAATGGAATTTAATCCAGTGCATGAACAAAGTTCTTTATGTAATTTCTTTGTTGTATAATTATCTTTTAAATAATCTTGAGCAGCAGTATAATTTAGCTTCCATGTGTGGAGGACCTACTTAAAAGAATGGCAAGATTTTTGGTGCCTTCTCTTTCTATTCCATCACGGACTGCAGTGTGTGTAGGAGGAGAGGGTAGAAGGTAGGGGTGTTGATGGAAAAGCGTGGTACTTGTACTACAGCTAGAAGGGGCTCAAGTCATCCCTCTCTGTAAAAGCACAGTGACACACAGGATCATCCCCTTTTCCCAATCTCCCCACCTCATTTGTTGGTTACCTAGGGTGATTTAACATAAGAAGCAGTTGAGAAATAATTTCTCCAAAAGGTGCTGGTAGAGGGAAAAAAAGAATGTGAAAAGTAAGAAACAATAAATGAATGAATTTAGGGTGGGGAAAAACAGTAAATGGAGATTCTGGGGATGGTAACCTGTCATGATTAGTAGAGCATTAGGGCATAGATGAAAAAAATTAATTATTAATTATGCTTTGAAAGATGATCATTGCTTTCAACATTGCTCTTTAGAGCACTTCAGTAGATGTAAACTAGTTCTTTATTGTTTTGACATTAGAATAGTTTGTCTTCATACTGTAATCATGCCATTATAAAACTCAAAAGAGGGGCAATATTGCATAATTTTGTAAGTTCACACCTAAAATATATTCTTATACGTTTAAAAGTAAAATAAATTTACTATTTAGTCATACATTCAAGTTGATATTTTCCATGGCTCTGACAAGATTATGTAATAGTTGATTTTTTTACATGTAATTGAAGATATTTGTGTCTGAGTTCAAAAACAGGTGAAATTTTGAAATTATTTTTAAAGCTTGAGACTCTAATCCCAGGATATTCATGGTGTGTTTATGATCATAAGTGATTTCTTTTTTTCCTTTTTTTGTCATTTTAGGGCTGCACCCGTGGCATGTAGAGGTTCCCAGGCTTGGGGTCTAATCGGAGCTGTAATTGCTGGCCTAAACCACAGCTCACGGCAACGTGGGATCGTTAACCCACTGAGCAAAGCCAGGGATCGAACCCACAACCTCATGGTTCCTAGTCGCATTCGTTAACCGCTGCACCACGACAGGAACTCCCCATAAGTGATTTCTTGATTGTGTATGTCTGACATTGATATACCAGATCTCAAATACACGTCATGGAATTTAAGAGTTGGTATTCAATTTGCTATATGTAGTAGTATTGAATATTTAATTTCATATCAGAAATGTCTACAGATAACAAATAAAACAGTTACAAAACTAGTTCATAAATGCCCTAGAGAATCTAGAGAGAACATGTAAAAACTGACCTATTTGAAATACAAAAATATCAAGAAAACAAAAAAATATGACTTTAATGTATAGATTCAAGCCAAATCAAGTTTTAATTCTTACTGACAGTGAGAGAAAAATGAGTATCTAGGAGAAGTGAAGAAATATCTAGAAAGTAAAATAATATTTGCTGCACATTATTAAACTTTTATTCAAAGTGTTCTCCCTGGGTGTTCCCTGGTGGACTAGTGGTTAGGACTCGGTATTTCCACTATTCTGGCCCAGGTTCAACCTCTGGGAGATCCCGAGATTCCACATCAAGCCACTGCTCACGTGCTGTGGCCAAAAATAAAAAAAAAAATAAAAAAAATATAAAACCCTTCTTTAGAGAATTATAAGCTGAGATCATAGGAATATTTAAAGGAAATTTACCTCAATAACTTCTAGAATATCTAAAGCCCTATTCCCTGCCACATCTGCATGGTGTCATCTCTGTCCACTCCGTCACCTCCTCCTTCACATCTTCCCCATAAGTTCATTAAAGACCTCTGCCCTGCCCCTCTGTAGAAGCCAGTCTCATCAGAGAAAGAGGTACAGGACAGCCTAAGCCTCTCACTATATAGAACTTAGAACTCAACTACCTATTCAACTTGTTTCTCAAGACAAGAATAGAGCCTGGTCTCATGATAAGTGATTGATAAATACTTATTGAAATAATAAATGATAGATAAATGGATTTATCTTCCAGTATCATTTGGTTCTTGAGTATCCTCTGCTGCCGATTAGACCTGGAGCTGACTTCCAGGCTCCTGTGTGCTACCAAATCAGAGTTTTCCATCGTACCTGCTTTGGCTTGGGCCTGAAACCCACAGTCAGACCAATCAGTACGACCGCTTGCTCTCCCAACTCAAGATATCAACTGCTTAATAAACCCCTAAACTTAATTTTAGATTTTGTACTCCCCCTTTCAGCTCATCAGATTCATCCTCCAAAGCTTAGACAGTTTATTTCTAATTTTTCTTCCAATCTGATGGTAAGGATATATTTTTTTTCCTCCTAGTCTATACTGTACTCTGATTTCAGGCCTCACTAACAAGTCTGGGCCCAAGGAAGAGTGAAGAAGCTACATTACATCAGATGGTCCACATTTTTCAAAACCATAACATCCACATGTGAGAGACTTGGGTTTTGTAGTTATGTGAAGGAAACTGGCAAATAAAAATAACCCAAGTCAAGTGGAACAAAAACTACAAATACTTTAAAACTTGTGGAGAAACATTAAAATCAAATATATTAACTCTTCGATTTTTTATTAAATATTTTTAATTGCAGATAACTTTTATGATTCCAGAAAGAAAATCTATGAGAAGTGCCTGGCTGTCATTTATTTTGAAAGAAGCTTCCCAGAGCTTTTTCTGTCATTCAGGCTCTGTAGGATTTTTGTTACTGAATCTCTCCTACAAAAGACAGGTCAAGGTTCCCATCACTGTCATTTATTCAATGATCATTTATTTTTCAGCTTGTCCACCCTTTCCAATTCAATGTTATCACTGCTGAGTAAATTTTCCTAAGGCAACAATCTGTAATTCACCAAAGACAACTCAACCCTCTCAGACTTTTACAGGGAATAGCACTTAAAAGGTAATTTGTAAAATGACACCCTGGGACCCTGAAATCTTTCATTCACTTCACATGTTAGGCCATTTCTCTAGAAATGGTTATATCATCATTACATTGCCTTGTGGCAGAGGGCCAAGGGCAGATCACTTTGGCTGGCTGAGGTCACTCTGAAAGCCTGCTGACAATTCATGGCTACAGTGAAATTAAGTCCAATGAACAAGTAAATGTCCATTTGGCAAAATAAAGACATTGAGCCCTTTTAGCTGGGAGGTGTTAAAACACTCTAATTATCTAATAGAGTTCCATGATAAGATAAATTTAATTTTTTTCTATATCAAAATAAACTACCATAGAATGATCACATAAAAGTTAAATGAATGATTCATTAAATCATTTATTCCCCAAGCCAAACTTACAGAGTGCTTTCTAGAGCACTCTGCTGATACAAAGGGAGAACATTAACACATTAATATGAGATAGGTCCCTAGCCTGTCAAGATTGACTTAAGAAATGTGGAGGCTATTCAATAAGAAATACAAAAGGATGTCTATGAAACTATTTCATTACAGGTCAACGAGGATACATGCTCCAGAACTTAAAAATACATGCTTAATGGTGTATTTGGAAGAATCACCTTGTAAAATGGGAGATGGTGCAGAAGACATACTGGAAGAAACATCTGTCAAATTCTATAAGCTGATTACAACGAGTGAGTGGGAGAGAGAGAAAGAAAGAATGAATAAGATCAGATTGCTGATAGAGCTAGACACCTTCACTTTCACCCTACTTGAAAATATGAACAGACCATAAAAGCTGGTAGAGATGGTGCCACTTGGCTAGAAGTTAGACGAATCTTGTCATGTCCGTACAAGACATATACCACTTGAGAAAGCTGTTTTGCCTCCCCGAACTTCAGTTCCCTGATTTCTAAAATATTGGTTAACTTGTTGAAAGGATTAAATAAGATCATATATGTGGAGCTCTGTGTTCATAATAGAAAATAGGCAAACACCGGGACCTTCTCCAGTTCCCCTGAATACCAGAGGGCTTGCTGTTCTCCACTTCTATGGCAATAATCAATGCAAGACCTATCAAAATATCCCTCTTCATTTTGCTTCTAGAAACCAAATACACAGAATGATGAACTGAATTCATCATGGGAACACTTTGTGTCCTTGTACTTAATAACTTCTAAAGTGTATTTTTAAAAACCTAGTTTTTTATATACTTTCTGTGTGTTTGGATTGGGAGATCAGTGGTATGAGCAGACACACTGGAGGTGGGGGCAAAGGAAAAATCAATAACACCAACTGTATTTCCAATTTATAATTTGATTTACTGTGGAGTTCCTGGCGTGGATCAGTGGAAACGAATCAGACTGGTATCCATGAAGAAGCAGGTCCGATCTCTGGCCTCACTCAGTGGGTTAAGGATCTGGTGTTGCCATGAACTGTGGTGTAGGTGGCAGACATGGCTCGGATCTGGGGTTGCTATGGCTGTGGATACAGTTCTGATTTGACCCATAGCTTGGGGACTTCCATATGCCGTGGCTGCAGCTCTAAAAAGACAAAAATAAATAAATAAATAAATAAATAAATAAATAAATAATAAATAAATAAATAAGATTTACTGTTCATATAATTCTTGTAATAATTTTGATTTTTTTTAAATACTGTATTGAGTATTATTATATTGAGTAGAATTCTTATGGAACATCCTTAAGTCATTAGCCTGAGGCAGATATCTTGTTGGCCTTAGGCTAGGGCTGTGGGAGTTCTTTTTAGATACAGATTCAGAGATTTTGTTTCGTATCACTTTATTATACATTTCAGAGTGAACCCTGCCACAGTGTATTCTGTCAAATTAGCAACAAAAATTTATGTGAAAAGAATCATCAATAAAATAGAAGTGGGGTTAGTTTACCCCCACCAAGGAGATGGAATATCCGCCCCTCTTTTATTTTCAATCTCAAGTGTTTTTTCCTTCATGGTCTGCAGTCCAGTGATTAAAGGCCCCCAAGAGGCCTGTGGCATGAAGTTAGTGCCACTGGAAAACTAGACATCTTCTCTTTTTCTTAATGACACCCCTGACGATAAATTATGATTCACTGAACATTTAAAATGCAAAGGGCACTGAAATATGTACTTATTTTTTTCCTACCTTGTTCGATTCTCTCAAAGAAGCTAATAGGAAGCTATTACTAAAAACATTTCACAAATGTAGAATCAGAAATTCACCAACACTGGCCAACCCATCAAAAGCTTGATCTTTGAATCAAGTCTCAAACATGGCAGCCTTCCTCAAGATAAAAAATAAAAAAAGGAGTAGGGATTGTATAAATTAAAGCTGAAACTCTGAACTTTAGAAATAAGAATTAGACTAGCAACTACTATGCTCAGAGTTGAAGAATCTTTATGATCTGCTAACATCAGAAACAACATCTTTGTTTGTTTGTTTGTTTGTTTTTTGTTCATGCCCATGGCATGCAGAAGTTCCCAGACCAGGGACTGAACCCTTGGCACAGCAGCAGTCCAGCTGCTATAGTAACAACGCCATATCCTGAATTTGCTGAGCCACAAGGGAACTCCCAGAAATAACATCTTTATTAGAATAATGTAAATTTATATATAAGATAAAATATATAAATATATGATATATAAAACACTATATGTAAAACATAACATATATATATAAAACATATAATACAGATAATATACAACAATATAATGACAGCACACAAAAATAACAGCAGCACATAAAAAAAGTGGGAAGTGTAAACCTTTCAAATGGCAAAAAGTTATGGGACAAGGGTATTATTATGGATGAGAAAAACTGGTCAGGATCTAGGGAAATCCCAGACGCTCATCCTTGCAGATGCTGGAGAATATTTTGATTAGTCTAGAAATGTAAGGCGTATAGGTCATTAACCAGAACTTGGCAAGTTCTTTACTTATTGAAAACCAAATTTAGAGGAGTATAATTATCAGAGGGTTAGCAATAACAAACCATCCTGATTTACCTGTGACTGAGTTGATTCCCCAAGACACAAGCGACAATTCCATCAAAACTGGGAGAGTCCCAGGCAAGCCAGGATGATTGGTCAGTCTAGAAAAGACTGGAGATCCAAGGTCTTACCCAGAACTGATAGAACTAGATGAGAAAAGCAAAGTCAAATGCACTAATTCAGAGGTGGGAAGGTAGGCAAGTCATTTGTTGGGATGGATCAGATTCAGAGATGAAAGTGTAGACAGACTCAGAAGTATCAGTCATTCAAAAATCTATTAGGATGATTGAGTATAGAAGACATGTACATGCTATTGCAACATAAGTGATAAATTTCATAACAGAGAAACAGAACAACTGTTATGGTATTTCAGAGAGGCTAGAGAACTTCCAATTTCAATGAGATGAGAAAGGAAGCATTACAACTGAGATTGGAAGAAAATCAGAAAAAAGATGTGACATCTGAATGTACACAAGATGCACAGGTCATACACCAGATCTGTACTTCCCTTGGAATGGAATTTTCAGGTGAAAGCAAGTTATGGAAGGCAGTATTTGGAATTAACTTAAGGGTTAGTCTTTAACGTCAGGGTACATACTCCAGGTTTTATTCACCAAGCTTCAATGAAGGAACCATTCAAAAATTTTTGATCAGGGGAATAGGTAAAGAAGCTGAGCTATGCTTCAGAGGAATGGCATGGACAAGGATGAGCATATAGCTGTGGGATAGAGAGTTACTGGAAACAGAGTTCTTGCAAAGAACAATGGTAACTATACAGACATGAGGAGAAACAAAGGACTAGGGGAATGAGAGGAAGACAGAAGGAATAGGATAGCGAAAAGATTAGAATTTGAGGCAGAGTGACAAAACAGGAAAAACTGTTGGGCTTTAGAGAGTTAGACAGCGCTCTACTGATTTACCTCATCCTCAACTTACTGACACTACAACCTCAAGAAGAAAGCTCAACCTTTGTCAAGCCTCAGATCTCACTATAAAATAGGGATAATATTGCCTTCATAAGAGGCCTGCTCCAAATTATCAAAATATGACAACAGATGCAATGTACATCTCAGAATTTCTAGTACCTAGACCTTCGTTGAATTATAATGCTATAAATTAACAGAAACTGGCAACTGATTGCAACTGACAGTCAATAGTTTAGACCTGTCCAAGATAAGTTCAAAACCTTATTTTAGAGCTGAATGATATTCTTCAAATGTTCATGATATAGCATTGAGGATTTCCCTCCACAGTTATAAATAATTTAGGCTTCAAGTCTCTGTCCTTGTCACTCTTGAAAACAGACCTGAAAATTCACCTATTTTTTTCTGGTTATTATATGGGGCATTCACACATGCACACACACATTTTTTTCATTTAAAAATAAATATTTATATTTATTGATAAATAGCCTATAGGATACTTATATTCCTAAACTTTTTAGGACTAGACTTTAGTGAATGGCATATCAAACAAAAACACACACACGCAAAAACCAAAACAACAAAAGAACTCACTCTCTGAAGAAACTGACTGTCAAAATAGAATATATGATAACATAAAATATATGACAACATATTTTTTTTCTTTTATGTCTGCACCCATGGCATATGGAAGTTCCTGGGCCAGGGACTGAATGTAAGCTGCAGCTATGACCTTCACCACAGCTGTGGAAATATCTGACTTTTTAACCGAATGTGCCAGGCCAGGGATGGAATCCACACCTTCACTTTGAGGCAAGCCACCGCAGTATGATACGCAACAGGAACTCTGGTGATAACATTCTTATGTAATACATGACTAGATGGTACAAAATTAAAATCTAGGAGATGTGTAGACAAAAAGGTTGTATTCTGTGATGCATATTCCCACAGGCAAGTTCAGGGAGGATGCAGGATTTGAGCACCAGAGTATAGCAGGATTTATTTGATGAGACTCTCAATTGGAATCAAATCAGTTTTTGCACTATTCCTACGTGTTCCATCAGAGCACAAACATCTTGGTCTGTGACTCCCCCCCCACCCCCAGCCCCGGAGTCTCTTCCTTTTCCAAATTCACAAGCTAATTCTTACTGTTTGAAGATCCTGAGGACAGAGATTTGCATGTTAAGGTGTGAAGTGGGACCAAGAATTTTCCAGGAGCAGCCACCCGGCACCAAGATTTAAAAATGTCTTGAATGATGACAACTTAGGAGACCTAATGATCCAGGCTAAATGGAAAACAAACCTAAACGAAGGGCAGAACTGCTCCCAAGAAATGTTGACTTTGAAGGGAGTTCATTTTGCATGCCACATTGGTCTTCTCTGAAGATGATTTTTTAAAAAGAGCCAAACTGAAGATATTCTGTGCTCCCCACACAGCTCATAGTAAAACATGAGACTACCAGTGTTCACAATGGAATTTCCATCATGACTAGAGACTATGTGTCCATATGGCTTGGGAACATCCCTCAGCCATTAACTCTTGGAAATTATAAGTACATTGAGGGGAATCATTAACAATGATATTATCTTAACCTTACAGCAATGTATTTCAGTTTATGGAACTTATACTGGCATTTACAGACCTTTGGGGAAAGTAGAGAATGTGGGTTTAATTGCCATGGTTAAAGACGTGAATGTCCAGGATGGTAAAACGGTTTCCGAAAGCAAGTGTCTTTCCATTTCAACAGGTGCTGAAAAAATCGATCTGTATGGAATATTAATGCCCTTGTATAAACAGACGATCTAGTCAAGAAAAAGGTGTTTCTGTAGGAATCCAGCACCAATAGGAGTACATGGAGAAAACTAAACTGTTGGTTGCTAGTGTAAAATCAATTGTGCTTTGTTAGAGAAAGCTGAATCCGCAAAACAACCGTGAAGCTATCCACAGGACTATAGGCACCTCTGAGCTAGAAGGACTCAAGTGAACACATTTTTTATGAGAGGTAGATATGATTCAATCATTTGCTAGTAAGTAACATTCCTTTCCCTCCTTCTGCCTATGAAGCTGCTGCCTTAGCAACACAGGCGCTCAGATGACTTATTATGCGTATCGTTCTGTCTTTTCCTCTGCTTTGGTCTGTTCTCTAATATGTGAGGTTTGAAAAAAAATACAAAGGAAAGAGAGAAAGATGGGATGTACCAATGATTAAGTCCCTTCCAAAATGTCTAAGATTTACTCGTTAGATTTGTGAAAGAGTCTCATTAGCACTCATTTTTTGTAAAAAAAATTCCATACAATTCTTACTGGGATTCTCTTCTGTGACTCTTTACAGGTGTTTTTACATTTTATTTCTTGTGCTTCCTGCAAAATATGAATCTAAGCCCAATGGAAGTGTAAAATACCATTGTCCTTGCTTCTCTCCGTCTACTCACAGAAACAGGCTTATACATCAAAAATGATGTCACAGTGTAGCTCACTAGAAGATAGTGATGCTATAACTCTAGGTTATAACCCTCTGTGTTCCCTCCCTTAAGGCTCTGAAGCTTGGAGCAAGCAACAGGAGGAGAGGTTAGGTGAAGTGCTAAGAATCTGTGGTAGCAGAAATCACCTGGCCAACATGGAATCTCGTCGCTAGAAAGGCAGCTTCTTTCCTTCTTTCAGTTCTTTTCATTTAAGCAGAATGACTTAGTTTGTGGCTAGTCCATCTTTACTGTATCTCTTTATTACTACTTGCAAAACAAATCTCTATGTTATAGTTTCCTTATCCTTGAGGAAGGGATAATCAAAGCTCCAGTAGCAAGTGGTTGTTGTCAGGATTAAACATGGTGTGGCATTACATAAAGTATTTAGAAAAAAGACATTTTCACACATGATACATGCTCAGATTCAATTAGCCAAACTTAACATCATTATTATTTTCTGTGAAAATAAAACAAGAAGCAGATTCCACACTCAGAATCTTATGCAGGCATTCAGGCATTGATTTCTTGCTGGAATTCAAAAATTTGCTCTGCTCTCACTTTATGTGATGATTTCCAACCACTAAAGCATAGTTTCTGTTTGTAGACATGCTACAGTATTTTCCTAATAAGTTTATTCAAGACAAAAAGCAAGTCAATGTAAAGAAATGTTAAATGAATAATATTTCTGTTCATGGACTGACATAAAATCTACGAACAAAATGACTTACACTTGGGATTACAAGTAAAGTACTGCTATTAGTAGTAAACAGTGTTCCTCTTTATCTTCACACTTCTTTATCTTCATACTGTCACATGCCTTCCCTACACCCACACACAATCATGCTAGTCTCCTTCCTAAAACACTTCCATGTTCCCCCTCACGGTTTGGTTCATTGTCTTCAGGAAATAATCTCCAAATACACTGATTTGTAATTACCTTCATTTTTTTTTTCTGAAGTGAATTTTGTTTTTATAAAAGAGCTTTGTGATCAAATAGTACTATACTCACTCACTTCACAATTTCCTCATTCTTAGTATAAACAAAGTAAAAAATAATGACTAGTTGTATGCTAGTGTAAGGGTTAAATGAGATAAAATATAAGCAACTCTTAAATGAGCTGCTTAAAGTTCAACAAAAATTCAGTGACATGATGGCTATATTGTATTTTAGAAATGCATGTCTTTTTTTTCTCTTCTTTATTCCTTCTTTCTTTCCTCCTCCCACCTTCTTCCCTTCCTTCATATTCCTTTTGTGACTATCTTTTAAGTCAGTACCCTTTCTTTTTTTCATTTCTTAAAGTTTTACTGAAGTAGAGTTGATTTACATTGTGATAATTTCTGCTGTACGATAAAGTGATCCAGTTACACATTATATACATTATTTTTCACACTATTTTCCCATATAGATTATCAGAGAATACTGGGGAGAGTTCCCTGTGCTATACAGCAGGTCCCCATTGGAAGTCATTCCATTTACTATGTTTGTAATATAAACAGAACAGTCTCCGCTTTCATTCCAAACTTTCAAACTAAACTACGTTTATTCATTTATTTTTTATTAAAGCTTTAATTTATATATCCTTTAAAAACTTTTGAAAAAAGTAATAAAAAAATAAAAGATTTTTAGTTTGCTTACAATAAAAGACATTTAAAATAAGACCACTAAAATGTAAATATTAATTCAAATATTATACGGGGGCATGACTTACAAATATGCTAAACACTTCAGCCAATAGAACTACTGTAGCTGAACGTAAACTCAACTGTACAGTCTTGGCAGCCTAGGCATCAGGGGAAGTGTGGCAAGTTATGAGTCTGATGAGTATTTTCAAAGTTTCCTAGACCTGATTCCTGGCCCTGAAGACTAAAAGTTGCCTTTAACAAGTTGGATCAGGGATAGCTGGTCTATAAATTTGTCTCCCTAAGTGTTTTCTTTTGGGGATATGTCATATAAATGTGGTAGAATTTCATTAAATACAACTAAGTCAGACTAGATGTTTTTCAAAATATTTGTGTACTGTTTCTGTGTTTTCTTGTTAAAATATTCAACTAGAAATTGGAATTTGATATATTGCCCACCGAGAGCCCCAACTGAGTGTATCATGCAGTACTTGGAGCTGAGGTATAATTTTTGAAGAGCTAGTATATCAACCAACTAATTCTGTCCATTTGTTTAGTATTTTACAGTTTACAGAGTGCTTTGGAATATATTATCGCTTTTAGAAACACAGCTGAAATACATGAGAAAGAGCTCTGGGCTGAAGTTAGATGATTCATACTCAGCTCTGCCCAACACAGCCTTAGACCTCTTCCCCTACTTTTTAATGTCCCTTTCTAACATATCCCTCCAGAATAACGTTGCAGATAGGCATCTCCAGTGAGCACAGCTTTTAATTTTTAATTATTACAATTTTTTTTTTAATTTCTGTGAAGGAATGCTGGTATAGACCATTATGAAAAAGTAAACAATTAATTTACAGCCAACCGTAAAAATGGTCAAGAATCCATCTTATTCCCTGGACCTATTCACATCTGTGAATGTGCCACTGACTTCAGAGAGTAGGATGGGATCCTTTCATCTTCTGACCTTCTTCAGTCATCCGACCCCTTGAAACTACCCCTCTGCACTGATGGCCTCATGCTGGAGGTAAGTGGAAAACTTCCATAGAGTCTGGGGCCCACTGTTAAAAAAAGATTTTTTTCCCATATAGGTTATTACATAATACTGAATGGAATTTCCTGTGCGATACAGTATGTCCTTGTTAGTGACCTATTTTCTATATATAGTAATGTGCATATGTTAATCCCAAACTCCAAATTTATCCCTCCCTCCACATTTCCCATTCATTTGATTTTGAGATCTGTGAGTCCATTTCTGTTCTGTAAAAAAAAAAAAAAAAAAAAAAACTCTGAGAATGAATGTGTGTGTGTGTGTGTGTAGTATATATACATGTATGTGTGTGTATATATACGTATATAACTGATTCACTTTGCTGTACATGTGCAACTAACACAACAATGAAAATCAACTATACTATTTTCAACTATGCTATTTAAATAAAATTTAAAAAACAACTAACCAACCAACTCTGGTCTTTCAGGTAATATTGGTCACATCTTTTATTGTAAGTTTAATGTCTCATTTTACTAAAACTTCTCTGTCCTATGGTGCCATATCACCAGGGATAACTTCCCTCCTCCTCCACAGAGTTAGAGAAGGGACAGAAAATGCTAATAAAAGGGAAAGATCTCAATGTGCCCCCAGAAGACAGAGAGAGGACCAATGATATTTAATGCTTTTTTTTTTTTTTAGGGCCATGCCTGCAACATAGGGAAGTTCCAGGGCTAGATGTCCAATCAGAGCTGCAGCTGCAGGCCTACACCACAGCCACAAGAGATCCGACTCTCATCTGTGACCTACAGCGCCACTTGCAGCAATGCCCGATCCTTAACCCACTGAGTGAGGCCAGGGATCAGACCCACATCTCCATGGGACACTATGTTGGGTTCTTAGCCCACTGAGCCACAATGGGAGCCCAAATGCTGTTTTTGTGATATCTAGATTAATCCCATTTAAAATAAGTTATCTATAATGTTCAATCAGCAAAAAAAAAAAAAAAAGAAAAAAAGAAAAGAAATTAAAATAATGAAACGAGAGGAGCCACATACTTCATGACAGGAAAAAGAGTTTTATTAGATCCTAATTCTATGAGGATGTTGTGTTTGTTTCCCTGTTCATACGCACTGGATTAATTTAACTATAATTTTTCAGTATGTAGGCCTGGTATACTTCTCTATATCTGATAACTAGTTCAGTCTTTGTCTCGATCTTTGTATCTTTATCTCTGTATCTACCTCTAGCTCTATCTTTGTCTAGTTTGTTTTTGGTTTTTCAGATTCCCAAACCCGTTCATTACTGCCACATACCTGTACAAGCACAAATCATTCCACTGGATATTTATAAAATATAATTAGTAATTAATTCATTATGGTTTGCTTAACTTACAGGAAGAATATCGTGCTATAAACCTTGTCTTACATGATTCCTTCAAAATCTTTCTTTAAAAAAATGTATCTATGCTGTTCTTTATCTAGCAGGCTCCTTTCTTTGTACCTTCCACAAAATTCCATTCCATATATCCCTAAACCCTATTTTCCAATCCACAGGTGATATTTAGACTGCTCTGATTCCTTGCTATATTAGGTGAATATCGTTCCCTACCATTAGGCCTCGCCAATGATGTGAAAGTCTTTTCTGGGAACACATCTAAGACTGGGCCTTATATAGTATCAATACTCCTCCTATCACAAAATGTCACCAGACATTACTACCATCAGCAGTACACAAATATTCCCGTTGTTCCAAATTTTCTTCCCAAAGGTTGGTTACATCGAACTTTCTAACATCTATCTCTAATGGGTATATAGTAGCATCTATCTCATGATCATTTTAACTCATACATATCTAACGACAAATTAAGTTGAATATTTATATCCCTCATGCCCAGAACTAATTTTTTAAAGACTATATTTTAGAGCAGTTTTCAATTTACAGTACGACTGAGGTAAATGTAAAGTGGTTCTCCATGTACTCCCTGCCCCGACACATGCATAGCCTCTCCCCTTTCCAACACTCCCCACCAGAGTGGTATGTTTGTTACAAAGGACAAACCTACATTGACACATCAGTATTGTCCAAAGTCCACAGTTCACCTGACGGTTCACTTTTGGTTTTGTACAGTTTATGGATCTGGATAAATGTTTAATGACATGTATACATCATTATTATTAAAACTGAGTATTTTCGCTGTCCTAAAAATTCTCTGTGTTCTATTCATCTTCCCTCAGTCCATTTCCCCACGCCTGGCAACCACTGATCTTATCATAAGATACATATTTTAGCTTTTTCCGTGTCAAGTGGTTGGAAACAATGTCAGGTGGTTGGAAACATAGTACGTAGCCTTTCCAAATTGATTTTTTCACTTATTATTATGCATTTAAGGTTTCTTCGTGTTTTCTTATAGCTTCATATTTTACTTCAGTGCTGAATAACATTCCATTGTATGCACCATGCTTTATTTATCAATTTACCTACTAAAGGATATCATAGCTTTCTCCAAGTTTTCACAACTATGAATAAAGCTACAATAAACATCCATGTGTAGATTTCTGTGTAGACATAAACTTTCAAGTCTTTAGGTAAATACTAAGGAGTGTGACTGCTGGATCATATGGTAAGAGTATGTACAGTTTCACTAAAAATTAAAAATCAAACCTGTCTTCCCGAGTGGCTGTATACCATTCTGCATTCCCAACAGCAACAACAACAAAAAAAAAAATGGGAGGTCTTGTTGCTCCACGACCTTGTCAGCATTTGGTATTATCACTGTGCTAGGTTTAGGCCATTCTAATATGTCTGTGCTGAGTATGTTCTTATTTTAATTTGCATTTCCTTGATGGTACATGATGTGGAATATCTTTTCATGTGCCTCTCTTTCATACGTATATCTTCTTTGATAAGTTATCTGTTGTGTCCTACCCATTTTTTCAAATGTCTGTTTCCTTATTTTGAGTTTTAAAAGTTCTCTGTATATTTTGGATAACAACTCTTCATCAGATGGTTCTTTTGTAAATAGTTTCACCTAGTCTGTGTTTTGAATCCAAATTCTATGGATCTTGCATAAGGCAGAATGGAAGTCTTTATTTTTAATAAAATCAGCTTATCAATTATTTCTTTCCTAGATCTTGCCTTGGTATTGTACATTTATAGTTGTACAGTGATCATTCCAACCCAGTTTTATAGCATTTCCATGACAAACCCCAGTCCATCCCCCCAAGTCCTCAATCAGTCTCCTTTGGAAACCATAACTTTTTCAAAGTCTGTGAGTTAGTATCTGTTCTGCAAAGAAGTTCATTGTATCCTTTCTATAGATTCCACATATAAGGGATAGCATATGACACTGGTGTCTGTCTAACTTCACTAAGCATGATAATTTCTAGGTCCATCCATCTTGCTGCAAATGACATTATTTCATTCTTTTTTTTGGCTGAGTAGTTTTCCATTGTGTATATGTATCAGATCTTCTTTATCCATTCCTCTGTCAATGGACATCTAAGTTGCTTCCATGTCTTGGCTACTGTGTACAGTGCTGCAATGAACACTGGAGTACATGTATCTTTTTAAGACATAGTTTTCTCTGGATAGATGCCCAGGAGTGGGATTGCTGGATCAAACGGTAATTGTATTTTTAGTTTTAGAGGAATGTCCATATTGTTTTCCACAATGGTTGTAACAACGTACATCCCCACCAACACTGTAATAGGGTTCCCTTTTCTCCACACCCTCTCCAGCATTTATTGTTTGCAAACTTTCTGGTGATGACCATTCTGCCTTGTATTAGGTAGTACCTTATAGTAGTTTTGATTTGCATTTCTCTAATAATTAGTGATGTTGAACATCTTTTCATCTGCTTTTTGGCCATCAGTATGTATTCTTTGGAAAACTGCCTGTTAAGATCTTCTGCCCATTTTTTGATGGGATTGTTTATTTGGTATTGAGCTGCAGGAGGTGTTTATAAATTTTGAAGAGTAATCCCTTGTCAGTCGCTTCATTTGAAAATATTTTTCTCCCATTGCATTTCCTTGATGGTACATGATGTGGAATAACTATTCGTGTGCCTCTCTTTCATATGTATATCTATAACATGGCAGTTCCAACA
>PVHT021183520.1:2723193-2757469 GCA_004024745.2 Catagonus wagneri
CTGCCCATTTTTTGATGGGATTGTTTATTTGGTATTGAGCTGCAGGAGGTGTTTATAAATTTTGAAGAGTAATCCCTTGTCAGTCGCTTCATTTGAAAATATTTTTCTCCCATTGCATTTCCTTGATGGTACATGATGTGGAATAACTATTCGTGTGCCTCTCTTTCATATGTATATCTATAACATGGCAGTTCCAACAATTATTTGAAAAAATCTTCAATTATAGGAATTTTACTTGTTCTGAACTTCCTCAGAGAAAGAACAAGAGTCAAAGTTTAGCTTAATTTAAGCTGGAATAGTCAACAATAAAAGAGACTCCATCAAATGACGGAATGTCTGTTACAAAAATCAAGCTGACCCTTGGACCATTTGGACACAGAAAGGAGAATAAAATGGTGACTGGAAAAGAAACAACAAGAAAAAAAAATTTGGTAATTTTATTTTCCAAAGAGTAGCTTTTTTTTTTTTTGAGAAGTAAAAGGGTGGAAGGGATTAGGTCTCATTCAAAATCACATACAATGCCATGATCTTCATTTCCTTTACCTGTCCTCATGCTCTTTTTTCCAAAATATTAAGATACCAAAAGCCTTCTACTCTACTCTCCCTTCTGCTCTTAGTAAATCCCATGATCACAAAATAATGAAACTAAATACACAAGTAAAGTTCTTTAAAAATATCTGCTTTTTAACCAAGATGGAATTTCCCCAAGAAAGTAAGATAAAGTAAATTTGAAATTCCTGGCATCGTTCATTGAGATTAGAAATATCGAAGGAGCCCAAGAGCCCAGAAGGAAAGCTTAGAGCATATTAATAATGGAAGGATAATTCTAAATTTTAATACATTTATCCCTAGTGAAATTGTACCCGTCCTTGTTAGAGCAAGTATGCACACCCCCTACTTAACACACACATGCAAATGCACACACACTTACACATTTTCTGTTCTTTGTGTCTAATATATAGTTACCAAGGACTCAAAAATCTTATCTGGGCCACAAATGCCTATTTAAATTCTTCAATTTCAAGGGTTCTAAAGGAAACAGTATATATCATTAGTCTACATCTTTCAAACAGAAAGGCTTGAGTCATGTCAGAACCTTCAGTGTATCCAGATTTAAGATCTGTTATTAACTTTCAAGCATTCTGGCTTTTGGAGAGCCTCATATCTACTCTCTGGTTTCCCTGGCTCTGTGGTGACTTGCCCCTTAATGTGATTTTGTTTCAAAGGAACCTAGTATCAGAAAACCAGTTCATTTATACGAAGTAGTTTTGAGTCCTCTTTGTTTAACTCTATTTTCTGGTATTAAATTCTGAGAATAGACTTCTGCTTAATGGGCCTCAGAATATCATCGTGAACGTGTTAAGGAACCAAATGCAGCTGCAGAGGGAGCTAATGTGGGTTGTGGGAAAATGCCTGAGTAAAGTAGCTCCTAAATACTTAAGAAAATGTCATGGCCACATAAGAGCCTAGGTCACCTGAACTGAGGGAAAGACAGAAATCCAATAGTTTTGCGATCTAGTGACAAGAAAACATACAGTTTTTAACATGTTAAAACAGAGACCTATTGCATAGCATATGGAACTCTACCCAATATTCTGTGATAAATATATGGGAAAAGAATCTGAAAAAGAAGGGATGTGTGTACATGTATAGCTGAATCATGCATGTTGTACATCAGAAATCACGACATTATAAATCAACTATATTTCAGTAAAACTTAAAAAAAGTGGAAACAGTTCCCATTTTGGTGCAGTGGAAACAAATCCAACTAGTATCCATGAGGATGTGGTTTGATCCCTGGCCTCGCTCAGTGGGTTGGGGATCTGGTGTTGCTGTGAGCTGTGGTATAGGTCGCAGATGTGGCTTGGAACCCGCATTGCTGTGATGTAGGCCTACAGCTACAGCTCTGAGTGGACCCCTAGCCTGGAAACTTCCCTATGCAAGAGGTCCTAAAAACAAACAAACAAACAAAAAAAAAAAACTTCCCTATGGCAGAGGTCCTTAAAAAAAAAAGGTTGATGGTACAATCACAGTCCAACTCAAGAAAAATCTTAGGAGAAAAAAACAAAAAATCCCAAATGTAATAAATCAAAAACCCAGTTCATAGAAGAGAAACTTTATGAGTTAAGATACAGCACTTAGTCATTTGGCTGTGTGTGAAGAAGAGCTTCTTCACTGTACTGCTTTATGATATGGGAGGGAACAGACAATAGAAGCTGGTTTTCTAAGAGGGACAGGCTTAAAAAGAGCAGTTAGTAAGATCTGGCTTCATCATGGAATACTCCGGGAGGACCTCCAGCAGATATTTCTCAAAGTGCTCAAGGCAGATGCCAGGAGGATCTTTAATCAAATACTGTCACCATGTGAGCTAATGGTCACACCTAGTGTGCGATTGAAAAGTCAGTCTGCAGGGACCTGAGTGTTCCTTATACAGGTATAAGGTTTGTTGGATAGGTGAGTCCCGTATCCTAACCAAGATCATCATTCTAGCAGGATTTTCTCCCTTTGAATATCCTATCTTCTACCATACTTTAATTCTAGCCTGTGTCCTACTGCACTCAATCAGTCTAGTTTATGGCTTCCAGGAAACACTAAAATCTGTTTTTCTTTTTTTGTTTTTTATTTTTGTCTTTTTTTGGCATTTTAGGGCCGCACCTGCGGCAGGTGGAGGTTCCCAGGCTAGGGGTCCAACAGGAGCGGTAGCTGCCGGCCTATGCCAGAGTCACAGCAACGCGGGATCCGAGCTGCATCTGCAACCTACACCACAGCTCACGGCAACGCCGGATCCTTAACCCACTGAGCGAGGCCAGGGATCGAACTCGCAACCTCATGGTTCCGAGTTGGATTTGTTTCCGCTGAGCCACGATGGGAACTCCAACCTCCTCTATTTTTGGGTTCCAGCATCAAGGAGGAATTGTCTTCTACCTTTGCTACAACAAAACTAGAAATTTTACTCAAGAACCAGGGATTGTGAATGCAGCCTTGCTTCACAGATATGGCATACTGTGCCACCGTTAAAATTTCTTCAGAGTAAGAAATCCTGCAACATATAATCTGGGTAACATTTCTCTCATATGAAGTTTAGAACAAATCATTTCTTAAGGGGATTCTATATTCAAGAATACATCATTGTTCGAGGAATCTTGTAAATGTTAAAATAATATTAATCTGTGAGGGTGGGTTTGTGAACATATTTGCAGAGTACTTAAATCCAGGCTACTGAAATTAGACTGCCTCAGCTAAAGTCACCAACTACCATTTACAATCTGTATGATATTACAAAACATACTTAATTTCTCTGTTCCTCCATCTGTAATACAGGACTAATAATAGCACTCACATGATAAAAGTGTTTTGAAGATTCATGAGGAATTCATTTTGAGCAACACCTCCAAACACACAAAAAGTAGCAACAGAAAAACATCACGTTAAGTTTGTTTTTTGTTATTATTAAAAACCATTACCATGTTATTCCAATCTTGATTCTGCATAGCATGAGTGAGACTAAGACACTTGTAACAGGATAAGCAAGAATATGAAAAAACAACCTCGGAGTTCCCATCGTGGCTCAGTGGTTAACAAATCCGACTAGGAACCATGAGGTTGCCGAGTTGGATCCCTGGCCTCGCTCAGTGGGTTAAGGATCCGGCGTTGCCGTGAGCTGTGGTGTAGGTTGTAGATGAGGCTCGGATCCCACATTGCTGTGGCTATGGCGAAGGCCGGCGGCTACAGCTCCTGTTAGACCCCTACCTGGGAACCTCCACATGCTGCATGTGCAGCCCTAGATAGGGCGAAAGACAAAACAAAAACAAAAAGAAAAACAACCTCTGCCTTTTATAACTAGTGCTAATTGGTTAGAGTTTTATAGAGGAAACATCATAAAGAATGGAGAGATCTGGTTCACAGAGTATCAGGATGAAGTGTCATAAGGGGGAAAATTATTTAAAAAATATATATATGTATGTATTCAACACCAAAAATGTGCCAGGTTTTAAACAAGATGCTGTGAGATTGTATACTGACTTTTAAACCATCCACATTGGCACACTCAGGGAACATATATTTCTCTCTTAGTGAAAGACAAGCAAGAAAGCAATTGCAACACAACAAAACAAGGGTTCTAAAACATGTAGATGTGAGTGCTCTGAAATAGGAAAATGAAGTGCCTAATATTTTCAGGGAAAGTGAGAATGGTTTGCAGGGACGGTGACATTGTCTATGTAAACCAATGCTTAAAGAGCCAGTTTGCAGGGCAATGGGAATCAGCATATGCAGAGAAAACAGAAAGATTCTAAGGCAAGAGATATGATCTCTAGAGATGCAAAAATAGTTTGATTTAGCTAATATACAGTATATAGCGGATAGGGTCCAAAGGTTTTATCAGAAGAGGCTGAAACAAAAATAGCATTTCATTATTAGAAATCCTCTATGGGAAGAAGTTTGTTCTTATTTCTGCCTGAGGTTTGCAGGCAAGGGGCTGATATTCTGAGAATTCACAAGTTACTTCTGCAGCTCCAGTACAAGGCATGTGGGTAAAGGAAGAGAATGGAGCCTGGATTATAGAGTAGCTGTTCTCCAAATGGGGTCCCCAGACTGGAAGTATCTGCATCAGCTGGAAACTTGTTAGAAAAGCAAATTCTCAGTCTACACCTCAGAAATTCTGAATCAGAAACTCTGGGGCAGAGTCCAGTCATGAGTGTTTGAGCAAGCTCTCTGGGTAATTCAAACATTCACTAGCATTTGAGAAATACGTTTCCAGATGAATCTGTTGTCTTCCTTCAGGCAGAATTATGTTGTTTCCTATCAGCAGAGATGGTAAAGTTGGTACTTGAGTTTAAAGTGGGCCATAACCAAGTGACTACTGTCACCAGTTGGTGAGAGGGGGAAGCTGAGAATGAATTTGGTGGGGCCAACAAATCAACAAAGAGTAGACAGCAGATGAGAAATATATAGTAATGCAATGGGGCAAATTGGGCAGCGGGAGGAATTTTAGGGACCTGTAGTAGTAAAATACTACAGTCAGAATCTTGAACCTCTGGCAGAAAAAAGTACCTAACGGGGGTGGTTTGGAGATAAAAGACAAAAACAGCTGTATCTACATCTTGGGTTTGGTCTAATTTTATCTACATTCCTCACAAACTTCAATGGTTTTGGTATTAGTCTGTATGAAAATAATGCTTATGATTTTTTAGTAGGGAAGGGCCAAAGCTATAGAGAAATTAATGGAGTTGCATAATTATTCATCAAAATCTGGTATGTAATAAATACATTTTCCATTTTCTTTCCTATATCACTGCTAAAATTTTTTTTTGAATCCCATTCTCCACCAATTTATGCAAGCCCAGATATTTGTGAACGCCACACATTTCAGACCAAAGTTCTCTGTTTCTGCCTCGTAGACCCAGGCCAATTCTCAGTTTGACAGTGTTCTTTTTTCCAAGCAATCTAAACCAATTTCATACGTGAAACTTCATGAGACACTTCATCACATTCTTTGTTTCAGCCCAAATACATCGCATCCACTGCATAGTCTCAGCCACTAATCTTACTCTACCTCAGTGAGCTTGACTGGCCTGGTGTGTTCTCTTTTCCAGTTTCATTTAAACTCACTGTGAAATCCTAGGCTCAGGAACAGTGGGGTAGTGGGAGGGGGAACAGGTAAGGGGAGCACGAAGAGTGATTAGAGTGAGCAACTGGGGGTCACAAAAGAATCCAGAGCAGCTATAAAGGGGAGTAATGCTAATGAATGGATTGCAAAGTAGAGAAGGAAGGAAAGGACCTAGAACTGCTACCATAAGGTGAATGAATACAAAAGGAGGACATATTTTTCTATGGTCAGCTACAGGGTTTATAATGGAAATGTAGTCTCTTGTTCTCAGTGGTCTCCTTTAAGCCACAAGAATGTAAGACATATTTTTTTTCCTTTCACCACTCTGCTATAAAGGCTCATTGCAAACCTTGTCACAAATCAGGCCCTACTAAATAATTTGGTACAATGTGTGGATGACTCTACCTTTACAGATTCCCAGGTCCATTGGGTATCTTCAAGTACTCAGTTGCCTTCAAGTAATTCAAGAGAGAGCAATAAAGTCTAAGGGATGCTAAGGGTCACCGTATTTCTCCAAAGGGACAGATACTAAATATTTTAGTGTTTGCAGTCTACACAATCTGTTACAACTACTTGCATCTACCATTGCAGCAAAAAAGCAGCCGCAGGTAATATATAAACAAATGGACATGGTGATGTCCCGATAAAACTTTATTTACAAAATTAGATATGGGGACAGACTGAGCCCCAGGACTATACTTTGCCTGTCTCTAGGGACAGACAGAGTCTTTGTTGCCAATGCACCTGAGCAGTTCTGACACTGTAGCAAAACATATTAACAAAATATCTATTATCAGAATATCGGTACCCATGCTCCAAATGAATACTGAAATAAGTAGAAGTCTTGGAAGCTAAAATATTGGTTGTGAAAATATGAATTTGAAATCTTGACTGTCTGACTTTATACCCAGATTTTCTAGTTATTGTATGCCCTAGGCCTAGACATAATTTCTCTAACCTCGGTTTTCCTGTCCACAGAATGAGAAAGCACTATGTACCAATACTTTAGGATTCTTATGAAAATAATCCATGTTAAACACAGAAGTGACTAGAACAGCGTAATAAGGGAAGGAATGCTGGAAAAGAAATTAAAGTTCAAGATCAAGTGATCTCCTCAAGTGTCAACAGATCTGAGAGATGATTTTCCACATAATCACCATAATGCTTTTCCATCATGAAATGGTGCAACTGTGCCCTGCAGTTTCAGAGGTCAGAGAAATGTGTCTGCCCTTTCTTATGACATGTACCAATACAACTGAATCTATTCCAGAAACATGGCATGCTGATGGATGAAGATACCAATTTAACCACTTACAATATTGTGCTGTCTCTCTAGCTAATGATCAAGGTCAGGCAGCATATCCTTTTGTGTTTTTTACCATCTGCTTTCACACCGGCTAAGAATATATCTCTGTGTTTCAATTATTCTACGAAAAAAGTTAATGGATCCTAAGTGGGGACAAACAAAATTTCTGACTCATCATGCTGCCTACAAACTACATGTATTATCCTGCTCTCAGCCTTGAAAATACTCAGGATTCACTGTTCAGTTCCTTTGTAACTCGACCTTCCAAGATGTCTACTGACAGATAACAATTTTGGGTTGATTTGGGGGAATAAACTAATATGTTTCAGTGGTGATATCATAAAAAAAGGTTAAGTGCAATTAAATCAGGGCTGCCAACTTATTGCTCAATGCAGGTGACATGCTACAGCCAACATATCTGATGCAAGAATGGAACTGGGGGAAAAGACCTACTGTTAAATGAAAGAAACACAGCTTAATTCACATAAGTTCATATTAAAATATCTTTAAATAGTGTTTTATGAAATCAACTATTAATAGTTATCATAGTTTTATCCTTAAAGATAACAGCAAATCTGAAACAAATCTAGAAAATAGGTCATATACCTCCCAGTCTGCAGTTTTTCCATTAAACTCTGCTATCAAAGAAATTATACACATCTAACACATGTGCATTATTTGGTATAATATAAATTCAAACACTATTTATTCTCCATTAAATTATATGCCCAAAAATCTAAATAACTGAGTGATTCAGGATCATTTTTCACATGTGAAAAATTGTTCAGTATCTTAAAAATAATACCGTGACCCTAAACATTGCCTGCCCTCTGCATTGAATCATGTTCCCTCAAAGCCTTATGTTCCAAGGCTGAGCTACCACCCTAGGAAGGAGATGCAAGTTTCTTCTAGAACAAAGTGGTTACTATTTTTCTTTTCCTTTTTTCATCTTTTTAGGGCCACACAGCCGCATATGGAGGTTCCCAGGCTAGGGGTTGAAATGGAGCTGTAGCTGCCGGCCTACACCACAGCCACAGCAATGCAGGATCCGACCCGCGTCTACGACTTACACCACAACTCATGGCAATGCAGATCCTTAATCCACCGAGCAAGGTCAGGAATCGAACTTGCGTCCTCATGGATGCTAGTGAGATTCATTTCCGTTGAGTCCTGATATGAACTCCAAAGAGGTTACTATTTATTCAGTTGACTTATTGATTTATAGGAAAATTACAAATTTTTAAATGCCAGCATTTTCAGTAAGAGAAAGAACACTAAATCTGAAATCTATTTAATGCCACAAAACCCAGGCCATATCAGGCCCCAGAGTTCATGCCTGCCGAGAAGGAGAAGACCCAGGAGATGACCCAGAATATATGAAGAATCTGTCCTTTCTAGGTCACCCGGGCAGGTCTTCCTTTCCTGTTGGGTGATGGGAAAGGGGAGAGGAAGGCCGACATGCCTGTGGGAAGTCTGAGACCAGTAATGACCAAAGCACCCAAGTGATTTTATTTTTTTCCCTTTTTACGGCCACACCTGGGGCATAAGGATGGTCCCAGGCTGGGGGCTGAATAGGAGCTACAGCTGCTGGCTTAAACCACAGTCACAGCCACACTGGATCTGAGACGCATCTGTGACCTACATCGCAGCTTGCAGAGATGCCAGATGCTTAACTCTCTTAGCAAGGCCAGGGATCACACCTGTATCCTCATAGGGATGTCAGGTTCTTAACCCGCTGAGCCACAACAAGAACTCCCCAAAGCAGCCCAATCTTAAGGGAAAGCTTCTAAATGATTAGCTCTAAAGATGTGAGGGGCTGTGGTACAGGATCCAGATGTGAAATGTCTACACAGATGAGTCTAATGCTTTGTTCCTGGCTTCTCTTCAGCAGCCTGAGGGGTGCTGGGCCTCACTTCGGTGAGTGTGAGTCTGAGGCTCAGCCTCTGGTCGCAGGGAGAAGGGTGTCTGCAGTGTAGGGGAGAAAACATTCTCCTCTACCTTCTTTAGGTCTCTTGGCTGGTTGGTCCTAAGAATTAAATTGATATCAGATAAATTAACAAGGAAAAGAGCATATAAAATATATCACTATTAACATATACATGAGAGCCTTCACAAGAGAATGAAGATCCAAAGAAGTAACCAGAATAGGAAGCTTTTACATCTTTTAGGCAAAGAAACGATACATTTTTGCAGAACTGCCAAGCCAAAGAGTTCTGGGATGGGGCAGTGAATGGTGAAAAATATAAACAGGAAGACAGGGGTTAGTTTAACAAAGTTTGTACAGATTTATTGACCCCCAATTCCCTGCCTCTGGTGATAAGAAAGTCTTCTATCTTCCTGGTAGAAGCATACATAGTACACGAGGGTTTTATCTCCAGCTTTCAGAAAGACAAAGAAGGGTCAGAATGTCCTTCTTACACTTACTGTTTCTGAAGTGCCATTATTTCAAAATAATGGATACACCAAAGTTGTGGGGTGATCTGTTCTGAACCCCTTCAGTGGCTTAACAGGCATGAGCCACTGTTTGGACCAAACGCTCCAGCTGTGAAATCCAGCAGGTCACCTTGCAATGTTTCCTCAGCCACTACCTCTGAGAGAGGGCCTTAGCTAAAGCAATATAAAATGGAAAACTGTGAAGACCCAGAATACACCGAATTCATGTTAGAGCCCCTTGTTCTCACAACTTGAAAATGTAAGTCCCCTTATGCGCCCACATTCAGTGTAGAGGATTAAAAGAAGAGCGCAGAACTCGGGGTAAATAATTTTTCTAAATGCATGAAATCATCCAAAAGAGATTTAAGCTATTTTTGATAAGTGAAATTTCAATATTTAGAATATTATTAAATACTTAGAATATTTGAGTAGTCCCCTGGTGGCTCAGCAGGTTAAGGATCTGCTGTTATCACTCACTGCTGTGGCTCTGGTTACTGCTGTGGCACGGGTTCGATCCCTTGCCCAGGAATTCCCACATGCCATGATTGTGGGTGGTGGGGGTGGGGGGAGAATATTTGGAAGGTTAAACATTTAAAGTGAAAGGATTTTTTCTTTTTAAACATGAAGGAATGAGAAGTTTTATACTGGGAAATAAAACTTTCTCAACTAACCTATCTGGGTTAATATAAGCAAAGATATTCATCAAATGAATACTGTATCAAATTCTGAAAAGATTCTTGATGTTAAAAACGTGGGGTGTGTGGTGTTTGTTTTAATGCACAAGAAAATGATATGAGAAAAATAAGAGAAATCATCGACAAGCCTTCAAATGTAGCTCCACAACCTCAAGGCTAACATGTCTTTCACAGACCTCAGAAGTTTGTGGATATTTCTAAGAGAAAGTTCCAGAAATACTGGAAGAGGCAGCGCATGGCCAACAAAATTCTCTGCAAACTTTCTGGGAGAAATTAGAAGTGGAAAATATACTAAGGCAATGATGACCACGGCTTAGTTTCGTTAATCACAGAAAAAGTCCAGAGAAGAAAATGAACCCATTCAGAGTAGGAAAAAATAATCTATCAAATTTAAAAGGAAGCATTATACTTTAATTTATAAATTATTTCAGGCATCAAAACATGAAGGACTTGGGAGTTCCCACTGTGACGCAGTGGAATGAATCTGACCAGTATCCATGAGGATGCGGGTTCGATCTCTGGCCTCACTAAATAGGTTAAGTATCTGGCATTGCTGTGACCTGTGGTGTAGGTCATAGATGCGGTTCAGATCCCCTGTTGCTGTGGCTGTGGTGTAGGCAGATAGGTGTAGCTCTGATTCAACCCCTAGCCTGGGAACTTCCATATGCTGCAGGTGTAGCCCGAAAAAGAAAAAAAAAAAAGGCCTTTATTAAAGTTTTCTACTGTATCTCTTAAAACTTAGATTTATTTTTTCAATCCCAAGAAATACCAATTTGTCTTAATTCAATAACAATTGCTCTGTTTTTTGGAGGGTGAGGGCTTTAGTGGTACAGTCTCAGTAATTTGGAATTTCTGTATTAGTCCATTACGATTTTTGTTTCCTAATATCTGTAGTTATACTATCACATTCTATATAGAATTCCTAATGCAAGCTTAAATATCTAGAAAATGTCTTTTCATTTACTTTTTCTTTCTTTCATGGACTACTACTGACTATTTACTCTTCATATTGTACTGACTTCTTTGAATCAATATAGTGCCAGGCTACTGTCCTATCAGCTGGTATTTATAATATATAAATATTCTCTGGTAAGGGCAAAATCTTTTTTGGAAAACATACAATTGAATACTACTGAGAGGGAACCCATTAATCTCATAAAGACTATCCACACATATTGACAGGATTATAACTAATCTCATAATTATATCTTTTGGTAGAAGCAAAGAAAAACAGGCAATTCCAGAGACACAAGCAGAAAAAGGCCAATGTCTGGTTGAATTTGCATATTTTAAATATATCAAGTTCGTTATAAAATGTTGAATTCTATTAATGTCTTAACTTTTCAAGATTTAAAAAGTAAATTCCCATCAACTGAGGTTTTTCTTTGAATTACACTTAAGAAGTTAATATCCACCTATTAGATGATATATATAGATCAGGCACATTAAGTTCTTTAGCTCACACCAGAAAGTGAATATTTGAAGGATAAGAAATAAATGACTTAGTTACATGCTTAATCAAGCAAGGTACAGAGAGAGTGTTACTCTCCATGGACAGAATAGTTCACTGACCTTCTGAGATTTTAAGACATGAATCAAAGAAATCTTAATTTTTTAAATTGAAATTTGAGTTAATCAAGCAAAAATGCAATAGTGAACTACAAGAGAAAAATATGCAAGGCCTGAACAGAAAAGTTTTTACAGGCCTATTTTTTTTCCCGCCTAACAACCTGTATGACCTTAGACAATTTATCTAAGCTCTCTAGTCCTCAGCTTCACCATGGGTAAAACTCTGAACTCTCAAAATATATCTTTATCATAACAAAAGGAAACAATGTAAATACCTATTTAAAATGTTTTTTCAGTTTTAATTATCTTTAAAAGGATTGCTTTATTATAATAAATACATTATTAAATTACATGAATTCTATGAGTTTATTTCCCAGTCTAGTTCATAAAAATATGTAACCTGTCATCCATTTACACTGAGCTCTTTTTCTGTTTAGCACTTACCATCCCCAGATACTAAAGTTTAAGTTCCTTCAAAGCAGGAACATTGTGAGTTTTGACCTTTGTTTTTCTCTTTTATACAGACTGTTGAATAAGATATTGTTTTAAGTGAATTTTTATCATTCAGAATTCCCTAGATTATACTGCAATAACGAAAATTCCCAAAACTTAGTCAGTCAACATGTACAGAAGTGTATTAAAAGTTTTGTTCACACTACATATCCATAATGAGTCAGCAAGGGGGTGTGGCTTAAAGTAGTGTTATGGGCTGTGTTGTGTCCCCTCAAAATTTATATGTTGAAGTACTAAACCTCCACCCCTCAGAGCAACTATATTTGGGGACAGAGCCTTTAAAGCAGCAATCTTCCATCTCAAGATTTTTTTTTTCTATGTGCTAGCAAAGAATAATTCAAAAATAAAGAAAAAAATGCATTATAAGAGCATCAGAAAGAAAACAATACTTAGCTATAAATTTAACAAAAAAAGGGTAAGACATACACTATTCAAAACATTATTAAAAGAAACTGAGGGAGTTCCCATCATGGCTCAGTGTGTTAAGAACCTGACTAGTATCCGTGAGGACGTGGGCTTGATATCTGGCCTCACTCAGTGTGTTAAGGATCCACTGTTGTGAGTTGTGATCACAGACATGGCTCGGATCTGGCGTTGCTGTGGCTATGGTGTGGGCTTGTAGCTGCAGCTAGCCTGAGAAGTTCCATATGCTGCAAGTGTGGCCCTGAATAGATAAAAAAAGAAAGAAGGAAAGAAACTGAAAAAGACCTAAATAAATAGAAATTTATAAGCTAATCATAAAACTCATATAAAGGACCTGAATGAGCCAAAATAGTCTTGGAAAGAGGAAAGGTGGAGGAGTTACACTTCTCAATTCCAAAACTAACTAAAAAGCTATACAATCAAAACAATATGAATCTACGGACAAGAGATTACTCTTCAAAATTTACAAACACCTCCTACAGCTCAATACCAAAAAAAAAAAAAAACCCTATCAAAAAATGGGCAGAAGATCTAAACAGACAATTCTCCAAAGAAGACATACAGATGGCCAAAAAACATGAAAAGATGTTCAACATCGCTATTAGAGAAATGCAAATCAAAACCACTATGAGGTACCACCTTACACTGGGCAGAATGGCCATCGTCAAAAAGTCTACAAACAATAAGTGCTGGAGAGGGTGTGGAGAAAAACAAACCCTATTACACTGTTGGTGGGAATGTAAATTGGTGCAACCACTGTGGAAAACAGTATGGAGATTCCTCAGAAAACTAAAAATAGAATTACCATTTGATCCACAATCCCACTCCTGGGCATCTATCCAGAGAAAACCATGACTTGAAAGGACACAGGTACTCCAGTGTTCATGGCAGCACTCTATACAATAGCCAAGACATGGAAATAACCTACATGCCCATCGACAGAGGAGTGGATAGGGAAGATGTGGTACATATACACAATGGAATATTCCTCAGCCATTAAAAGGAAAGAAATAACAGGATTTATAGCAACATGGATGGACCTAGAAATTATCACGAAAAGTGAAGTCAGTCAGACAATGAGACACCAACATCAAATGCTACCACTTACATGTGGAATCAAAAAAAAAGAATGCAACGAACTTCTTTGCAGACCAGATACTGACTCACAGACTTTGGAAAACTTAATGGTTTCCAAATGAGACAAGTTAGGGGGTGGGGGTGTTGCACTGAGGATTTGGGATGGAAATGCTGTAAAATTTAGTTGTGATGATTTTTGTACACCTATAAATGTAATAAAATTCATGAAGTAATAAAAAAATACGGTACTGGCACAGGATAGACATACAGAACAATGGAATAGAACTGAAGGTCCAAACTACACAAATACACTTTTGTTCAAGTTATTTCAGAAAAGAATGTCAAGAATATTTACTATTGGACTGAATGTTTGTGCCCCTCTAACCACCCATATTTATGTCTTAAAACCTGATACCCAATGTAATGGTAATTTGGTAGTAGGCCTTTGGAAGGTGATTAGATCGTGAGGATGAAGTCCTCGAATAATATTAGTGTCCTTATAAAAGAGACCCTAGAGACCTCCACTGTCCCTTCTACCATATGAGGTTACAGGAGACAAGTGCCATCTGTGAGCCAGAAAGCTGCCTCTCACCGGATGCTGAATCTGTAGGCACTCTACTTTTGGACTTCCCAGCCTCCAGCACTGTGAGCGATAAATTTATGTTATTTATAAGCCACCCACTCTATGGTTTTCTTTCATAGCAGTCCAAACAGACTATGACAAAATTTAATGCTGAAAAACACTCTTTTAAACAAATGGTGTTAGGACAACTGGATAGCCGCATGCAAAGGAATAAATTTGGATTCCTACCTCATAGCACACACACAATTTAAATAAAATTGATCGAGGATCTACATTTAAGAGATAAAACTATGAAACTCTCAGAAGAATATGTAGATATGTATCTTCATAACGTGGATTATGCAACAGTTTCTTAAATATAACATGAAAAGCAGAGCAACCAAAGACAAGGATAGATAAATTAGACTTCATCACACTAAAAATCTTTTGTTCCTCAAAAGACAGTATCAAGAAAGTGAAAAGATAATCCCAGGAACTGAAAAATAATTGCAAATCTTACAGCTGACAGGGATCTGGCATCCATAATATAGAAAGAAGCGTTACAATTCAATAATAAAAAAAAGACAACCCAATTAAAAATAATTTGAATTAGCATTTTCCAGAGGAGATACAATGATGGCAAATATGCCTATGAAAAAATGTCAAATGCCACTAGTCATTAGGGAGTTATGAATCAAAAGCACAATGTTGTACCACTTCACATACACTGGATGGCTATTACCAAAGGGTGAAAATAACAAGTCTTGGATGTAGAGAAACTGGCATCAGAACACAGTGCTGGTGGGAATGCAAAACGATTCATCCGTTTTGAAAAACAGCTGATAATTCCTCAAAAGATTAAAACAAGCTAATATATTATCCAGTAACTCTACTCTGAGATACATACATGAGATTGAAAGCATACACACACACACACACACACACAAACTTTACTTGAACATTTACAGGAGCATTAAAATGTGGTAACAGCCCAGTTGTTCAATTGCTGAATGGCTGAACAAAAGTACTGCACAGTGGAATAGTACTCAGCTACTGACTCATGCCAGAACATGGATGAACCTCTGAAAAATTATGCACAGTAAAATACATTATAAACATTTTCAATTATATGGAATGTACATACCAGGAAAATCCACAGAAAGACCTAATGATTATCCATATTTGTCTACCATTAGAGAGTGAACAATGATCAGGAATAGTCACTATGACCACGGGAGGCCGTGAACAGGGAGAAGGCCCTTGCAGACACGTCACATCAGTTTTTGTTTTGTTTTTTTAGTTGTGTATGCTGTGGAAAATGGGAAAGAGGAAGCATTTCAGATGGAGATGAAAGTGTATTCAAAGAACATAAAAGGAACTAGATTAGTAGAGATTCTCAGTTTTTAGCTTACTAGTTACTTCAGGTATGGGAAGTTAAAAAAAAAAAAATGCAGTGCCTAGACTCAACTCCAAAGTTAATGGATTATAGAACCCATGTAAGAAGTTAGGAAGCGAGGGTCCTGGCTCTCCATTTCTGGAAATGCTTCCCAGGTTTTTCTATGGTGCAATGGTATATGGAAACCACTCCTATAACTAGTCTCCTAGAGAGCAGGAACCAGGCTTTACTTAACATGTTTATCTTTCAAAAAAGTCCAGAGCAGTGTTTCAGTAGAATATGAACTAAAGTTCTCACGATAACTTGATACACACATGAACAGGTAAAATTAACTTGCTCATTATTTAACCAGTAGGGCCAAATTATATCAGAGACTTTGGCTAGACATAATTCCTTAATATTCAAATTATCAAATGGATAGGCAATTGCAAATCCCTACCCATCCTGTCAAATGACTGTTTTTAATCAGTAAACTCCACTGATTTGGCTTCCTTTTTTTCCGATCTGAGTCGGAGCATCTGTATATCTTATTAATGCCATTAGTTTCCATACTTCCGTGGAAGGCATTTTATGGGAACCTGTCATTAACAGTATAAAAAACTAATTGCAAGTTGCATGCTACATTAATTTTCCCCATAAACAAACATCTGAGAAATAAAACGTATGCTAATAGAGAACTGATAATTTTATCCACATACCTGCCAAGACAGATGGAAGGCATCTCCAACAGAATTTTGATAAGTGGGGGACGGTGAGCCAAAACGGTCTTTTATAAGGTCTTGACAAGTTCCATGTGATCTGTTGTCATATTTACAACTTCAGGCTCCTACATCAGCGGACCTTTATTTTTGAAGTCATATTGAATTTTCTGATGAAATGTGCATATTTTAAGTAAAGGACAGGCCTGTGTGATGACTGCAATCCAACTCAAATCTGTGGCTTTGATTTTTTACTCTCAAGAGTAATAGCTGTTTCTGTTTAAAGGCATCACCTGACTTTACCCCGGCTTCACACTGGTGAAAGTCAGTTGGGACAGACATTTTCTCCTCCCTTCAGATAATTAAAACACTCATCTTTTCTTTTCAGGTGTTCTCCAAGAATAAAATCTCACAATCTGACTCACATAAAGGGACTTTCTGAAAGTGACTACCCACACATATTTTCTAGTCCACTTTAGAGCAAACAGAATGATAAGTATCCTCTTTGTTCATAGAAAAGACGAACAACAGACATGTGACTGTTTCCATTTTTTATCACTGGAAACCCAATGATGGTAACATGAGTCTAAACCTATACACACTTTTAGTTTGACAAATATGACTAATATTTCATTCAAATAACTATTTATAGTTTTGACTGATTGCTCCCCCCATAAGACTGAACAATTTAGGGGAAACGGCTGAAATGTTTTTTGTTATATGCATTAAGCTGCAAGGATGAAAGATAATGAAGAAAATAGGAACCAGATAAAATCTATACAGCCATTCTAAAATAGCTATGATGGAAAAAGCAGAAATATTCAATCTGTAAATAATTACTGAGAGGTGGTTTGATTTAGCTGAATCTTACAGAATACGCATATACCCATACACTGCTTGCCAAACATATATATGCTTTTCCTCAATGCCCAGTATTTTTTGCGGCAGTGTGTCCATAAGCCCACTGCTGTCAGCTGATTCAAGACAAAGCTGACAAGGATTGCTTCTAGGCCAAACATAGAAAATAGCTATGATTTACTCTAGGCACTCCCTTCCTTCCTCTCGACGCCCTGGAAACGCACATTGAGACTGCAGGACCCCAAGTGAAGCATGGAATAAGCATCCATATACTAAGCTCTTAAGATTGGAGGAATAATTTTTTACTTCAGGATAACCTCATTTACATGTATTGACATAAATATATATTGAATTTGGAAACAAAAAACTTGAGTTTAGTCCCAACTTCCTTATAATCTTTTTGATCTTCACAGTGTCAGGTGACTCAGATAAACAACTTCCCAATTAAGTTACCACTCACCAGCTATTTACATTTTCTCCCCTATTTCTCAGCCCAAAATGTACCTAGTTTGCAGCCACATAACTAATTCTGGTTAATGTAACAAGAACAGAAATGGCATGCATTCCCAACCGTCAGAGGCAATAAAGAACTACTGTTTCTCCTTCTTTCTCTTTTCCTCTCTCACAAGGATCCAGAAGCCAGGATCCAAGTGGCATGATCTAGAAGACAGAGGATCATGGCTTGAACCACAAATGGACTCTGAATGCCTCAGAAATCACCATTCAAAATTAGTTTAAACCACTGAGATTTTATAGCTTACTTTTAAGATCAGCATAGACAGACTTATGCTCATTAACTAAATGGTCTTTTTTTTCCTGTCATTCTTTGGTTCCTTAGTCACTAGTCATATTTTCTAGAGCAATGATTCTATTGTGTGATCGGCAGAACTGCTATGAATCAAAACCTGTGTGTCACCAGTTAACAAATAAATATAAAAATTGAGGGTAAGACTGCAGACATTTTTTAATAGCAACTGAATATTTCCATAACACCTGAATATATGTCATCAGGTTTTCAGTAACTTATTTATACTGTATTTCACATGTTTGTTACAATGCACTGGTACTTGACAGATTTAAGGAATTATAAGGAAAATAGCCTCTACCACATATTGGATATTTGAAAATGCTGAGTGAATGAATTAAAATGCCCGTGTTCCTCATATACAGAGATGTAGTCTGACACAACTTAAAATGAGATTTAGCCATCTTTGGTAAATGTGATATATACTCAGATAATGTAAATAAAATACCAGAAAGCACAAAGAAAGAAAAGCAGAGAAAGATAAAAAGCAAAAGTCATCAAAATTTCACTATCATTAACAATGTAGTGAATTATTGATACTTACTAATACAACACAGATTTCAAAGTGTAGACCTAATTCTATTATAAAAGACAATTTATGCAAAATATCTTTACATTTAAATATAGATCATGGACAAATTTACCTGTCAAAAACTTCAATTTTGCTCATCATTATTGATATAGGCCTATTTTTTTTATTATATACACATACTAGAGTTTATTTTGCCAGTCCCTCATTGATACAAATTTTGGTTATTTCCAACCATTTTTCATCCATGACATGGTAAGCTTCCATAAATATCCTTATGAATACATATTTTCACATGCATATGATTTTTCTTAGGGTAAACTACACAGAATCTCTAAAAATGGGTATGCTTATCTCATATACACAATTTACAATACTTTTGAACAAAACCCGTTTTTGACCATTTTTTCAAACTAAGAATTAAATACACACACAGACACACACACACAAACACACGCATTCCTCACATTTGTGTTAGGGCATCTATTATTTTTTGTATCTACTCATAGACATACTGTAGTTTTTAAGGTCTCTATACATGTGATGTCTAGTGGTCATCAATGACTATAATTAACTTTTATAGTATTGGGAACAAGCCAAGGACAAACCTAGCTGGCCAGCAAGGCCCGCACAGCCATCCTCTTGGATGGTTGTAAGTCTCCCTGAATTGGATAGTAGCTGTTCCGTCTCTCCCTTGGACAGAAGGTGTAATGGGATGAGACTAAATGTTCCTCAGTGAGCCCATACTTTTATGATCCATCTGTTCAAGTAGCAAGATATGAGGCAGGCAGGATTCTTCATGCTACAATGTGGCTTAGAGAGAAGCCATGGGAAACGATGATTTTAATCATCTTTATGAAGTGATGACTTATCTTTTGTAATTCATATTAAAATTACACTCACATGAAAGCTATGACCAATAAAGACTGAACTTTAAAACACAATTCTTTTTCTTCAGTTTGACATATATATATATATATATATATATATATATATATATATATTTTTTTTTTTTTTAATGACACTTTCCACTTCGGTGGAAGCCGAGGCCCTGGGGGAAGCCTACCTGGCACAGCGGTGGTCGCGGTGGAGGGCGAAACTGGTGGGCGCTACAGTCTGTTGTCAGAGGTCACGTGCAGCCGCTGGGTAAGGAGACAGTGCGGCCTTAGTTGACGCCACGAACATCCGCCAAGACGCCGGAGAACGCAGAGCGAGCTTCGGCGGCAGATTCCGGGCCCTGAACAGCCTCGAGCGGTGCCACCGGAACCTCACGCACTTGCGCAGTGCAACTGACCAGCCTGCGCATGAGCAGTGAGAACAAGAAAGCGCGCGCAGCTTTATCCACGCGCGAAGTGGAGGGCACCTGTAGCAAATGAGAAAGGATTTTGGGTTACACCGGGGAGCCTTGTTATCTCTGCTTTGTCCTGGACTTATGTGGGGACCTGGATTAGTCTGTCCTGCCTGGAGGCAATTTCCAGCCACCAAGGAAAATTTCGCGCTACAGCTCGTGAGCTCCATTGCCTTCCCCGCACGAAATTTTAGGAACCTAAAGCCAGAGAACAACCTAAGCACCTAGAGGCCTGGAACCTCCATCCTTACGGTGGCTGACTTTGGACCAGAAGACAGCACTGATGTGAACGTGCTGCCCTCAGCCTGCAGCTCAGGTTCAGAATTTTAAATCGTTCCGTGAACTCTGGGCGGGATGCTAAACAGCCAGGCCGAAGTCTTTGCCTTGGCGTTTCCATCTGGGCTTTGATAGAATAGCTTTTATTGACTCTTTTTGCTTGGTGAAGTGCTCCTGGAAAACCCAAAGATGGTGATGCATATCCCCTCAAAACACAGAATTTCCATGTCTGCGGAAAACAAGCCACTCTTGAAAGAAGTTACGTGCTAAACCAGGAAACTGCCTGCCTGATGCCAGAATGAACCAGACCACGTGTGCTGTCTTAAATTCAGGGTAAAGTAAGTATACTTTTTGTTTTGCATGCATGCTTCCTGGACTGGATTTTTCCTCTTGTGCCCTGGGGTTGGTCCTGTGGAGTTGGGAGGAAATTCAGGGTTGAAGAAAAGAGGTGTTTCAAAGGTGCCCTCAAATTTCAAGGAGATATGTGCGGTTATTTGAGTATGAGTTGGAGAGTCTAAAGAAGTCTTCTGAGTGAAGACTGAATTTGAACTGAGTCTCTTTAAGTTTTTTAGAAACTTTATGTCGTAATCTATTATGCTTAATGTAGAAAATGCAAAAAAAAGTTTGATTAATTCATTTGATTTGAGGAACAAATTTATTCTCTTTAAATGGAAGAGGACATTGTTTTCCTTCGGTCGCACTGAATGTAAAGTATACTTCAAGTTTTTTCCTTCAAATTTCAGGGAGCTTTCTACTACCTCTTTTTATTATATACACATAAACATTCTATATTAACTTGTGTTTTAGTAGTTCTAAAAAAAAAGGAAAGAAAAGAAAAGGAATAAGACTTGATCTTGATAGGAAACACCAGGAATAGGAAATTCCTTTCATAGGAAGGAAGTATTTATCTATTAAAACACTCAACCCGTTTTGCAGCTATTGAATTAATGATGGGAGGAATATATGTGGAGGGATATAGGAGGCTCCCAGAAGTAGTAATTGTTGTAAAGACTGAGAGCTCATATATGGATCCTGGAGTCTTACTGTGAGACTGCCTATTAATTAAGCATTATACAGAAATCACTTTGGTTCATATGGGTGGATATCTAAGCAGCATCGAAACAAGAAAAACATGACATCCATCAGTCTCAAAAATGGACATTCTGAACAAGGCTTGCCCAGGGAAAAAAGTTAAATACATCTTGTAACAATTTCATTGCATGTCAAGCCTTGCCTCAGTGTATATGTGTGTGAATTGTGTAATTCACATGTTTGACACTGAGGCTAGGTCTGGGATGGGACCGTAGAATTTATTACGGTGACTTTCATATGTAATACAGTGGTATTTGTTCAGGAAAAATAGTTTTCTTTGGACCAAATTGAAGTGGCTGATATAAATATTCAAGGTCTGGTTTTCTAAAAGAGGAGCTTAGATCCTAGTATTCTTTGAGTCAGTGCAAAGTCCATAGAAAGATTTTTAGTTGACTCTCCCTTTCCAGGGACCCAGAAACTTCTTTTTGCCTGCTTTATAGATACATTATTGACATGGAGCATTGTACAGATTTAAGGCGTAAACATGATGGTTTGAAACAGGTATATATTTTAAAATGGTTACCACTGTAAAGTTGACTCCTCCGTCATCTCACAGAATTGCATGTGTGTGTTAATATTTAAGATCTACTCTCTTAGCAATTTTCAAGTATATAACATGCTATTATTAACTATAGTCACCATACTGCACATCCACACATCTTATAACTTTCTGATCGACATAGCCACATTTTCTCCACCCCTAGACTCTAAGAACCACCATTCTACATATAAGTTCAACCTTATTATATTCTACATATAAGTGAGGTCATATGGTATTTGTCATCTCTAACTTATTTGACTTAGCAGAATGCCCTAAGGTCCATCCATACTGTCACAAGAAGGCAGGATTTCCTTCTTTTTTTAATGGCAGAATAACATGCCATGGTGTGTATTTGTATCTATCTGCTTACATAGATACAGAGAGATAGATATTTCACATTTTCTTTATCGTTTTAACTGTCCACGGACACTTAGGTTGTTTCTGTGTCTTAACTATTGTGAGTAATGCTGCAATGAGCTTGGAGGTACAGCTATCTCTTCTTCATCCTGATTTCCTTTCTTTTGGGTATATAACCAGAATGTGAGTGCTGGATCATATAGTGGTTCTGTCGAGGAAACTTCATACTGCATACTGCTTTCTAGAGTGGCTGTACCAATTTATATCTCTACCAACTGTGCATAAAAGTTCTCTTTTCTCCACAACCTCACCAACACTTGTTATCTCTTGTCTTTTTTGATAATAGCCACACTAACAGGTGTGAGGTGACATCTCCCAGTTTTGATTTGCATTTGTCTGATGATTAGAGATGCTAAGCACCTGTTCATGTACCTGTTTGCCATTAGGATGGTATCATTGGAAAAACTCCTATTCAAATCCTCTGCCCATTTTTAATTGTTTTATTTCTTTATTGGATATTGAGTTGTATGAGTTCTTTATAAATTTTAGATACATGGTTTGCAAATATTTTCTCCCATTCAATAGGTTATCTTTTTTAATTTTTTAAAACAGTTGATTTACAAGGTTTTGCCAATTTCACACGCTCTCTCTCTCTCTCTCTCTCTTAATTTATTTAAAAATTTTTTTAGGACTACACCTACGGCATACGGAAGTTCCCAGGCTAGGGATTGAATCACAGCCGCCAGTCTAAGCCATAGCCACAGCGACTCCAGATCCAAGCCACTTCTGAGCTATACCACAGCTCACAGCTATTCCGGATTCTTAACCCACTGGAGGAGACCAGGGATTGAACCTGTGTCCTCATAGATACTAGTTGGGTTCATTACCCCTGAGCCACAATGGGAACTACCATACACTCTTTTTTATATTATTTTTCATCATGGTCTGTCTCAGGAGACCTGATATAGTTCCCTGTGCTGTGCAGCAGGACCTCATTGCTTATCCATTCTAAATGTAATAGGTATCATTTACTAACCTCAAACTCCCAATCCATCCCACTCCCTCCTCCTCCTCTTTACCAACAGCAAGTCTCTTAATTTGATACAGTTCTTTGTTTTGCTGTGCATAAGCTTTTTAGTTCTATACAGTCCCCATGTTTATTCTTGTTTTTGTTGCTTGCACTTTTGGTGTCATATCCAAAATAATCATTGCTAGCCAGCACCAATGTTAAACATTTTTTCCTGTTTTTCTTCTAGGAGTTTTAGTTTCAGATTTTACTTTTAAATTTTAATCCATTTTGAGTTAATTTTTATGAGTGAAGTAAGATTAGTGGTCTAGTTTCATTCTTTACTTGTGATTATCCAATTTTGCCAACGACCATTTATTGTGGGTCCAGCCTTTCTCTTTTGTGTATTTTTGGCTCCTTTGTCAAAAGTTAATTGACGACATATGCTTGAGTTTATTTTTAAGCTCTCAATGGGTTCCACTGGTCTGTATGTCTGCTTTTATACCTGTACTATTACCAGCCTGGGTTCTTGGCCTTCCTTAACCAATAACAATTGATAAGAGGCCAACCAAGAAATTCAGGCAAGGCTTTATTAGGGCCCCTGCTGCACCAGAGGAGAGGAAAAACAAACAACATGTTCCCTTGCTTATTCACTGGCTATGAGAGGGCCAGCGAGCTGGTCCTTATATGGGGCGAAAGTAGGGACAGGTCCAGGGGTCAGGCCAGAGAGATGACTTAGGTGGTCTGCCCACCCCTTTGGTGGTGTGTGCAAGAGGCATGCATACTACCTTGCTTTTGCGCTTGGCTCTTCAGAAATGGTAATTGAGTTGTTAGGGATTTTTGTATATTCTTCTCTGTAATTTGCCCTAACTGTGCTTGTCTGCAGTTATTTTTAGTCCCTATAGTTTCTTTGTATTTTGTTGCTCAAGAGGTTTGTCTAGATGCAAGCTTTGCAGCCACTACAGCAGGGGCTTCCATGTCCCCAGTCCTGGCCTGTCTCTTGATTTCTATAGATTTCCATAGTCTTTGGATCTGTAAGGCAGTCTGGGAGGTGTTGGTGCAGGCTAGGAGCCTGGGATTTGGGAGCCAGCCTGGAACTAAGGACCACTGCCAACCATCTAGCTCTGGGGTGGGCCCAGAGCCTGCACCTGTGGGAGCCAGTATGGAGGCTGGGTCCTTGGGAACTAACCTAGCATGAAGATCCTGGATCGGTCTTTGGAGGCCAGCCTGGTACTGGGGCAGGCAGTGAGCTTCGGACTGCAGGAGACCACGTGGGCCCTGAGCCTTTGGGAGCCTACCTGGTAATAGGTGGACCGGGAGCCTGGAATCACAGGATTCATTGGTGCTGGTGCAGGCTGGTACTGGAGTCCTTCTGATGAGATCCAGTGGGAGGTGTCTCTCTCCATGTTGGGCTGACTTGGTCTGTTAGTAGTGGTCATAGGGGTAGTGAAATCATCTTTCCTACATTCTCCAGTGTGTCTTTTCTTATTTCTGTGCTCCATCCAAGTACTGTCATCCCTACTCCTGAAAGCCTTAGTACCTGTAAAGGCATTTTCCTGGGAAAATATTTGCTCAGTGAGGTTTCTGGGAGGAAACATTGCTGTATCACTATCTTGTTAACCCCAGAAACTCTCTTCCCCCAACCAAATCATGAAATGATTCACATTCTCCTTGCCCCTTTCTTTTATGCTGGGGATACTTAGATACACATTTTAACGTTAATGGTTCTCCCTCACGTGCAGTGTCTGTAGAGTGGAAAGCACTGTATTGAATTGATTATAATATCTGTTAGAAAAAGATTTATGTGCAATATTCAGTCACAGTAGGGATTTCAGATTATCACTATGTGACACTGCTTACAAGATACAAGTGTGTGGCGTTGCAGGGAGGAGGAGGGTCATTGGGAAATAAATACTTGCATCATGAAGCTTTGACTTGATGAAAAAAAAAGGTAAATAGAAATTCAAACCTACATATAAACCAATGCAAGATACTCTTAAAATTTATAAGGTCAGCCTAGATTCCCATTATGATAAATTTTAAGTGTGTAACTGCTATTTCATAGAACATATAATTTAAATAAAACCTGTATCCTTTAAACGTTAATAGCTATATGTCCCTTTCTGACTCCCTAACACATCTTTCAAACTCGGTGATGCTATGTCCATACTCTTCATCTCCTTCATAATTTTATACATTTACTGATACTTCCTTTTTCCAGGATGGATAATAACAAATTTTCAGTCTGTTCTAAGCAAAATCTTTCCCTGTCTTTGTCATTACAATAACTTCACACACCAGAATTCTCCATTTTCATATGCTTTTACTATAGTCTTGCATAGAGCCGGAACCAGTGACAGGTGTCCTTAACAGCTTGTTTTGAATAATAAAATGTAAAAATTCATAAATTGAATCTACACCATATCATGTGGTTGATGACTAAGCTTATACTGAATTCTTAAGTTCTGGAAAGGATTCCTCTCTCTTCCCTGCCTTAGATTGGTTGGAACTCTGATGAGATCAGAGTAAGCATTAAATCAGAACATTCTACAATTCAACCCAGAGCTCTATGTTTTCCAGGAAAAGTTTTTTTGAAGAAATAGTGCTGCTTTGAATTCTGTATCCAGATGGCAATGCAAAATGAGAACTTGCCTGATAATCTCAGAATCTTCCCAAATGTTTGTTTTGAGTACTAAGAAATAAGTTTTAAGGCAGAACATGTGGTGGTGGAGAAGGCACAGGCAGCTTTTCTAAATTGATTCTCACTGGCATAAGACAAATTGGTATGCCACGTGACTTTTAGAACCATTCCGTGATTTTTAAAAAGCAAATATTTCTGTTACTGAAAAAGGATTGCTCATCATGCTGTGATCCTGAGTGTGTAATCTCCTCAAATGACTCTTCCCCTTCTGGATTTGGGTATGAAGAACACACACCAGCATTACATGTTAATTTAGAAGTCACTTCTTAAAGGTCTTAAATGTATAAAGCACTATCCCGCCTCTGGTTTTGAATGACTCTGCACTTACATATCTCTTAGTCTGATGCCAAAAGCCAACATCCCGAAAGAGATAAGATCAGATGATCAAATCCCATAGACTCTATCAGATTAGACAATGCTTATGGGGGTTTCTGAGAAGACAGGTTTGGTATCTAAATAGTGAAAAGTGTTATGTCCTTTAGCTCTGATTTTAATTACTCCAACTCCAGGGTAAATCTACCTTCATACCCATTCCTTTTTAATTTTTTTCCTAAAACAAAGTCGTTAGAATCTTAATATCTCCTCAGTAATATCATTTTTTTCATTTTCAAATATAATATGGGTAATTAAGCCCAGCAGGACACATTTATTCTTTCTTTGGAAAAGAAATTATAGATACGATAATTGTTGAATCTGGACTCAAACTCAAAGAACCCAACTACATGCCAGAGAGACAACAGAAGTTTGGGTGATTTGAGTTGAGTAATGACAGGGACATTTAATTAGAAAGAAGATGGCACCCATGTGCAAAATGGTACCCACAGCATTTGTTGATGGTAGTGTGTGTATGTGTATATGTGTGTATTAGATTAGATTAATATATAGAAAATATTCATCTCCTTCAGTTTGAAACACAGTGGAAGGTATAACTTTCCTTTAATTTCGATTCTGGGTTTTTTCAAATAGCTTACTTTAGGCAATGGAACATACAACAAAGAGAAGCTCCAAATGGCTGTGCAGCTGTACTTAGGTTTTCAAGCTTCTGCATTTCACCACAAGAAGAATATGCTTCAAGTAGGGCTGGTCTAATGAGAATAAGAGTTATGTAATGCAGATTATGATCCAACATGCAGCTTGGAACCTAGCAAATTTGGACTCTGCTTGAATCAGTCATAATCCAGTTAACCCACAGACACATGAGTGAAATGTGACAGACACATGATCGCTATTGTGTATCACTAAATTTTGTAAAGTTCTTATCATGCAGCATTTTTGTGGAAATTGCTAATATGTTGTATATATGTTTATTTTTAATATCCTTCTTCCAATAGAATTTTCACTAATTGATTATAGTAGTGACTGTGAGCATCCACAATGAGTCAAATGATAATCTATGTTCAGATTCTTGTTCCTAATCTTATTATTTCCTGTGGGGCTTTGGAGCTTAACCTGAAAGAGATTAGAGTTCTAATTTACAAAATTCTGATAGTGATATCTACCCCATAGAACTTTTCTATGTTAAATAGGGCAGTATATGTCAACTGTGAACAAAATATCTGAAACATAGGGTACAAGGCATAGCAGTCATTCTTATTACTATAATTACTTATACTGAGTGCATAAGCATGTAGAATTAAAATGTATTTATTTTAATACCATGAGACACTGGGTCCCAAATAATCTGATCTCTCAGTTACCTGTGTACTGAGTGAGCCATTTGTGTACAAATAAACATCAACCAGTAGGTACTTCAATTGCAAGAATAAGGCCCAGGAGGGATTAATATGTATTAAAAGACCACTGCTAGCAAGTTCAGTTCTTTTAATATAACAGCAAATGTACCAGACCCAGACAATTTCGCTATCATAAAATTTAGACATTAAGTCCCTTCACTTATATCAGTAAGTGACATCACAGTATCTGAAGCACAAATGTACTGGAGGTATATTCAAAATATGTAAATTTTCTTCTAGAAGGGACGAATCAGTATTTAAATATTCTTCTTTTGTTAGTAAATGTTGAATAGGTAATTTATAATATTTTGTTTAGTCTTACGGGGTTACCATTATTAAAATTATAATCTTTTCCATAGAATTGTCTTTGCTCTTTCATCAAATATAAGTTGATTTTTTGTGTTTGATTCTATTTCTAGGTTCCCCCACTCTGTTCCATTGATCTGTTTGTCTATTCTTTCACTGTTGTCACAAAGTCTTGATCACTTTAGCTTTAAAAGTAAATCTTAAATTCATTCAGTTAGTATTGTCTTGGCTTGTCTAGATTTTTGTTTTTCCATATAAGTTTGGGGCTTCCTTTATTGATATCCGTAAATAACTTGCTGGGATTTCAATTGGGATTGTAATGCACCCATAGATCAAGTTAGGAAGAATGGAATCCTAACAGTGTATCTACAGCCAGGATCATTTAATATATCTCCATTTATTTAAATTTTTTATTTATTTCATCAGAGTTTTATAATTTCCCTCATAAAGATCTGCGGTTTGTGTGTGTGTATATATATATATATTTTTATATATTTATATATATATAAAGTTAAAGTTGTATCTATTTTAGGATTTTTTGGTTGTTATTGCTAATATAAACAGCGTTGTGTTTTTAATTCCAAATATAATTGTTCATTGCTTCCATATAAGAAGCAAATTGACTCACATATTTAGTTTATATCCTGCAACTATGCTGTAATTGCTTATTAGTTCCAGGAGGTATTTGTGTGTGTGTGGGGGGGATTCTTTGGGACTTTTTTACATAAACAGTCATAACGTCTGTGAAGAAAGATTCATTTCTTCCTTCTCAGTCTGTATGCCTTTTATTTTCTTCTCTTCTCTTATTGAATTAGCTAGGATTATAGAGGAGAAACAACTCATTTCTTACCGTTAAGTATGATGTTAGCTCTGGGGTTTTTTGGTAGATGCCCTTTATCCAGTTGAAAAAGTTCCTTCCATTTCTGGTTTTCTAAAATTTTAATCATGAGTGAGTATTTTCTTTGTCAAAGGGTTTTTTTTTTTACATCATTGTTATCATCATATGGTTTTTCATGCTTAGCCTGTTGATATGATGGGTTACATAAATTAATTTTCAGATATGAAATCAGTGTTGCATATCTGAAATGATTCCACTTAAACATGATAATAATATTTTCAATACATTGTTTGATTCAGTTGTTAGTATTTTATTGCGGATGTTCACATTCATGTATGTGAGAGATATTGGTCTTTAATCTCCCTGCCTTGTAATGTCTTTGGATTTGGTACTAGAGTAATGCTGGTGTCAGGGAACATGTTAGGAAGTATTCCCTCTGCTTCTATTTTCTGGACAAGTTTGTAGGGAATTGATATTGCTCTTTAAGTGTTTGGTTTCTGCCAGAGTGAAATTGTTTGGGTTCTTTTGTGTTGGGAAGGTTATTAATTGTTTCTTCAATTTTTTTTTATATATATAGCCCTGTTTTAATTATCTGCTTCTTCTTATGTCCATTTTGGCGGGTCACATACGTCAAGGAATTGGTCCATTTTATCTGATGTGTCAAATATGGGGTGGGGAGTCATTCATTATTCCTTTATTATCATTTTAATGACCATGAGATGATTTGTGTCGGCCCTAATTTCATTTCTGAAAATTTGCATCTTCTGTTTTTTTCCTGTTTAGCTTGGAAAACAGTGTCATGGGTACTATTTCTCTTTCCTACAATCAGTTTTCTCAATTTCCTGTTGGCAATTTCATTGATTTCTGTTTCAATTTTTATTATTTTTTTCTACTTTGTATTCAATTTGCTCTACATTTTCAGGTTTCTTAATGTTTAGATTATTGATTTTAGATTTTAAATCTTTCATAATATATGTATTTAATTATAAATTTCTCTCTAATCTCTACTTTTGCTTCATCACACAAAATTTGAAAACTTGTGTTTTTATTTTCATTTAGTTCAAAATGCTTTTAAAAATTTCCTTGATAATTCCTCCTTTACCCATGTATGACTTCAATGTCTGTTTAATATCCAAATATTTTGGGATTTTACAGCTTCACTCTATTACAGATTTTTAATTTAATTCTGCTGAGAGTATACTTTATATATGATTTCTACTCTTTTAGATATGCTGAGATGCACTTTAGGATTCAGAATGTAGTCTATTTGGGGGAATATTTCATGTGAGCTTAAGAAGAATGTGTATTTTGATGTTGTTGGATGAAGTAATTTATAAATGTCAATTAGATTCAGTTGATCGATGGTGCTGTTCATTTCAACTCTATAGTTAATGATTTTCTGCTCCTGGATCTGTCCGTTACTGATATTAGGGCTTAAAGCCTCCAACTGTAGTAGTGAAATTGTCTGTTTCTCCAGTTCTATCACTTTCTTCCTCATTCATTTTGATGTATGGTTGATGAGTGCACACACATTAAAAATTGTATGCCTACTTAAACAAACATCCCCTTTATCCTTATGTGATGGCCTCTTTATATCTGATAATTTTTAGCTACACCTGATTCTTTTTATTAGTATTAGTATTAGTATAGTACATTTTCATCCCTGTGTTTGAAAATAACATATTTCTATAGACAACATATACTTTTTTGTTTTTTGTTAATCTAGTCTGAGCATCTATATATATATATATATTACAAGCATTTATTTTTAAATGGTTATTGGTCAAATTGCTGTACTGTTTACCATAGTTGTTACTATTTCCTTTTTTTTTTTTTTTTGCCCTGTCTTGGTTTCTTATTATTTTTTTCCGCATTCTCTGTTTTTGTTCTTGTTGCTGTTGTTGTTTGTTTTTTACCAAAGTATGGTTCATTTACAGTGTTGTGCCAATTTCTGCCGTACAGCAAAGTGACCAAGTCATACATATAAATACATTCCCCTTCTTACATTATTTTTCATCATGTTCTATCCCAAGAGACTGGATATAGTACCCTGTGCTGTACAATAGAACCTTGTTGCTTATCCATCCTAAATGTAATAGTTTGCATCTACTAATACCAAACTCCCCATTCTGTTTTTAATTGAGCATTTTATATGATTCAAATTTCTCACCTCTATTAGCACATTTTTATACTTCTCTTAATATTTTATTAGTGGTTTTCCTAGAGTTTGCAGTATCCATTTACGATTAATTTAAGTCTACTTTCAAATAAAACTGTCATTTCATTTTTAGTTGACGAACCTTATTTCAAATTTATTCTTCCCATCTCTTATTGTTGTCGTAAGTTTCACTTAAACATAAGATATAATCACCAAAGTATTATTGTTATTTTTATTCTGAACGGTTATCTGATAGAACATTTATAAATAAGAAAAATTTAAATATTTTATTTTATCTTTATCCTTTTTCAATTTTGAAAAGCAATTTTGCTGAATTTAGATTCTAGAAATTTTTTCTTTTCACAGTTTACTGTTTCACTCCCCTCTCTTCATGCTTGAATAGTGATCGAAGAGATTTTTAGACATATTTCTTATTCTTGTTTTTTTATAGGTAATATATTTATTGGCCACGCCCCCATCCTCGTTTCTTTAAAGACTGTCTTTAATGTTCTGAGGTTTGATATTTAAATGCCTAGATGTAGCTGTTTTAGTATTTATCTTACTTGGTATTCTTAGAACTTCCTTACTTTGTGGCAGTGAAAAATTTTATAACATTCTCAGCCAGTATTTGACTTCAAATATTTCTTCTCTTTCGTTTTACCTTTCTTCTTCTATTTTCATCATATGTTTGTTACACCATTTGCAGTTGTTCCAGCATTCTTAGATAGTCTAATAGATCTTTTCCACTATTTTTTTTTCTCTTTGCATTTCATTTTGGAAAGTTTCCCTTGTCATATCCTCAAGTGCACTGACTGTTTCTTTGCCCATACTCAGTCTACTGATGAGCCCCTCAGAGGCATTCTTTATTTCTGTTACAGTGTTTTTGATTTCTAGCAGTGTTTTATGATATGCTGTTAAGGTTTGCATCTCTCTGTTTACATTACCTATCTATTCTTGCACATCATCCACTTTTTACATAGAGCCTGTATCACATTAATCGTAGTTATTTTAAGCTCTTGGTCTAATAATTTCAAAGTTACTGTCATTTCTAACTCTGATTTCTTTTATATGCCTTGTGTCTGCAGACTGTATTTTTGTCTTTTAGCTTGACTTGTAATTTTTGTTGAAAGCTAGACCTGCTGTAGCAGGTAAAAGGAAACAAGGTAAATGGGTTTTTATTGTGTGTGTGTGTGTTTGTGTGTGTGTGTGTGTGTGTGTGTGTCTGGCTGGGATATAGGCTCTGTTTATTGTTTGCTGTAGGCTAAGTGTCAGAGGCTAAAGTTTACTCTGGTCATCTCGTTTTTATTCCCCCTGCAATCTTTGTGTTTCCCTAGAGACCCCACAAACAAGGTCTGAGTTTTGCAGTTCTTTTCAGGTGTAAACCCCAGTTATTATGTCAGAACATTTTTGTTCTGGTAGTAAGGTATGGGGGAAAGGAAATTTTCTGTTATCCTATCACCAGTGATGTGCCCTTTCTAAGTTCTCGTCATCTATCTGTTGCACCCCTTAGAGAGGAACACTAAAAGGAGCTGGACTTGGATATTATCATTCCCCCCACACTGATTATGTTTTATAAAATAGTTTTCTCTTGAGGGCAAGCATTTATTGAGGAATATGGGACCTTGCAGCCTCATTTTGTAATGGGTATTCTTCCCCACTTCAGCTGGAAGCATGAAGGAATTTTTCCCCAGTCTTCACAGAATATGATGGTGCTCTTGGAGGTAAGACTCACAAACAAGTGGGGATACCCTTAAGGTCAGGTCTCCTTAAAATTTTATCTCTCAGGCTAGTCTATTTTCAGTTGCCATCACTGTCAAATACCCTTTAAGTATCCCTACTTGATGCTGTCTCCATCCGTGGTTTCTCCTCTTGCTCAAATGTAATCTTCTACATCTGCCTGTCTCTACATTTTTTAGTCACTTGGTCTATGATCCTAATACTCTGATGAATCTCAGAAGAATTGTTGATTCTTACTTTTTGAGCTTTATTTTCATCTTTTTAGGGCCGCGCCCATGGCATATGGAAGTTCCCAGGCTAGGGGTGGAATCAGAGCTGTAGCCTCTGGCCTACATCACAGCCACAGCAATACCAGATCTGAGCCTCATCTGCAACCTACACCACAGCTCACAGCAATGCTGGATCCTTAACCCACTGAGCGAGGCCAGAGATTGAACCTGCGTCCTCATGGATACTAGTCAGATTCGTTTCTGCTGAGCCATGACAGGAACTCTTCTTTTTGGGCTTTTTTTTTGTTGTTTCTGTGAGAATGCAAGCTCATTTTTGTTGTTTTTGTGAGCATCCAAGCTCTTTATATGTTAGACTGGAAATTAGGAGTCCATTTTTTTTTAATATGTAAAAAGGAAATTGTAAAAAAAAAAAACACTATGGCAATCGAAAAGACTATGGAACAGCATTTTAGAGAAAAAAACAAAGCAAAACAAAAACGAATAAAACTAAGCTTAAACCTATAATTCCATATCCAGCAAAAATAGCTCTTAAAATTAAGGCAACATGCCAACATTTTCAGATCTAGAAAAGCTGAAAATATATAAAGCAATGAATCCACACTTCAGATTATATTAAAGGAAGACAGGCAAAGAAAATCTGTTGTCAGATGAAAATAAAAAGGACAAAATGCATCAAAATAGGTAACTAAATGGATGAATATATAACATATTTTTAATCTTTAAAGTATAATGGGCCACTGTAAAAATTGTAGTGGAATTGGGTATCTTAAAAAATGACAAATTAGCTTTTATCAGATAAAAAATTTTAAGTATTTTCCTTTTCAAAAAGCACTGTTGAGATAATTAAAACACATCACAGCCTAGAAGAAAATATTTCACAGTTATTTATCTGATGAAATCTTTGTCTCCAGCATAAAAAAAGAATACACAGAAATCATAAGAAAAACATAAATACTTGGGATTCTTCTTAGAAAGTTAATCATACACTTTCCAATAGCCACTCTACTTTGAGGAATTTACCCCAAGAGAAATTATGACATATATCCCTACCAAAAGCTAGACTCCAGTGTTCACACCAGTTTTATCTGGGAATAGTCAAAAAGTGCAAACAACCCAAATGGCCATAGCAGATGAATGGATAAACAAATAGTGGTATAGAAGTACAATAGAATAAAACTCTGCAATAAGAAACAAACCACTGATACTTGTAACTACATAAATGGATCTCAGAAGACTTAGGCTAAGAAGGGGCTTTTGGAGTTCCTGTCGTGGCTCAGTGGTTAACGAATATGACTAGGAACCATGAGGTTGCAGGTTCGATCCCTGGCCTTGCTCAGTGGGTTAAGGATCCGACGTTGCCATGAGCTGTGGTGTAGGTTGCAGACGTGGCTCAGATCCGGTGTTGCTGTGGCTGTGGTGTAGGCCAGCAGCTACAGCTCCGTTAGAGCCCTAGCCTGGGAACCTCCATTTGCTGCGGGTGC
>PVHT021183520.1:2758469-2777078 GCA_004024745.2 Catagonus wagneri
GGTTCGATCCCTGGCCTTGCTCAGTGGGTTAAGGATCCGACGTTGCCATGAGCTGTGGTGTAGGTTGCAGACGTGGCTCAGATCCGGTGTTGCTGTGGCTGTGGTGTAGGCCAGCAGCTACAGCTCCGTTAGAGCCCTAGCCTGGGAACCTCCATTTGCTGCGGGTGCAAAAAGACAAAAAAAAGGCAAAAAGACAAAAAAAAGAGGGGGGGCTTTTGAAATCATGGGTAATGAGTCAAACCCATTTTTCCTGCCTTTACTCTTCAAGGCCCTTTAAAGACTTCTGTGCTCCTCCAGGTGGCAAGTACCCTCAACGGTGAGATGTTTGCTTGAGTTGTTTCCCAGAAACTTAGAGTCAGCTGTGTCTAGTTGGAGCTGAGCGGTTTAGGACTGGATAGGACCTTGGTCCCTCCAGCTGGGCATGCACAAGTGTCCTGACCTTTTGAACTTGTGGAGGCCTATAGCTTAGTTTTATTCGCATAAGCGTTTGTGAAGGTGAATCTTTCCAACTCAAAAAAATAGTAATGCAAATTGTTTCTCTAGCACTGCATATCTGCATACTATTTTAGATGCCATGATTCTTTGTAGGCTTCGCAGAGTCAGTACCCTTATCCTCTGATACCCCTTGAAGATAGCTTTGGTGGTTGGAAATGAGCATAATTACCTTTATTTCACTTATGAAGATAAAGAAGTGCTAGGGACTATAGAGAATCATAAGAATACCCAAACCAAGCCTATGACAGGGAGGGGAACTATAGTAAGCTAAATGTCTAAGTGGGAAGAAAAACAATCTGTTCGATGTTCTGGGTCAGATCAGAACATATGGACTGATGTAAATCCTCGCCAGTTCTGTCACTTATTTGTGGCATCTGCCACTGACCATTGATGGACAAGATCTGGAATCATATGTCTCATTTGTCATGCTCAGATGACAGTCCAAATTTGTCACTTAAAAAAAATGCCGGTCTGGCAGATTCACAAGAAAGGCTCCATTTGGAGGGATGTTGATGAACAAAAGATTAAAAAAAAAGAAGGAATAATAACATGATGCATATGCGGAGAAGGTTTAAAACCAAATTATTTCTGCATAGAATGAAAATGCTTTCTCTACTCGTCAGGTTCCTAGGGGTTAAACAGTGGGCTCTGAATTTAAATCCTGAAGTAACTTGGTTATCTAGGTTGGTATCAATTGAATTGAGATGCTAAACAAATAGGATATCCGACCTCACTTGAATTGCTTTTCTACAATAGGAACTGAGAGTTTTAGAATATAGAGCTTTGATTGGAGTAGGGATAGATTATTGAGGTTTGAAAGAACAGGTCGATAAAGAGTGTGTGAGTACTAACCAAGGCGCACTTCAGTTAGAAATCTTTCCAGCACATACACACTGCCTTGTTAAGGACTCCCCACACCCAGCTCAGTCCTAGTTGGCATACTGTTTTTGGAAAGCCATGTTAGTTCTAGGGGACCCTACTCTCTAACCACCAATATGTAACCCAAACGGAAGAAGGGATGTAGTTTTCCCTAACTCCATATGACTGTAAGGTTATGGTGCCTGAACTACTCTCCAGCAATACAAAGGTAACTGTAGGTTTATGTTTCAGGAGGTAAAAATAAGACGCTTTCAGGGACCCCGTTTGGTAGCCTGTGGTCCACAGAAACGGGTCTCGAGATAGGTAGAAGGACAGACAGACATAGAGACAGAGATAGAGATAGAGATAAATAAAGATGTTTATGTATGTGCATGTAGAGAAATAAATTTGTATCTCTGTTTTTAGAGTAGAAGAAATTCAACTTTTTAAACATTTATTCAGATACAATTAATGTAAAATATGCTAAATTCATTTGAAATATATATGTAGTCTTATTTACTGTAATAGACATATGTATATATTTGTCTGTCTATCAAGAGTGGAACTGAACATCATCCTTGCTCACCTTGAGACCCTTGAGACCTTTCTCTACTTTTACCTGTTGGCTTCCATGAAATATATACATACATACATTCATACATGTATATATACTCTTTTCCTTTTTTTTTGCTTTTTGGGGCCACACCCACAGCTTATGGAAGTTTCCAGGCTAGGAGTCAAATTGGAGCTACAGCTGCAAACGCCACAGCCACTACAATGCCAGATCTGAGCCGCATCTGTGACCTACACCCCAGCTCACAGCAACACGGAATCCCTTAACCTACTGAGTGTGGCCAGGAATCTAACCCACCTCCTCATGGATACTAGTCAGGTTCTTAACCCACTGAGACACAACGGGAACTCCTTAGATTTTTATCTTACATTTTTTGTTGTTTATTTAGATCCATATGAGCCTCTTCTGTTGCAACAGCAAACCGATAAATGCAATACTGTGGACTTTGCTGACAAAGCAGGCCACTTTGCGCAATTTACCGTCAGGACCCTTAGCAGTATTGCTGTGTTTATACCTACCCTAAACTTCATAATGAAAGCCCATGCTTACAAAGTAGAAATGTAACTAGGATTTTATTCAGAATCTTTCTCATCTGTTTTCTCCTACCCTGAAAAGGTCTGTATTATTTTTCAACAACATGATTTCACAGTAAACTTTTCTTTGTCTTGGACAAACTTTGATATGTTTGTTTCAATCATATTCACATATCCTGGTGGGTACTTTATAGACCCATGACTATCACAGGAAATGTTGCCACAAAGAAGAGATTCCCCCAACTCTAAGTACAAGATTTATTATCCTATAAATAAGTAGTTAATTCTCTGCATAGAACTTCTTTGACATGAAAGAGGTTCTTACTTATATTTAAATTTATTAACTGTATCTGCTCCATTACTTACTAAGTATAACAAACATTGTGTTCCATTTAACTCACCTAGATAGCCATTTTGCATTTTTGTGTGGGTCATAAAATGAATGATGGGCAATGAAATAGTACTTACCATAACTTCAGCTGCATACCACATTGGCTGCATTGTTATATAGGAATTTAATCACAGGACAGTTTTGAATTTTGTTTACTGCCTTCTCATCCAGATTCTGGACTTAAAAAAATCCCTACTTAAAAAAAAACTCACTGCTTCAGTAATTCACAGCACAATCATTAATGGATGAAATTTGACGAGGTCCCTTATGTCATGCTCTGCCACCCCTAAGTCTTGTATATGAATATTTGGGCATTAATGGACCTTCGTGTAATTGTTCAGACTTCTCCAGTGCTCAGGAGTTTTCAATAATCTTTAATTATATAAAGTTCACCAGCTCCTTCTCTAAAGGTCAAGGCTCCATCTCTTCAAGAAATCTATACAAGCTCTCATATTCTTAACCTGACCTTCTGTTGTATTTTATTGTATCCTGTGTACTCTGGCATCATGTTCATTAACTGAATTCCTAACACATGTCAGGTGCTGGAACTGGAGTGTGGACAGGACAGATGAAGTAAGCAGGGACTTAACATCCCATGTTATCAAACATCCATAATGTAATATCCAGGGATACCTTAATTTTTCAGAAAAAAACAGCCAAGGTATAAAGGGCTGGTCAAGATATGACCCAATAGCACATGTGAATATGTTTTATGAGCCAGTACAGTGGGCAAGCAGCAGAGAAAACACCACACATTCACGTGAGTTGTAACCAATACCGTATAGTAAATGCAGAATGAAATTCATGAGGGAATGGGAGTGATTAATCAATAGTAATTTATTTTCACTTATTTAATATGCTTATCAGCAATGCTGTATCAGAAACTCTGCTAGGAGCTGCAGTTTACTTAAAAATATTGTTTCTTGTTGATGCTAAGAAAAATAAAGTCAGAGAACCTATGAACTTCAACATTTGATTAACACAAAATACTATGCGTAAATGGAAAAGAGGAACCCAGGCAGAGCCTTTAGATGCATCAATACTGCTCTTTCAGGAAGCTAAATGTATCTTGAAGGATAAACTTTTTTTTATAGGAAGGAAGAGAGCTCTAGTCAGAGCTAATGGAATATGGAAATTCACACCTTACATAGAGGTTTCAGAGCAAGAAGCAAGGCGAAGCCCCAGGAATAAATTGGGGCAGGGGGGTGGTTAAAGAAGGAAATCTCTATCTCACAGATGAAGTTAAGCATGACACAGCTCAGACAAATTTCACAGAATGTTTCACAATATCTTAGTTAAATTTGATCTTTTGACATCTTAAAATCATCCAAGATTTGGCAGTTAAAGCGGTCTAATTCTTTTACTGATTTTTAAAGCCATTAAGAACAGCAATTGATTATCCAATATTAAAATTTAACTCCTCTGCTTACACTTTGAGTGGTTGTGAGTTCTGGTCCTCCAAGAAGCAGATGTCAAGAAGAGATCAGATGTATTGGGGAAAAACCTGTGACAGACAAGGAAGTGACTATAAAGTATCCTTTAGACCACAGTGCCATCTGACACCTCTAAGTAGAAGAACAGGTAGGAATGATTATGTAGGAAGAGCCTCAGGCTCTTATTTAGTTCTGAGAAAGGCTTGGCTACACTCCCAGTGTGGGATCTTTGAGCACAGCAGTCCACCAGAAGAATTCTGTCCCTCCAGGTATCGGCGAACACTAATAATCCCACTGCCCTTGGTTTTTGCATGGGGGTAGATAGGAAAAGCGTGGCCTTGATGGCAACGCAGTGGTGAACCAAGGGAGTGTCAGATGGGGCTGCCAGTCCACTATGCACACTCAGCAGGTGATCTGAGTGGTGAATTTCTGTCTCTGCCACAGAGATGGTGGATGATATAACGCTCATAAGACCAAATCTATAGTGAGCACAATAAAGATAGTAGCACCATCATTCTTCTGAGACTATAGTAAAGATTGCTGGGTTAATGCTCATAAAATGACTAGTATAGTGCTTAACATACAGGAATCATTGGGAATATTCTATTTTCTAATATTCTCAGTGCCTTTTCAGAGCATTCAAATGAGGACATCTTCAGTTTTTAAATTTATGTGCCCTCTAGCAGAGCACTATGATTTTGGAACTCGTATATAAATGATCAGTGAATAAATCATCAGTGCCTACCTACCACTGACTACCAAGAACCCACTCATTGGGCAAACAAAGCTGAGTTTATTAATTGCTTTGAAAAAAGATATATATGTTGTAGAACTGAGGGCTGTCTCAGAAGGCATCAGGAGGGGTTAGTGATAAAATTTGGGCCCATGATAGGTAATTCTGAGGAGGCATCAAAGAAGCAGGTCTTTTTTTCTGATTTGGATGCTGTTAGAAAGAGATGGTAATTCTCTGGGTGCATCGATAATTTGTATCTAGGAGCAGGAGGAGCAGTGGAGAACTAAGACTCTAAGTGGTAAAGGAGCAGCAGTCACTTACTTTAGTTGAGAGAAGGCAATGTCAGGTTATTTTGTGCTTTTTGTTGATAGGGATGGAGAAGGATAGTTACACAGGTAGTTGCAGAAGTCCCAGTAGGGGACCATAGGTGAAGAAGGAAACCTAGGGAATTTTGGAAGACTACTGTTAACTTAATAATCACTCAAGAAAGCCATTAGGGAGCTCCCGCCGTGGCTTAGCGGTTGACTAACTGTCTAGGATCCATGAGGATGCAGGTTCGATCCTGGGCACTGCTCAGTGGGTTAAGGATCCAGCGTTGCTATGAGCTGTGGTGTAGGTCACAGACAAGGCTCGGATCTAGCTTTCCTGTGGCTGTGGTGTAGGCCGGCAGCTGTAGCTCCGATTGGACCCCTAGCCTGGGAACGCCATATGCCATGGGAGCGACCCTAAAAAGACTTAAAAAAAAAAAGAGAGAGAGAGAGCCATTAGAATGTCATGGAACAAAGCAGGTTTGCTTAACTGTAAAACCATAAGTAAAAGCACGGGACATGCCTCACGTCATTAACTGAAGGATAAAATGGGCCCTGCATTCATGTTCAGCAAGAAAAGGATCCTTAGGATCAAGGACAGAAATTTAAGGGAAAAGTGATATTCCAAAGTAGGAGACCCTCATTATACAAAATCTGAAATGATTCAACATATTTCAGCACATGTTACCTACCACTCTTCTGCTGATTTGGATAAGTACCATGGCAGTCCTAGTTTGACCCCATAGGGTCGTATACTCTCTTACCTGATACAAAGGAAGAGCTAATGATGTAAGCCTGCTCAAGGAATGAGGAAGAAGGTGGTCTTTTCCTACTCGCCCCGGTTTCCTTGAATTATAAAAATGTGGTTCCCTAACCCTCAGGGCAGAGCCTCCTTACCTGTCAGCTTATATCCCTTCAGAATCATCTTATCTTAATAAATCTGTTTCTTCACTATCACTTTGTCTCTCGCTGATTTCCTTCTGAGCTGAGACACTAAGAACCTCAACCGCACTAAGTCTGGATACCAGGTAAGTGCTTCTAATTAAAAAAAAAAAAAAAAAAAAAAAAAGATGGGTTCAGGTCTCAGTCTGGGTCCTGGCTGGGTTTGAAGCAGAGGTATTTCGGTTTCAGTGCTATGCTCATACATGATAATGTTTATCTTATTTGGTTTTACTCCATCCATCAATGGCACAGAGGTACCTTGTCTGATGTTGGTGTTCTGTGAGTTGGTCCATTGAGTCCTGAGCACCAGGGCCAAAGTCAGAGCCAGCCAGGCTAGCTACCAGTTGGCAGCTCTGAGGACTGGTCAAATTAGAGGGAGGAGCTACAATACTCACCCGGAGAACTGAAATTCAGGAGGATGCTAAGTCAACTACAAAAGTCAAAACAACAACATACACAAACACAGCCTGGGAAATTTCCAGATGTCCAGGCAGATAGATTCTAATTCAACAAGCAATTCACCACTTTCAAACTGTTTCTGTTCTGTAAATAATTAAAATAGCTCTTTGGGAGTTTATTTCTAAACATTTTTAATGAGCCAGTGCTACCTTGAGTAACAGAGTTGTCAAATAGCATTCTTATTCTGTGATTCTTAATCAAAGTCATACTTGCAAGTGGAGGAAACATCTTGTTACAGCAGACAGATATCTAGGTCTGAGCAGAGAAAGGAGGGATTGGGCCAGGTGGCAGGAAACCACACATCTTTTAAACTGGGGACGGGGGTGGGGGGCTAGGGCAGACGAAGTAAAGCAGGAACCTCCAAACTGACAAGAACTATACATTTTAGGTGATAAGTATCCCAGAGGCAAAGAAACTTGGAAAAGGTGGAAATCTCCAGTGTCTGAATGTAACCTCTTGCTCTTTATGCTCTCATTACAGTAAAATTAGCCTTTTACCTGTTGTGTACCAAAGCCATGGCTCTTCCAATAAAAATTAAATAAGGACAAAGATCCCTCTTCCCTTTGGAAAGTGGAGCTAGAATGAAAATCAGGACTATGATCCCTCAAATTCCTCCTTCCCCAGTTATTATTCTGCCCATTCATTTGTATGCCTCTCATAACTGGCTAGCCAAAGAAACTCAGGGCAGCTGCTTACCTGTCTGTCCGCCTCATCTCTGAGGGCATATTTCTCACTTAAACAAATCTTCACCTTACTTTCTTAATTGTCCTCTTGTTTCTGAATTCCGTATACTATGACACAAGAACTTTCACCACCAGGAACAATCTGTTCCTTAAAATGTACAAGGATCTAGTCAGATAATTTTATTCTGGATTCACAGGACAGTCACTATTCCAAATCTTGGGAAACAGGAAACTGTATCTATATAACAAATAAAATATAAGTTTCTCATTTAGTTACTGAGTCAGCATATCTATAAAGTTACAGTTAATATCTTTGATAATATGCTTTTGAGAAACCTAATGTAAATTACATTTTATGTAGATTAGTACAATAGTTCAGTTCATTTGGCCTCTAAAACAGTGAAAGATTAATTGGTTGACAGTGCTTGAGTTTACAGTCATTTGGCACCTAATTCGAAATGTAACCTGTGACCGTTATGAGATTCTTCTGAATTAATTCACACCCTTTTAAATGTCACAGCTGATCACACCACAACTCTGGAGAGCAGAAACTTCACATAGCTCACTTCCTTCAGTCATGGGACCCCATATAGTCAGGCATATAATCAGCCTTTTGTTAAATACTTTGAAATTTTCTAAGCCAAAACAAAAGAACAATCTAAACAAATAAAAGGGCTTTAAAAAGAATGAAGTTTCTATTCAGATGCATTTTATTTTACCTGTCCTTTCAAACTCACACCTTTCCTTTCTCTAAATGTCTGAAATTAGCATACATCCAATTTTGGTTATATTCGGTGGCACCACTTCATCTTCTGGATTGTCTGACATCAATGCAAGTGACAAATCTCCAGTCTGATGATGCAAATGACAAGAGATAATGGACAAATGATTTCAGCAGAGAGACAGGGCATATAAATGGCAGGCCATGTTCCAAATGAAGTCCAAAAGGATTAACATTAGCTAGTTACACTTATGATGTTCGTGTTCGACTTCGTGGAGTCCTTAAATTAATAGGATCCTCACTAGTCTGGGAAAAAAAGAGTCCTTAAAACTTAGTAATTTTAAGATTTAATAAAAACTCCATTAACACCAAAGTCTTTACTTTCAACTTTTTTTCTTTTGGCTGGAGCCCAAGACAAATGGAAATTCCTGGGCTAGGGATCATACCTGTACCACAACAGTGACCCAACCTACTGCTGTGACAATGCCAGATCCTTAACCCACTGAGCCACTGAGCCCCCAAGGAACTCCCAACTTACAACTTTGTAACTAGAAATTATTCTTATTGTAACTACGGCAGAATTGTGACTCCAGTTGCATTGAGAAATTAGAAGAATAGAAGCGATTCTGACTTTGTCTTTTAAAGAAGTCTTCTCAGATCAATCCCTGATCAATCTTAGACCATCGTTTTGCTTTGTCCCCTAGTAATCCTATTTATGTGTCACTCTTCCATTCCGCTCTATTTCCCAGACAGCTGTGTATAACTTATTAAAGAGCAGGAAGAATACCATATTATCTCAAATCTTGTATGTCCAAGAATCAACTACAATTTTTTCACCCACACAAAAATGGTCTTCCTCAGTGTCTGAGATAAGAAAGAAAAAAGATCAACTTTGAATTGGGAGAACATCTTGATGATGACAACTTATTTATTCTTTATTATGTGAGACAGAAAGTATGAAAATGAAGAAGATAAAGTTTGTGCTCTCTAGAAATGTAGAATTTGCCAAGGGACAAATTAAAAATATATCCCAGGCCATGCGGCATTTTAAATGACATAGGCAAGAAACAAACTGTCATGGAGGCGGAAAGAAGATGGTAGTCACATGGAGCAGGGACATTGGAAATGGTTTCAGTGAAAGGCTGATATTTGAGATGAACTTTTGAGGATGGATAGAATTCTGATACGTGGGCAGAAGTGATAAGTAAAACTTCTGGGGGGGGGGAGAGCCTGAGCCAAAGCATGAAGATAAAGAGCTTTAAATGCCTAGGTGAAATGTTTTTTCTAAGTCATTTGCACTGAAGAGAATGAATTAAGTAGGAAAATAAATAGGAAGATTGGAAGTAAGGAAAGCAGGTAAGAGAATATTGCATTCATTCTTTCATGTAGGAAATAGGAAGATCAGACCCAGGACTGACTTCTGAATAAAGAAAGTGGGGACAGCTGGTAGAGAGCTCCACTTCTACCAGAGCTCCACTTCTGCCTCTAACTGAACAGATGTGGGTGAATTAGAATTAAAGAAAAAAAAAAATATATATATATATATCCTTTTTTTAACTTTATACTTTTGATTCATGTTCTTTCCAAATGACTGGATCTCATGCTTGTATGTATAGATATCCACATGGAAAGTGATGACAGTTATGCTTAAGGGTGTCAAGGGCCTCCTCTGGTTTTGAGGGGAAAATGATAAGTAGTTTGGGCACAACTGGAAAACAATTAGTCTGTGGTGTATTTATGTGTGAAAGACAGTTGTCATCATCGTTTTCATATTGCTTAATTTAATATCATAAGTTGTTATTGATGAGTCTGCTTCTTTTCTGGCATTCTACTAGGCTCTCAGAGATAATCAAGTAAGGAAGCATAATACCTGGCCTTAAAGAATTTTACATATCAAGGAGACATGACTAGCTAAAGAAATCAACATCGAAGTGAAAAATCACCTCTAAGATAATTTACTGCATTATTTATATTTAAATAGCCCTTTAGTTTTTCTAAACTCTTTTGCATAGATAAGCCCATTTATTATTAAAGCCAGGCAGGAAAGGGTTTTGCCGAGGGTGTGGTCTAGAGTGCATTCCTTAGATCTGAGGCAGAGTGGTAGGAACTAGGAACCAGTGCTTTTGGGAAATGTCTGGAAGATATTCAGACTTTTCTCTAACCAGTAAAACTTTACAGAGCCTTGACTTAAGTGAATAAAATTTGAGAAAGTCATTTTAGAACAAGAGAAATAAAGAGCGGGTAAATAGTGATAACTAAGCAATGCTCTAAGACAGGGGATGGCAAGCTAAGAATTTTTTTACATTATTAAACAATTGAAAAAATCAAAAGAAGAATAACATTTTGTGACACATTAAACTTATGTGAAATTTAAAGGTCAGTGTCTATAAATAAAATTTTATTAGAACACAGTCCCACTCAGAGTTTATGTATCTTCTGTGGCAGTATTCATGTGGTAATAGCAAAGGTGAGTCATGCTGAAAGATACCTTGTGGCCTACAAAGTTTAAACTATTATTTAACTCTTTGCATAATAAGTTTGCCAGCCCTGGTCTAAGACAAAAAATGATGGTAGTGTTTTGTCAATGACTTTGTTTGGCCTCACACACGGGTGGGAAAGAAGCTGTTAGAAATTCCAGCCTTTCATAATTCAGAAAGATACATACACTCCAGTGTTCTGAGCAGCACTATTCACAATAGCCAAGACGTGGAAACAACCTAAATGTCCACCAACACAGAGAGAGGAACAGATGACAAAGATGTGGGTCACTTACACTGTGGGAGCTATTCAGCCTTAAAAAAGGAACAAAATAATGCCATTTGTAGCAGCGTGGATGGATGTGGAAATTATCATGCAAACTGAAGTAAGTTAAAAAGAGAAAGATACATATCATATAATATCACTTATGTGTGGAATTGTACCATATAACATCACTTATATGTGTCTAAAAATATGATACAAATGAACTTATCTATGAAACAGAAACTGACTCACAGACATGGAGAAAAGGTTTGTGGCTGTCTAGGGAGCAAGGACTAGGGAGCCATGGATTGGGAACTTGGGAGTAGCAGATGCAAACTGTGATGCATAGAATGGATAAACAAAAATCCTACCGTATAGCATGGGGAATTATATTACTGTAAGAAATCATAATGGAAGAAAATATGAAAAATATGTGTGTATATATATTTATCTTTGTATAAAACTGAATCGTTTTAGTCTACACCAGAAAGTAATACAACATTGTAAATCAACTACTCTTCAAGAAAATAAATTTTTTAAAAATTCTAATCTCTGCTGTGCTAGAGCAAGAACGGGGAATATCTTAGTCTGCTTGGGCTGCTGTAACAAAATATACAAACTAGATGGTTTAAATGACAGGAAATGTATATCCTCATGGTTCTGGAGCCTGGAAGTCCCAGGTCAGGGTGCTCGCAGGGTTGCTTTCTGGGGAGGCCTGTCTTCCTGGCTGGCTGAAAGACATCCCCTCCCTGGTCTTCACAGGGGTTTTCCCCCTTGTGCTGAGCAAGAAAGGGAGATCTCCACGGTCCCTTTCTCTTCTTAGAAGGACTCCGGTGCCATCAGCATTGGACAGCACTCTTGTGACCTCATTTCCCCTCAAGTAGTTCCGTTAAGGCCCTACCTACAAACAAGAGTCATGTTGGAGGTTAGAGACTGAATATACACATTTTGGGGGAGAGGCAGAATTCAGTCCATAACAGGGAGGAGGGTGGGACAAGGCACATCCAACTTAGGTCACATTTTCACTTTGATATCTTTCAATAATAATGATAATAATAATAGTAGTTAATGTGTATTGTGTGTTTTCTATGTCTGAGAACTGTGTCATCTAATTTTCCCCACAACCGTGTGCACCTTCTGTTTTCAAATGTGGAAACAGGCAGGCAGAGACATGAACTACTTACCTAATGTCCCAGGACAGCTAATGGGTGACCCCTGATGTGAACCTAGGCAGTCTGACCCTGGAGACACCGCTCAACGGATTATCTTTCCCTTCTTAGAGTGTTTTTATGGTTCTGTCTATACTTCACAATCTAGGAGTTGATTATATGCCAGTCAGACAAAGAGGATTAATTTCCTGTTCCGTTTTTTACTAACTAGGTTGGCTTGGGCGTATTTTTTACTCTAGTACAGTAGGGGCACAATTTGCCTTTTTCTTTCTTTTAAACTGAAATAGTCATATTAGAATCTTACTGGTTATTTTGAAACTAGGAGAGGAGGGACTGACCTGTAATAAAAGAGCTGTGAGGTGGGAATTACTAGTGTGTACAGTGGAAATGAAGATGGGAAGAGCCGGTTCAATTATTCCTCTTAAAACTTGATTTAAAGAAATAGTTCGTTAAATTTCTTAGTACATACCAAGTTTCAAAAACTAGTAGGAAAGTAAAGTGTTAACTATTTCATAGAGTATTTTCATTTCCTAATAAAAAAATTCACATAAATTTGGAAAAAGTTCCAGTTATGTTATTTCAAGAGTAAGGCAGAGGAGAAGAAAATTTTGTGGATACAGCAATTTTGCTGAAAATCCAGGAATGACATAATGTAGTGACTGTGTGTATAAAATAGTTGTGTAGAAAGAGGATGTGTCCTTCCATTCCAGTAAACAGTGAATATTTCCCGCCATTGGCCACCAGCCACTGTAGCCACACCCCCTCAATTGTGCAGCCTAATGGTAACTGAGGATGCAGGAAAACAGGAAACATTCTGTGTTCTGGATACTGGCCCTTATAATTAAAATGCATATGCGAAGAATTTCAGTGAACTCGGACTCTTGCATCTTCTAGTACATACAAAAGCAATGATATCATTATCCTGAGATGATGGGTTGCTTGTTTGTTTTTCGTTTTTTCTTTGTTGGCCACCACATGGCATATGGAGTTCCCGGGCCAGGGATCAGATCGCAGTTAGTCTCGACCTAAGCCTTAGCTGCTGCAAATGCCAGATTCTTAACCCACTCCAGGCTGGGGATAGAACCTGCCCCGCAGCCCTCCCAAGATGCTGCCGATCCCATTGCGTCACAGCAGGAACTCTAGATGACTGTTTTTGTGATTGGCAATAATCTCTGAATGTTCAACTATATGTTTTCTGGGTTTGATTCTTTTTTTCCTCCAGCAAAACTCCTGTATGTCCTGGCTATCTCCCTCACCCCTTGGGAACAGTTCCTCAGAGCTGAGAGGCTGCCTCCTGGGCTGAAGTCCTCAGTAAATCCCCAAATAAATAACACTTAATCCACAACAGTTATACAGTAAATTTAAAAAAAAAAAAAAAAAACTGGTGCTGGAAAATTCAGGGTAATTTATACTAAATAAGCTATTTTCATCAATGATGGTAACATCTCTCAATTTTTGTTTCCATTCAGAAAAGAACTGGAATTTGTGCTAGGTGTCTGATGCACTCTTTTTGAAGTCTTAAGAGGAGTCATTTCCTTTTTAGAGTTTTAAAATAAATATTAAGTGAAATTAGTTCATAGTCTCTATGCTTAATTCAGATATCCTTGTCCAAATTCAAAGTATTTTTTTTTATGAACCAAAGAAATTGTACACTTTTTAAACCTTTGAAAAACCAATTTGATATTAGGAAGTAGAAGCAGAGAACTACATATACATTTTATTTTGAAACTGAGGCAAAAAGCCAAAGAAAATTTTTACAAGACAGTATTTGTGGAGGATTTTCAGGAAATTTTCGATGTTTTTTTTTTAAAAACATTTTTATAAGCTCTACCGCAGTTGTGCAATTTCTATATTAAGATTTCTGAGTGACCAGTTAAAATGTCTATGTGCATCTGAGAGAATCTATGTATTACATGTCACTAAGGGCTTAATATATATTAATTCATTAGATTAGTTGGGCTCCAAAGTATTGTTAACCTAATGGACTTGCAAAACTGAACTGTTAATGGGAAAGGGAAATATATTGTTTGAAATGCTTTTCATTGCCAGTAAAAGAGAGCATTAACTCCAAATGGCTTAAACAACAAAGAGAATTTATTGGTCACTGAAATGATAAAGGTTGGCATCAAGCTGGTTTTCATCTCATGCCTGGCTTCCTACATGGTGGTACTTGCAGAATCTGTGTGTGCACATTACTATGCCCGGAGACAGAGAGAGACAGAAACAGAGATATCCCCTCACAAATACTTGCCAACTATTGTGCTGCATTCCACTCTGTTCTGATCCCAAAGTACAGCCGGGGAATACCAAGGTAGCCCCCGCTTCTGGACCAGCCACTGTATAAAGGAGATGAAAGGATTTGATGTAAGCAGCACATAAAATGCTTGCAGAACTGGGTGGATGTGAAGATTGGGAAATGGGAGAGGAGAGAGCAAGGCCCTGGGGAGCTGGAAGACCTGTCCTGATCCTGGTCTCTGCACTGGAGGCTGGCGGACTCTGGAAGGAAGATTGGATGACTCTGAAAAGCAAGCCGATTTCCTTCTCATTTTAGTTTTGTTCATGACTAGATCTCATTCGGCATGAAAACTCATGGGCAGGCAGCTTCAGTATGTGACTCTGTCATGAAAACACAACGTTGAGAGTTTTGCAGTGATATTTTCAAATTGTTTAAAAAAAGTAATTAAAAAAAAGGGAGTTCCTGTCGTGACTTACCAGTAACAAACCCAACTAGGATCCAGCATTGATGTGAGCTGTGGTCTGAGCTGTGGTGTAGGTAGCGGACGCTGCTCAAATCTGGCCTTGTTGTGGCTGTAGTGTTAAGTAGGCAGCTGTAACTGCAATTTGACCCCTAGCCTGGGAACTTCTATATGCTGTGAGCGTGGCTCTAAAAAGCAAAAAAGAAAAAAAAATTGTTTACATTTAAGTATAGTTGATTTATAATTTATTAATTTTAGACATATAACACAGTAATATAGTGTATTTTAATATATTATATAATATGTAAAGTATATATATATTTTCAGAGTCTTTTCCCTTAGAGTTTATTACAAATTACTGCATATATAGTTCCCTGTGCTGTACATAGGTCCTTGTTGGTTATCTGTTTTATGTATAGTAGCGTGTGTATGTTAATACCAACCTCCTAATTTATCCCTCCTCTTACCCCCATTTGCCCTTTGGTAACCATAGATTTGTTTTCTATGTCTGTGAGTCTCTTTCTGTTTTGTAAGTTCATCTGTGTGTGTACCTATATACATATATGCATACGTACACTGTATATGTATATATACATATAACTTATGTATATATGTTTAGAGTCCACATGTAAGTAGTACCATATATTTGTCTTTGGATTACGTTACTTATTGTGATTAATTTCTAGGTCCATCCATGTTACTGCAAATGGCATTATTTCATTCTTTTTTATGGCGGGATAATATTCCATTGGGTATATGTACCACATCTTCTTTATCCATTCCTCTGTTGATGGGCATTTAGGTTGCTCCCTGTCTTGGCTATTGTAAACGGTGCTGCTATGAACACTAGGGTGCATATATCTTTATGAATTGTTCCTTTCTAAAGGTATATGCCCAGGAGTGGGACTGTAGGATCATACAGGATCATATGGTAGCTTTTGTTTTTAGTTTTATAAAGGACCTCCATACTGTTCACATAGTTGCTGTGTTGTAGTTATTTTTAACATGATAGGAATAGGATGGACTTACTATAAACCAAACTGTTATTAAATCCCAAAACTTCAATTTTCATAAAAGTCCATTAAAGAGTAACATGTATATTTAAATATGTTTCTCCTAATAGCCATCATTACAGTTCAGAAGAATTAGATTTATGGCAATAAAGATAGCTAGCATTTGGTGAGTGCTTAATTTGTCAAGCTCTACGGTATTTTATATGTATTATATTTCTTAATCTTCACAACCACCTGATAAAGTAGGTTCCTTTGAATAAGATGTAAATTATAAAGTCACCTCTCCTAATGTTCAGTCCTATGAACTTAGATAAATGCATAAAATTATGTAATTACATTCTAATTAATAGTTTCATTACCCCCAAAAGTTCCCTCGTTTGAATCCAGCCACCCACAGTCCATGGTTGCCACTAATTTGTGTTATGTCCTCATGTTTTTGCCTTTCTGTGATACCATATAATGAGATTATACAATGCATCACCTTTTATTTTGTCTTTTTTTTTTGCATAATGCATTTGATATTCATATTCATGCTGTTGCATATATCCATTCTTTTTTATTCGTTTGTTTGTTTTTTAGGGCCTCACCTGTGGCATTTGGAAGTTCCCAGGCTAGGAGTCAAATCAGAGTTACAGCTGCTGGCCTACACCACAGCCACAGCAATGCCAGATCCGAGCCTCGTCTGCGACCTACACCATGGCTCATGGCAACGTCTGATCCATAACCCACTGAGCAAGGCCAGGGATTGAACCTACATCCTCACGGATACTACTCAGATTCATTTCTGCTGAGCCACAATGGGAACTCCCATTCCTTTTTATTCTTGAGTACACCTACATTTTATGAATGTACCACAGTTTATCTCTTCACAGGTTAATGGAATTTTGGATTGTTTCTTGGTTATTACAGAAAAAGCCACAATGAGTATTTCTGTCAGATTTTTTGTTTGCATATGTATTTATTGAGACATATGTTTTCATTCTCTTGAGATATTAATAGGAGTGGGGTGGCAGAGTTGAATAATAGACGAATGCTTCATTTAAGAATGAGGAACTGAGCAGGACTTCCTGTTGTGGCTCAGCAGGTTAAGAACCCAGATTAACCTCTTTGAAGATGTGGGTTTGATCCCTGGCCTCACTCAATGGATTAAAGATCCGGCATTGCCACAAGCGGTGGTGTAGGTTGCAGATTACGTCTCAGATCCCATGTTGCTGTGGCTGTGACTTAGGCCTGGAGCTACAGCTCAAATTCCACCCCCAGCCTGGAAAGTTCCTTATGTAGCAGGTAACGCCGTAAATAGAAAAAACAAACAAAACCGTAAAGAATAATGACAACAAAAAGACAGAGGAACTGAGAAATTAATAGGTTAAGTAACTGTTCTGGTTTCACTTAGTAATTAGCAGATCTCAGATTTGAACAAAAACGGTCTAACCTCAGATTACGCAGTGTCACCGTTCTTGATTTAAATGCATCACTGTAAGAAATTATTAGGACAAATAAGTTAACTCCTTGTTTTTCTGGGTTGGTTACTCATTTCCTCTGATTATATTATACGTTTTGGGTGTGACTGGATAAAATGAGGGCCATCAGGGATTCAGTGATCAAGGTTAGTTCCTTTCCTGCAGTACTCTTCAAGTATTATGTTTTTACCTTACGGTAAAATAAATTTTTAAAATATTTCTTTCAAAATCTGAAATTGAACATTTTTTTGTGTGAGATTAACATCTCAAGGGCAGGAGTTCCCGCTGTGGCTCAGCAGTTAACGAACCTGACTAGTATCCATGGGGACCCGGATTCGATCCCTGTCCTCGCTCAGTAGGTTAAGGATCTGGTGTTGCCGTGAGGTCACACCAGATGGTGTACGTCACGGACTTGGCTGGGATCCCACTTTGCTATGGCTGTGGCATAGGCTGGTGGCTACAGCTCCAGTTCGACCCCAAGCCTAGGAACCTCCATATGCCACAGGCACGGCCCTAAAATGACAAAAGACAAAAAAAAAATCTCAAGGGCAAGGCATACACACGTGTGCGCACACACACACACACACACACACACACACACACAAAATCTCTGTAAACTGTTCTTATTTTAAAAGGTTTTATTAAAGTGTAGTTGATTTATAGTGTTTTATCCCTTCCTGCTGTACAGCATAGTGACCCAGACATATATATTTACATATATAAATGTATATATTCTTTTTCTCATACTGTCTTCCATCATCTTTTGTTCCAAGAGATTGGATATAGTTCCCTGTGCTATAGTCTTTATCCCTACTTGGTCACTACAAATTTGGAAACTACTCTGTGCCAGAATAATAAAAAAATTGTTAAATCTCTTGGGATCCAAATTGCTTGCCTTAAAATGGGAAAGAGGAGTGCCTTTGCAAGGTTTCTGAGCAAGTCCATGGCAAAACTGGTATATAGCTAAAGATTTTTGTACACCTCTGGAATTCAATATACTGTAAAATAATTTTATAGCTATCTCGTCTTAGTTCAACATAGATAAATATGATGAATGTAAGTTTGTATCTATTAAATAACAAATATTGGCTATTTTGAAAAAAATAACATCAGCGTCATCATCATCATCAACCATCATAATCATCTCCTGGTAATTTTTAGTCAGTAATTCAGTTATCCATATTACAAGGCCAGTTATTTACATTTTCCTGAACCTGTCATTTCTGGAGAGTGCATTTTCAGTTTCATATACATTTCCATTATCCTCTTTGAATTTCCAGATAGACATTCTTACTTCTTTTCCAGATCGCAATAACTCCATCCAAAACAGCAGTGGGATGACCTGACTTCTTTATTTGCAGTATAGCAGCCTAGATCGCCTTCGAAGTTTTTTTTTTTT
>PVHT021183520.1:2778078-3009029 GCA_004024745.2 Catagonus wagneri
GAACACACAACCTCATGGTTCCTAGTCGGATTCGTTAACCACTGAGCCACGAAGGGAACTCCAGAATCAATTTCCAAACTTCATTTTCGATATTTTTTTCCTTATTCATGTTTTTCCTGTTATTCTCCCAGAATATATCTATTACTCTAATAGTCAGCTTTTGGCACATGTTTGCTATCAAAAAAGTAATCACTGTTCAAGTTTTACCCAATGAAAACTTAACTGCTACCTTTTTCCTCTTAACGGGATTTCTATATTATTTAAGAATTGTTAAACCAGGAGAAGACTTAAAATTCCCTTAAGCGTTAAAAACTAAATTAAATTTAGAAGTAAATTATGGGTAGGCTTGGCAAATGTTCCCTGAGTAAAATCCTCCACATTATAAAGAAAAGGGTATATATATATATATATATATTTTTTTTTTTTTGTCTTTTTGCCTTTATGGAGGTTCCCAGACTAGGGGTCTAACAGGAGCTGTAGCCGCCGGCCTTCGCCATAGCCACAGCAATGCGGGATCCGAGCCGCATCTACAACCTACACCACAGCTCACGGCAACGCCGGATCCTTAACCCACTGAGCAAGGCCAGGGATCGAACCCGCAACCTTAGTCAGATTCGTTAACCACTGAGCCACGAAGGGAACTCCAAGGGTATATTTGGTTTTTAGAACTGCTCTGCTTCAGTTCTCTCTGAGTGTCCACCAATAGGAGATTTCCTAGAAGCAACATACCCCTTTAGCTTGTTTGCTTGTTTACCCACAGCTTAAGCTGTTTCCCTTGCTTCACATGGGTACATTTCAAAGGGTCTGTTCTAATATTTTTATTTTTAAATAACTTTAAACCATCTCTGAATAGATTAAAGAAGTAATGGTACTTAATAATTGGTTTTTTACCTTTTATTTTATCCATGGTTCTGTTAAAGTCAGTGATAACAAAAAATAAAAAATGAAAACACTTGTTTAGGGTTCAGCAAATTAGACAAATTTGTTTTGATTGGGAGATCACTGGTTTGGTCACTGGAAGTTTCTGCTAACTCTAGAAATACTTTAATACCATTTGTGGAGCTGATTCACTGGCCAGACTAAATGTTATTTTGTTCACAGCCTTTGTGTTCACTTCTGAAGCCCTTGGGAGCCCTGGCACCCCAGATCTCTATCTGGAGTGATGCTTTCTCAGTTTAACTCCTTATTTAAGGGTCAGAGCAGTGCACCTTAATTGGTAACAGGTGGCAAATGTCTTGAGCAGGTTAGCCTTCAGCGTGCTTGGGAATTTGTTTTGCTCCTGATATGTCCTAAACTCCATTTACTTTTTACTATGAACTCAAAACTTCATGTCTGTGACTAAAGCGAGGCTGCTTAGCTCCACAACTAAATTACAAAGCAGTCAATTAACTTCTGTATAATACAAGATGCCTGAATGCTCAACATTGAGAGAACTGTAAATAGTGGTGCTAGCATGGAAGAGGCTATGAATTTCCATCATATGAATATTGGACCATAAACTACTATCCCTACAAAATGCCTTGTAGGTCTAAGATGATTTGGTGATTGAAAAGCACTCACTGCTGCTACTACTACTACTTATAATACTTAGGGGTATATTTATTAAATAATCTGTATGTGCAGATTTAGTCACCATGCTAAATGATTTATAAGCATCATCTCACTGGAAATTTACCAAAACCCCACTTGATCATTACAGAACCTTATATATTAAAATAAAATCATATCATACCATAATGCAATATTATCCCTGTTATAAATATGGGAAAATTGAAATTAGTAAGGGTGAAAATTCCATATAAAACTATTATAGGTAATAGTAGAGTTGCTAGAGAGAGTGTATGGACCCAAGTATATAGACCCAAGAAAGTATATGGGTCTAAAGCCGTACTTTTGAACACAGAGGTAAGTAGAGCAGGTTAAAGACAAATGCAACAACCCCACATTCTCCTTTCTAAGCCATCAGTGGATATTAATAAGTGCCAAGGTTGATGATCTCATTGTATATATTTATTTATTTGCTTATTTCTTTTGCTCATCCACATCAAAATAAGTTCCTAGCGAAGATAAATATGTATCTGATAAATGCAAGCAACTATTACAAAAAAAAAGACGCAAAAAGAATTCTGTTAATGCTACTTGGGCTTCCACCAAATCCTTCACCACCTTGACTTATATTGTTCTATATAATTATCCATATTTCCTCCCAATTTTTGCATTTTGTTTGTTTCTTTGTTTTATTGAAATTATAGTTAATTTATTTTGTGTCAGTTTCAAGTGTACAGCAAAGTGATTCAGTTATGTATGTATATAAATATAATATATATTTATATATATATATATGTAATATTTCTTTTCAGATTCTTTTCCCTTTTAGGTTATTACAAGATTTTGAGTATAGCTGTCTGTGCTATACAGTAGGTCCTTGTTCTCTACCTCTTTTGTTTATAGTACTATGTACATGTTAATCCCAGCCTCCTAATTTATCTTTCCCCCCAACACTAGTCCCTTTGGAAACCATAAATTTGTTTTCTATGTCTGGGAATCTAATTCTGTTTTATAAATGAGATAATTTGTGTCATTTTTTTTTATTCCACATGTAAGTGATACAGTATGATATCTGTTTTTGTCTGACAATTCACTTAATATGAAAATCTCTAGGTCTACCCGTGTTGCTTCAGAATACACTATTTCATTCCTTTTTATGTCTGAGTAATATTACTTTATATATATATATATATATATATATGTATACACACCACACACACACACACACACACACACACACACATACCAACCACATCGTCTTTGTTCATTCATAAGTCAATGGACACATGGTTGCTTCCGTGTCTTGGCTATTGCAAATAGTGATGCTATGAACATGCATGTATCTTTTCAAATTAGAGTTTCCTCCAGACATATACTCTGGATTGGGTTTGCAGAATAATGTGACAGGTCTATTTTTAGTTTTTTAGGAAACTCCATACTATTTTCCTAGGTGGCTGCACCAATTTACTCCACCCTCCCCCACAACAATTCTCCATACCTTCTCCGACATTATTGGTAAGCATTTTATTTATTACTATTTGACTATTATGAGGTGATACCCCATTGTAGCTTTGACTTGCATTTCTCTAATAATTAGCAATGTTGAACATTTTTGCATGTTCTTGTCGGCCATCTGTATGTCTTCTTTGAAGAAATATCTACTTAGGTCTTCTGCCCATTGATGTGAGTGTGGGGCACTAAATCAGCCTTAGGTCCTACAGGACAACTTGGTCCCTTCTCCCTCTAGGGAAATTGTAGATCAGGGTTTAGCCGCTCCCATTTCCTCTGACACCCACTTTTATGGTTTATTCCTAAGCAGGTATGTTGGTGGTCCCCAATACCACCTTCAGGTTTTATGATTTGCTGGAAGAACTAAGAAAATAGCTGTTTTATTCAAAGTTACATTTTTTACAATGGAGGGATACAGATTAAAATCAGTAAAGTTAAAAGTTGCACAGGTCAGAGTCCAGGAAAAAACAAGTTCAAGTTTGCAGTTGTCTTCTTCCAGTGGAACTGAAAGGATGCTGATTAATTCCTCTAGCACACAAATCTACAAAACAAGGTTTATTCTAGGAAATCTAGCTTCTAAATATGTGATCTTCATCCAGCCTTTTCATCCCATTTCTTATTGATAGTGTTCGTTTTATTTCATAGGTAAAATTATTTTAATTTTTTAATAAATTTTTATAAATACTTCTTATTTTGATAAATTTTAGACTTCCATATATGTTTTATACATATAGCTTTTTTATCCAGTAATTTGTTCTGAATATACTCTGCTGCAATACATAGAGATATTCCTGTAGTTTTCTGTTCAGTTACCTACTACTTTGTGATTTAATTTTCTATGATTGATTCAGTCAGAGCACCATTGCTTAACATGAGGTATAACTAAAAAGTTTTTCAATGAAAAATATTGCCCAGTATTACATGATTTTTGCACATTATGTGACACTTTATTCCATTTGTATTTGATATAATTATTTTGAATACATAATCTACCATAGTGGAAGAAATGGAAGTAATAATGTAGTAATAATGAATATAACCATCATGCATGTGAGGACACTGAAACTTGTCTAATTCGTATATGTAAATTAATTATAAGTATTTAATGCTAGAACCAGAATCTGATTCTGTGGGGCTTCAAAATTCGTTCAGCTTAATTTTAACAAAATAAATGACATTTTCTAAATAGTCAGCATTGGATTGATATTCCACTAACCGCATAATGACAGCTGGAATGATAGGGTGGGCCATTCAGCTATGCTTGAGAGCAGTTGTTTGTATTTATTCCCATGAGTATTTCTAAGGCTGAAACCGCAGCTTGAACTTTCTGTAGACTAATTCATTTTACCTGGGGACCCAGAAACTCTATCGAGAACTTGTACCAACAGGCACGTGCAGAATCAGTGTGAGCGTGCATTTAGAAGAGTGAAGAAGGGCTTAGAGTTTTCTCTCATCAAACCTCTTCAGCATCCTTTGTTTCAGAAAATAGATAAGAATAATAAAAAATTAACCTGTTTATCTATAACCTCAGGCTCTGTTCTGCAGTGAAGACTCTTTTAAAAGAGGAAGATGAATTGACATCTCTTCGGGGATGTGCTTCCCTAATATTTTGGTGTGCTTGGTCGGTTTACAGAGGAAACATATCAGCCTATAAAAATGTCTTCCATATCTCTGTCTGCCATTGGAATTATTTTAGTTGAATAGAAATAGAGATAAACCAAGGAACAGAACAATATAAGTGGTCTTAGCTTATTTTATATATAGATTCCCTTAGCAGAAACATTTGATCCTTTTCTTTTCTACATCACTGCAGAAATTTCATTGATGAGGTATCCTGATGATCCTGAGATTGACCTGAAATTTTCTGGTGCTACAGAACTCCAAGGAGTTTGTAATGATCGGAAATTCTGATTCCTTTCACCAGGAACCCAACTCCCTCTCTCATATTTGCTTCTGTAGATACTGTTAGCATTTGCTGCAAGTGATGGTAAAGTTAGGCATCCTTTAAAGTTCTGTTCTTCATGCAGTTCTTTCATCTGCACAAATATCTTTTCATAAGCCATTAAGAATTATGAAGTTTAAGTAGGTGCTGCCCACCTCGTAGCAACTACTGTTATGTTGTTTATATTCTCTGAAGAAATAATTCTCGGTGAAAAATTTTTGTCTATGGATACAAAGTTCCATATGAAATGGAATCTATTAATAGTCTCAAATATTATGTGGAAACTCTTCATTGATTTGTGCTCAGAAAATCTGACACACATCTGGCCACTATTCACCAGAATTCAGAGGTTTTTCTTGCTTCATATTTTAACCTGTCATTTTAGGCACATAACTAAATGCTATGTACTGAGGATACCAAAATGTTATATTGTGATTATTTTAATAGTGAGAGACAGGAATCTGACTAAATTAAGATAAAAATGTTGGGATGTGATTTATTCACTCACTTCCCTGTAAAATGCACATGTACCTTAAATAGATCCAGATACTTAAAACTTCCAAAGTCTGTATTATTTTCTTCATATGCCAGCTCTTTTCCTGTCCAGTATGTAGACAAAATGACCGTAGCATTTCTTGGTCTTTAGGGTAGTATTATTCATAATCTCAGTTGCCTTCTTTTGTGGTATTGGAGAAAGTACCACAAGGTGTTAGTTAATCTTATTAGTACTTTTTTGTTTTGATCCACATGCTCCTCTCTCAACCATTAACTGTGGCAGGGATGATCTAACATTCTGCGGGTTCTGATCTGGTCCATGAATTTACTCCTGATATCGTAGTGAAGGAAGGGGATGCACATACACATATTCCACAATGACTGAAATGAATGAAGGATTTGGACCTAAGTCAAACAGTCCAAAAAAGAGACAGAGCTCCAGCCTCTATGATGTTCACACACACACACACACACTCACCTCCTTATGGAAGTCACAGGATATCTTGGTGGCATGGGTGAGTGCTTAGCAAAAATAATTTATTCCATGTACTTCCTTAGCGTCTCACTTATCCCAACAGTTTTTATTACAGATCTCATAAAAGAGCCTATATTGCCTGTAAGGTTTGATATTTTTTCATCTTGATCCACTTCCTCGACTTAGAGTCTTGGGAAGTACTTTCTGGATCCATGTCTCTGGATCTTGCCTGGGTCATTATCCGTAAACTCTTATGCAAGAAGAACTAATGATTTGGATACTAGGTTACACCAATTTATTACCTCTTAATCATGGAAATCAGAAATTCAAGATCAGTTTTATGGGGCTAAAAGCAGAATTGTGTTGCTCTGGAGGAGCTAAGAGAGAATCTTTTTCCTTAAGTTTTCCAGTTTCTAGAAGATACTTGCATTCCTTGGCATTTAGTGCCTACCTCCATTTTCAAAGAACATCACTCTGACCTCCATATCTCTTACCATATGTTCTAATCCTGAACTGTCTGCCTTCCATTATAAGGACTTTTGGGATTACATTGGGATTACAGAGATCATGTCTCCATCTCAAGAACCTTAACTTGGTCACATCTGCAAAATCCTTTTTGCCATGCAAGGTAATATATTCATGGTTTCTGGGAGTTAACACGTGCCTTCCAAATAAGAACACACAATAGTTTTACCAAATGATTTGCACCTTCATAGAATGGAAAACATTGTTCTAGCCTTTAAAATGTTTACTTTTTCATTGTCCTTAATCTGGGGCTCAGGCCGATGGAACACGTGATTTCTGGAATAGTATCCGTGGCCTTGGCAGAGAAAAATAGAACTCTGGGAAATTTTATGCCACAAATAAAGGTCTCAGAAATGATGAACATTACTTCTGCACAAAAATTATTGGCTGTGACTAGGTTTATGATGCCAGGAAGTTGGATCTTAACATGTATCCAGAAGGGAAAACCAGAAATAAATGTCAAATATCAGCATCAATCACCTTGCAAAAGTATGTTCTTCCCCAACAAGTGCGTTCACTCTTAGTGCAATGATTAACCTCTTAATGAATGCTTTCTCCCAACTTAGTACAATTTTATAGGCTATAATTTTCAAAAAACTGGCCTAGAAGTCCTTTCTGGCAAGTCTAAACTTAAGGAAAGCTTTGGGTCTCTTCTTTTGATCAAGCATCAAGGACTCTCTTTTGTAGTCTTTGGTGATAAAAAACATAGATAGTATTAGACTAAACTGGCTTCAGAGAACATCATTTTTCTTTGAGTGACTCTCTAAGTTCTGTAACTTGTAGAAACTTAGACTCAACCCCATGTTAATCTGTGTGTCTTCATTTGTATTTCTTCAAGTTAGGTATATGCAGTTTATTCAAGTTCAGAGGTACTAAAATAACTGCTCATTTTTGTGGAAGGTAGCTTGAAGGAAGAGTCATCAACTTTCTCTGAGTCTCTGAGATTATATTACAGAGATGAATGAAATAAGAAATATTTAATATTACTTTTTTCTACTTGTGGATTTCACCATACAAAGTCTATGAAATGTATTATTCTTAAACTCTCTTTTGCACTTGATAAGAACAAGGAGATCTGTGCACAATATGTCTATATAGTTTTATTCTCTTCTTTCTTTCTTCCTTCTTTCTTTTTCTGTTTTAGGGCTGCACCTGCGGCATATGGAAGTTCCCAGGCTAGGGGTTGTATTGGAGTTGCAGCTGCTGGCCTCTACCACAGCCACAGCAACTTGGGATCTGAACTGCATCAGCAATCTGTGTCTCAGCTTGCTGCAGTGCCACACGTAATCCACTAATTGAGGCCGGGGATGGAACCTGCATCCTCATGGATACTAGTCACGTTCTTAACCCACTGAGCCACAACAGTAACTCCTTTATAGCTTTATTGTATTATTAGAGCTAAATATCACTGTGTATCAGTGTTTAGATCTTTGAATTTCCATTAAAACAGGGATTTAAAAAAATAATTATCATTTGTACATAGTCAAGAAAAATGAGGTCTGTTCAGTACAAAGCAAATGCTTCATAGTGTACACAGCATTACACATCTTTCATCTAATACAGGGTTTCTCGGTATCAGCACTACTATTGCTTTGTTCCAGCTAACTCGTTGTAGGAGGCTGTACTGTACACTGCAGGTATTCAGCAGCATCCCTGCCTTCTTCCCACTTGATGTCAGTAGGATCAACACAATCGTAACACCAAAAATGTCCCCAGACATTGCCAAATATCCTTGGGGGAAGAGATGAAAAATTACCTCTGACTGAGAACCAGTGACCCAAGAGGGAGTGTATCCTTCCCCATTCTGGTAAGCAAGTCAGACTTCTGAAGGAATCCTATATGATCTTGACCTCATTTGTAAATAAAAAGGCTTCCTAATATTCTATCACTGCAACAATGCGTTAAATTGAAATGTAACTAGCAAATCTTAGAGCATATGGGGAGGAGGCAAAGCTTTAATTGAGTGCTTGCATATGGATGAAAAAATTAATTAAAACTGCAGTAGTGTGTCATTAAAAATCTCTCTAACATGTTAAATCACTGATACTTTCCTGCGGAAGGTGAAGGTAAGATGTCTTTGCTAATCCCTTGGTATATACGCCGTACTCTGGAGGCTTGCTCTGCGCCTTCTTCGAGCTCATAAATACTCTTCTGACTGCCTTCATAAACACTCTTTGCAATATTTTATTTATTATAATAACTCATCCTGTTTTCCTTGGGCTCTCTCATGCTGAGCACCATATTAAGTTCTGGCTGCCCTCCTAATTTTCCCAACAATTTCTTATAGATTTCGCATGCTTGCAACTTGTGAAGCTAAAAATTCGGGGAAGAAAAAAAAGATGAACAAAACTAACTAACCATATGTGTGTGTGTGTGTGTGTGTGTGTGTGTGTGTGTATAGATGTGGAACCAGCTTGGGAAATCTGCAGACGTCTTAATAGGGGACAGGCAGAGAAACTGATGGCAGAGAAACTCCAGGTGCACCTGCCATTAGAGAGATGTTAGACAGATGTTTCTTAGAAGGCCCACACCAACAGCTAGAAACCAGGCCCTTAATTCCCCCAAAAGGGCTTTAATAATATAAGGACTCGGGGCTTGTTCTAAAATTAATGTACTGTTCTTGGAATATTGATTATAAGGTAGAGAGGCTGGGAAGAGTTAGCAACTGTAGAAGATACAGTTTGTTTGTTTTCTGTTTGCTTGTTTTTTGTCTTTTGTAGGGCTGCACCCACGGCATATGGAGGTTCCCAGGCTAGGGTTTGAATCAGAACCACAGCTTCTAGCCTATGCCACAGCCACAGCAATGCCAGATCCGAGCTGTTGTGCAGCCTATAGCACAGCTCATGACAACACTGAATCCTTAACTCAGTGAGCAAGGCCAGGGATCTAGCCCAAGTCCTCAGGGATACTAGTCGGATTCGTTACTGCCTAGCTGATACAGGAACTCCCTAAGACTGCTATTCTTAGGTGTTTTCACCTAATTATTGGTGGCCCTTGGAAACAAGAGTGGCAAACTCCTGGCAGTTTGAGAGTCACCCCTTGCCACACACTTTGATTATGTCTCTAGCTGATCATCACATTTAATTTTCCTCTGAATCCAGGTGTGGTTTCAATATTTTCCAACAGATAGATGTTGCCAACTAATCAAAGTTAGCACAAAAAATCTAAAATATAAACAGCAGGAGTTCCCGTCGTGGCACAGCAGTTAACAAATCCGACTAGGACCTTGAGGTTGCAGGTTTGATCCCTGGCCTTGCTCAGTGGGTTAACTTTCCGGCGTTGCTGTGAGCTGTGGTGTAGGTCGCAGATGTGGCTTGGGTGTGGTGTTGCTGTGGCTCTGGTGTAGGCAGGTGGCTACAGCTCTGATTAAACCCCTAGCCTGGGTACCTCCATATGCCGCGAGTGCGGCCCTAAAAAGAGAGAAAGACAAATAAATAAATAAATAAATAAATAAATAAATAAATAAATAAAAGTTAAAAAAAGCAGGAGTTCCCATCGTGACGCAGTGGAAACAAACCTGACTAGGATCCATAAGCAGGCAGGTTTGATCCCTGGCCTTGCTCAGTGGGTTAAGGATCCAGCGCCATGGGGGCAGCCTAAAAATGACAAAGAAGACAAAAAAAAAATAGTCTAGCAGGGGAGGCTTGCTGGAGGTCATATTGGAGACTGCCTGCCTCAACAACAACAATAGCAAAAATCCACTTATATGGGCCTTCGAGGAATTCTGTAAGGCTACCTAGAGTTTATCTTGCAGTACTTGTCCCTACTAATCTACTCTTCCATGAATCTCCTTCAGGAAAATCAGATATTTTGCTGCTTTCCATTTACTTTCAAGGTTTTTACTCCCCTAAGGCTGCTTCTGGGCTTGCCTCTACACTTAGAATTCCCTCTGTATACACTCTTTATCAATGCATACACACTGTTCATTTTTAAAGATTCAGTGCAAATTCTTCTTCCTTAAGAGCCTTTTCTAAATTCCATATCCTGTTCTGTTTGAAATTAATTTCCTTTTGCTTTTCTGTAATTCTGTATCCTATTTTTCCTTTTTAACAGATTTTTTATTTTGTTTTAAAATTATGTATAGACTTGTCGTATGTTACACTGAATTTTGACAGTTTTTAAAATCCAGATCAGGGAGTTCCCGTCATGGCTCAGTGATTAACGAGTACTACTAGCAACCATGAGGTTGTGAGTTTGATCCCTGGCCTTGCTCAGTGGGTTAACGATCTGGCGTTGCCATGAGCTGTGGTGTAGGTTGCAGATGCAGATCCAGCGTTGCTGTCGATGTGGTGTAGGCCAGTGGCTGTAGCTCCAGTTGGACCCCTAGCCTGGGAACCTCCACACGCCACGGGTGTGGCCCTAAAATGACAAAAGACGAAAAATAAATAAATAAATAAATAAATAAAATCCAGATCAATTTCTAATCCATTGTTTTAATGCCTACAGCATAAAGGATCACTGTATTGAGCATCAGAGACACTCAATAAATATTTGCTGAAAAAATCAATTTGATCTATCTGAAGAGGTCAAATAGAAAAAGAAGATCCTACATAGCTCATTACGATTTTACTTTAAAGAAATCAAAATATCTGGCCTCATGCTAGGTACTATAAAAATAAATCTAAAAATAAGAATAACATGAACAGATTTAATATTCGATTACTTTTCTCATACAAGATAGAGCACATAGTCTTTTAATTTTCACAACAAATCTGGGAAATGTCAAATTTTCTTTTCATTACTGATGATAAATTTAGGCTAAAGGAGATTAGAATGCAGCAAAACACAAATATGAACCCATGTCTTTTTGGTTTGAACATTTATACTATTGATGCTATTTTAAAATAGCATCACAAGATTGTACCTACTGGAATTTAAGACAGAAAGCAGTCTTGCATTAGTTCCAAAACAGTGAAATATATAGGAAACTATAGAACATGGGGAGAAACTGTAATGATTAATAATTACAAAATCATATTAGAATTTTGTCTAAGGAGAAAGATTACCAGTGGAGTTAGGTCAGGCTTTTGCTTTCAAGATACAACAAATTGCTATAGTTAGAGTCTTCAAAGCCCGTTTTAAAGGCTGTGTATAAATTTTATATACCCACATACACATGGGTATAGGTTCACAGAAACTTAATACTTTACCATAAAAACTTCTAGAAAGATCCATATGCCTTTAACTTTACAATAATAAAGTGACAAGTTGTCTGGTAGGCAAGGAACCCTGTTTCTCTTTTAAAGACAGTACTGTTCAGATTTCATGGCCACACACCCCTAGTCCTTCCTTAGTAACTTGAAACACCAGTCAGTGACACAGGGACAGGAGACAAAACCAGAACTTGCATTTTGTATGCAATTCTGCCAGGATGTCATTCCGCTGCCTCGTCTTTGCTCCTTAACTGTTGGAGGAGACAGTGCATCACACGCTTGTCCTCATGGTCGAATGGCAGCTTTCCAGTATTACAGAAGCTGAGAAATTGACACCAGCTAAGCAATAGGAAGTCAGCAGTGGAATCGTGGGTCTTAGGTACGTCACAAAGCCAGCCGCCGAGAAGCCTTCCAGGCTGCCTTCTGCAGTGCCGTGGCAGGAAGCAGTGACCTTGGTGAGCATGACAAGGTCTGCCACGACAACCGAAGACCATTCTACCCACTGAAACAGGTCTATTTCCCATTGTGAAAGTGTCCCTTCAGGTGTTCGTAAAAAATCTCCACTTATTTAAACAGATACACGTTAAGATTGTAACTGCCCACTGCGGCACAGTGGGATCTGTGGTGCGTTGGTAGCACTGGATGTAGTTTTGATCCCAGGCCCAGCACAGTGGGTTAAGGATCCCACGTTCCCCCTGTAGCTGCGGCTTAGGTTGCAACTATGACTTGGATCTGATCCCAGGCCTGGGAACTGCATTCATGTGGGATGGCCAAAAAAAAAAGGGAAAAAGAAAAAAGAGTGCATGTTGTCTGGAAAAAAGGAAATAGGACGCTTAATAATTTCAGGAACTAATTCCTGCAACAGAAGTAATGAGATGAGGCTTATATTGTTGATTGGGTTAACACTGAGGATTATGAAAGACTGTGACTATATCCCAAAGCATAATTTCAAAGTGTACCCCCTAAAATAAAAACAAAACGAATCTAGTTCCACTGGTAAATTATATGAAGAAACGCATGCCAGGACGAGTTAATCTGGGCAAATATTTGCCCTGATAAATGACTCGAAGTACAGCTTATCTAGTATTTGTTGCTTTTTCTTCTTTTCCTACCATTGTGATCTGCTCTGGTCAGAACCCTGATTTCAAAGCTCAGCAGGGAAACACTGGATTCTTTCTGTTGTCACAAAAATCCCCTCAAGTCCTGAGAGTGTGTGTGGGGAGTGGGATGGGGTGAGCACATACCTGCGTATGAATTTATATTATCAACCCTTGTCATTTTTCCAATCCTGGTGACCACAGAGAGAAGGTTCCTTTTTCTTGTTTCTTTTATTTATATATATATATTTTTTTTTCATCTGTTAAATAAGATTCCCACCTCTCCCTTTTTGGAAGCCACCCTCAGTCTCTGATTCACTTATTAGCAACCTTCCTTCTCCTAGATTTGAGAATGAGGAAGCAGTTCCTTCTCTCCCTCTTGGGAGAGGCAAAAAGATAAAGGGATATTTACTCCTATAAATTCTGTCAAGGTAGATTTCCTTTTCTCAGAGACTGGAGGTATTTCAGGAAAGGTGACAGCCAAACCTGCAATTACAGCTTTGTCTTATTATACCCATGGGCATGAACATAGCTCTATTTAGAATATATAATATACTGTTTTTAGCTTTGAAACATTAACTGAAATGCCAAGAGAAAAAAAAAAGCGTATGTAAAGTCCTGTTATTCTAGTAAAATCATCATCCATCCTAATATTTCCACTTACTCTAGATTTTATCCTTTTGCATGATTGAGGGTTACTGCTCCAATTAAGATGGTTTTCATCTTCGAAGTCTTTTATAAACAGTCATTAATTACAACTATGCATGTAGTCAGGTAATGATTTGGGATCTTGCAGAGGCTTCCTGATTTATGTTTCAAAGGGCATCATGATTAGCAATCCTTCCTTCTACAGTAGCTTAGAAGGTGACTCTTGCCTAAGAAAAACTGGCTTGGGAGTCAAATATATAGTTTAGAAGCACTTTTTTTTTCCTGTCTTCTTTCTTCCCTTCCATCCCTCCCTCCTTCCCCACCTTCCTTCTTTATGTCCTTCCTTCCTTCTTTTCATTCTCTTCTGAGCTACACAAGATGACAGAATAATTAGAGTTTTTCTCTCTCAGGAGTGAAGATAATATCTATCTGATTTCTTAGTATGAAGATGGACATGAAGGCGATTTTATGCCTCTCCCTACCCACAGCCTACAGTTGTCAGTCCAGAAAGGTAATGCAAAGACTTCAATAGCAGCAAATACTTCCTAGTTCTCCATATCCATTCCAGCAAAACAATTCTTAATTTTGCACCTAGAATTTTTGCAAACAAACTTGCACTATCTCAATTTATAACCAGCTAATCACAGAGACTCGTATGACACCTTTGAATTTGTCCAGTGCAGAATAGAGATTGTCAATAATGCTACAGAAGATTATTTCTTCAGAAACCTGATTATCTGATCAATGTTTTCAAAAATAATGTGATCACCACTGAAAAGTCAGGGCACTCAACCAACTTGATGTGAGAGACCCAGAGTGGTGCCAACACAAAGGGGGGCTAACTATCATGACAGAAAATCAAATACTTCTGTAAACCACTCTGTAAACATTTTATGAAAACTGCAGAGCATTGCCATATGAATTGTAAATTACCATATCTAAAGTAAAGTGATCGATGATTCAGTCACTGGTTTATCACTTAAATCTGGGCATCTGGAACCTACAAAAACCTTCTTCCTCTTGATGCCAGCAACGCTAAGACAGAGACAGGAATGCATTTGGCACCTCTTTCATCTGATCTTTCCTCTCCTCCTGGAGTCCGACATTGTCCAGCTTCCCCTCTAACTGCATTGCAAGTCTGCTATTCTTAAGTATGTCACTTTATGAGAAAAAAATTAAGAGACAGTAGAACACATTCAGGTTTTTCAAGTAGATGTAAAGTCACATTTCACCATTTTATGGTAGATCAAATATGACAGAAAATCCTAGCCTCATCGTATATATAGCCATGGAAAGTAACTTACCACTTTTAATCCTGAATTTTCTTCTTTGTAAAGTAGGAATTTCTACTTTATAGACTCGTTTTGGAGTCTATAATAGTGATTGAGATGTAATTGTAATGTGATTGACATAGTAGATATTATCTCAATAAATGTCCTTTGAGATAGTGAAGATTTTTTTTTTTTAAGTTCAAATCATAAAGCATAGATGACTGTTTAAAAACTGGGGTTTCGAAAGAAAGTATTTATACTTGTATTCATCTATTTATTGTGTTTTCAATTCAGATTAAGGATCAAGTTTGAAATATGAATAGCCAATACACATACGAAGAAAATTTCAAATATAGTCATAATCAAATAAGTGCAAATTAATCACAAATAGATTTTATATTCAGAAATAGAATTCATACTAGCAAGTGTTTAGTAAATTGACAATTTCCTTTTCTTCCTGGGCAGTGCAATGCTATACTAGCTTTCTATAAGTTAATTTGACTCTACTGAAGGCTTGCAAAGTGTCCCTTTCTTTTGATTTCCCCATCTCTTTAAAAAATGTAACCTTAGAAAAATATGATTGTACAAATGTTTTTTATTAAAACAATTAGAAATGACATGAACATGCAAATAGGGGAATATTGATTGATTAAATGCCTGTATTCCAACAAAGCATCCAATCCAAAACTGAGACCATGGAGTAACTTTTTGTAACACAGGAAAATAGATATTATATATTAAATGGAAGACTAGCAATTACAAAATTCACATGTAATATCCCATTTTATTACACAGTCATATGTTCATTTATATGTTCATATATATATATAGCATATTTATATATATTCAGATATTTTATGCCAACATGTATTGTTTCTTTTTAAAAAATTTTATACAAGTTTTAAAGGTTACATACCATTTACAGATATTACAGAATATGGGCTGCATTCCCCGTGTTGCACAACATATCCTTGTTGTCTGTCTTATACCCAGTAGTTAATACCTCCCACTCCTCACCCATATATTGCCGTTCCCCCACTGGTTACTACTCGTTTGTTCTCTATGTCATTGAGTCCATTTTTTTTCTTTTTTTTTTATTTTCTTAGATTCCACCTTTAAGTGGTATCCTACAATATTTGTCCTTCTGTGACTTACTTCACTAATCTTAATGCCCTCCAAGATCATCCATGATGCTGCAGATTGCAAAATCTCATTCTTTATTTATGGTTTATTATTATTCCATTGTGTACGTTTGTGTGTGTATGCCACTTCTTATTTATACATTCATCTGTAAATGAACATTTAGGTTGCTTCCATAACTTGGCAATTGTAAATAACACCACTGTGATCTTTGGCATGCATATGCATATATCTTTTTGAATCAGTCATTTTGAGAGTTTTTTTTGTTTGTTTGTTTGCTTTTGTTTTTTGATATGTACCAGAGTAGAATTGCTAGGTCATATGGTAGTTCTGTTGTTGGTTTTTTGAGAAGCTTCTATAATGTTATCAACAGTGATGATACTGATTTACATTCCCACCAACAGTGTACAAGTGTTCCTTTTTCTCCACATCCTCATCAACATTTACTATTTGTGTTCTTTTTGATGATAGTGCTTCTGCCAGGCGGGGGATGATAGCTCACTCTGGTTTTGATTTTCCTTTCCCTCAAGATTAGAGATGTTGAACATCTTTTCGAGTGTCTGTTGGCCATCTGCATTTCCTCTTTGGAAAAATGTCTGTTTAGTTCTGCCCATTTTTAAGCAGGTTTTTTGTGTTTTGTTTTGATGTTGACTTATAAGAGCTCTTTATATATATTGGAAGTTACTCCCTTATCAGTTATATTATTTACAAATATTTTCTCCATTCAGTAGGTTGTGTTTTCATTTCATGGATGGTTTCCTTTGCTGGGCAAAAACTTTTAGATTTAATTAGTACCCATTTTTTATTTTTGCTTTTGTTTCCTATGTTTTAAGAGATGGGTCCAAAAATATTGCTGCGAGTTATGTCAAAGAATGCTTTGCCTATGTTTTATTTTAGAGTTTTATGTCATCTTTATTAAGAGAAATATGATTTTTGTGGACAAAAATGTCTCCTCCAATTTTAGGAGACAAGGATGTTGACATAAAGCCATCAGCCACTGCATTCCCCTCCACCCTCCCCTGACAGTGTATTGTGAGGGTAATTCTGGATAGAGAAAAATAGGATACTGGCTAACATGCATATCTAGGAATAATTTCCATAAAGCGTAGACTCTTGCATCTTTCCATACATAGAAAAACACAAAAATAATTTGAGATATCTGTTTTTGTGATTAGCAATAACTTTTTGATATTCAACTACGTATTTTTTTTTCCAGTAAAAATTCCTGTATATCCTGGCTCCTCCCTTTTCTCCTTTGTACAGCCGCTCGGAGCTCTCTGAGAGGCAGTCTTCTAGGCAATAGTCCTCAGTAAGTCTGCTGAATAAAATGTAATTCGCAGTTTTTAGGTAGTGCATTTTTTTCAGTTAACATTTATAAATATAATTAAATGTCTAGCTCAACATCTACTCTCTATAATTCTGTTCATTAAAAAAACTCCCTGATGTTATTGATATTCTCATCATTTACTTTTTTCCACATATATCTTGCTCAATTTTTAAAACATTGTTTCTACTCATCTGTTGCCTTTTCCTGTTTATCTATATTTTATATACACATTAAACAAGTGACATTCAGAGGAAGTTGGATTAATCAAAATCACTTAACTTTTCCTTCCTTCCATCTCCATATTTCTATCTTAGGTGACAATGCCTTTTCTGTTGGTGTCAATAAGAAAAGAGGCAAAGACAAAAGGAATTTCAGTTTTAGTGGGAAAAGTGAGTTTAGTTCTGGAAGTATTGAGTTGAAAAGACTACATTATCTCAGGGCGATGCTATCTAACAGTGTACCTAAGCACATCTAGATATAACTTGGGGATTTTACATTGTCGAACTTTACCTGCACCCTGTGATCTTAAAAAAAAGTTTATGCAATTCCGCCACTCTTTTGTGTTTCAGGAAATAGCTTACCTTCCCCAGCTGAGGCACCCCTCCCCATTTTACCTAGGAGAAGACCAGACAAAGACCCTCCAAATTCCCATTATTTGCCTCATTTATTTGACTTTTGTCCCTATTGATAAACCAGAACAAAATACTTACGAAGTAAATTTTGGTTAAGATTCTCTCCTTCCCCCAGGTCCCTGGTTGTTAGATCACCCTCATCCAGAGCAAGGAGACAACCTAAAATTAATAGCCTCATCTGAGAATAAGGTGGCCTCAGGATAAAACATCATCTAATCTACTCTTTATGTCAGTCCTGTTTATCTCACTTCCCCATGCCTGGTTCTATCTTGCTTTGTTTGCTCTTTCCTATAAAGGAAAAACCCCTTTGCCTAACTGGCGAAACTGGGTCAGAGGTGTTCTTTCTATTGTAATAACCCCACTGTCATATCCTGATAGTCTCTTTCCCCAACTCCTAGTATTAAACCTTTTAAATAAAATCTCTTCTTAAAAATTCTGAGTGTATTTATTTATTTGAGACAGGGTCATTGACATATACTTGGTATAAGAGAACCTGAAGCAGGAGAGAATTTGGCCAAGTCTGTAACCCTGAATATTGTCAATATTTATAGAGTAGAACAAGGAGAATCAGTCCAGGAAATAGTTTGAAACATAATCATTTTAGGAAGACAGTGATAATTGGAGACATCTGTATGCAAATTGAAAGAGAAAGGTGTATAACCCTTATCAAAAGCAAAGTTTTATTCTCTTGACAGCTAGAAGGAAAAGAGGAGAGGCTAGGAAGTATAAGTTAGTATTTGGTACCTACTATGTGTTGAGATTTCCATGGGCTACAGCAATTGACTCTCATAGGGGCAGTCGGGATGGTTGGTGAATAGAGTGAGGACTTGGTAGTCAGAGAGACCTGCATTTAAATTTGTCTGTGCCTTAGACACTGAGTAACCCAGTGTAAAAATGGTAGCAATAATAACAATGATAATAATATATTTATTTATACATAATATGTTATATATGATGTTCATCTATATGTGCATTAAACACATTATGTTCCAGGAATGATACTAAAAACACACTGTCTCATCTAATTCCATAGCCATTGGATGATGCAGCTAGTTTCAATGCCCACATTTATCTATGAAGAAAATGTGGCAAAAAGTGGTTAAAAAAAAATGTCCAAGCTTACAAGGTGAATCTGGGATTTGAACCCAGGCACTCCTGCCTTTTCACCTGTGTACCAGACATCTACATTCATTTGCTACATTTATAAGTTGATTAAACTCCTTAAATTAGCTTCTTCCTTTTTTTCCCCTCTTGTAGAAACCAGCTAATAATACGTACCTCAAAGGCTTTTTGGAAGGATTAAATGAGGCAATAAAATAAAACGATTAGCATCATACCTATCACAAAGTAAGGTCTCCATAAATGTTAGCTCTTAATCTTTTGTAAGTGAGAGTCCTAACTTGAAAAGACACTGACTCAAGGTCATACAGGTAGCAAGGAAAAGAATTAGGATTCAAAGCCACAGCTCTCACCCAAAGACTGTTCTTTTTCACTACAGTCTGCTGTCTCAAATGAGTGAGATAAATGGAATCTTGATTAATAAATGAAACAGTGCATTTGCTTTTATCATTTTGCTGCTTTTGGAAAGTAGTTTCAACCAGTTCTCTTGTGAGAAGGGCAGTGAGACCAATAGGACCTTATGTCTGACTGATTGCTTCTCCATCTGGCATGATTGAATAAGGATGCAAGACTTAGGAGGAAAATCAATTCACTCTCAGCTGTCGCCTTTCTTTCCTCCTTACCCGTGTTTTACAACATCTGCTTGCTGCTGTTTCTTTCACGCCCATGATTCTTAATCATTTTTTTTTTCCGTTTAAAATTACATTCTTCTCTAGGGGTGTCCTCCTCGCTCGTTGCTAAATAATACAATGCATGATGTCTCACCATGTTCTGCTTCTGTCCCTGGTGAGTGGACAAAGGCAGAGCTGCTGTGGCTCACTGTCAGGCAGAGAGAGCAGACACTCCTCAAAGCCACTTCCTCAGAAGTCTTGAATTGCTCTGGACCTGGTAGGGAATGGTAATAGGAATAGGAGGCATTAGGGCTTGGAACCTATTGCGTGTCCATCTTCTGTGGAAGACCGAAGAATAAAACAAACTGTAAAGAAACTTAGTCTAAAAGGAGCCATCTCAGAATAGATATAGAGAATGGACAAAGGGAAAAAGAAATGATCTACCTATGTGGGCTGATGACATTAAAGAACAGCATTAAATGGAACTGCTAAAGAGGGTTGTGGTTTTTCTATTTTGTGACCCCGTTAGAACATAAACCCTATGAAAGATATTTTAACATGTATAAGTGTGCATTTGTGTTTAAGAGAGAGATAGACACGGAGACACAGAGAGAAAGCAAAATATCTCATCCAATTTGTATTTACTTATTTCATGTCTCTATTCCTCACTAGACTGCAATTTACCTAATCTAGACACCATAACTATCTTGATTGCTATTCTTTTTTTTTTTTTTTCATGTAGTAGCAAAATGTATAGCATTAGCCCTGGAACACAGTAGGTGCTCAAAAATATGTACTGATTGAATGAATCAGTTGATGAATACATGCATGAGGAAAAGGAAAGGGTAGGACTTAAAAAGGAAGCACTCATCCTTATGAAACCAGTTGAGTGATTGAAAGAGAGAAGAAATGGCGTTATAAAGAGAGGTGGTAGGTAAAAACCCACTTTTGCCCACATTTGATCGAGGCTTGCCTTCTTCAGAGAACCTTGAGAAGGTGAAGCAGCCAAAGCAAAGAGAGAGCAGGAAAGTTTTCCTAGTTATTCAGGTGAAAGGGGTGGCTGTGGCTTAAATGAAATAGACCGTGGTTTCTCCCATTATCTCCCTCTCACCCTAACAGGAGGGACGGTACCCTGTACCATGTGTGTTGTTCAATTAGAGCACAAGTCACATGGTACTGCAATTTTTTACGTATGTTTCTCTTTCCTATATGATATCATGCTTTTAGAAACTAGGAGGGTGTAATGATGTATTGCTATTGGAATTGTGTTGGCTTATCAATGGCACAGATAAGTCTATGAATGAATGAATGAATTGAATAAGTGAAGAAATGTGGAGGAAATCAAAGTACAAATTGCTTTGTTAATTTTTGTCAAATACATTTTTTCTCAAAATATTTACTGAACAAAGGATTCTGGGAAAATGACAGGGTAGGAAGTACAAGGAAATTGTCTCTGCACCTAGATAGCAGTGACAGTGGCAGAATGTATCTGATTTAAGTATTTTGAAACACAGCAGTCTATTTGAAGGCTTGCGACTCCTAAGGGAAGGCTTGGATGGTAAGTTGTGGTTAATTTTGGTCAAATTCAGCTGATGGCTGAATACATGTTTCTGGAGCAGCTTGTGGGGCCAGGGTAGGCATTGAGGACCCTGTCCTTCACATATCAGGGATCTGTTGTCTGAGTACTCACTGCTAAATCTGACTGAAGGCACAGAGGGGCATACATAGGTGGGCGGCCATTGTTGTGACTTCATTGCTATTGTCGTTATTTACAGAAGCCCAAAAGTGTTGACGACCCAATTGTCCATCAATGGGTAAATGGATGAATAAAACTCAGTGTATAATACAATGGACTATTATTTATTCAGCCTTAATGAGGCAATACATTCTGAAATGCACTTTAACTTGGACGTACCTGAGGACATTATTCTTAGTCAAGCTATGAGAAGGGTATGATTTCACTTGTATGAGGTCCGTAGAGTAGTCAAGTTCATAGAGGTAGAAAGTAGAACGGTGGTTGCCAGAGGCTACAGGGAGACGAGATGGTTCAGTAGGTATAGAGTTTCATTTTTGTAAGGTGAAGAGAATTCTGGAGATGGATGGTGGCAACCATACAACAGTATAGATGTATTTAGTGCTGCTGAACTGTACACTTAAAAATGGTTAAGATGGGAGTTGCCTTGTGGCTCAACAGGTTAAGGACCTGGAATTGTCACAACTGTCGTTGTGTCACTGCTGTGGTAGGAGGTCCATCCTGGGCCTGGAAACTTCCACATTCTGGGAGCATGGCCAAAAGCAAAGGTTAAGGTGGTAAAATTTATGCATGTATGTTTTTAACCACAAATTTTAGAATTCAAAAAAAAAATGTATGTCTCTACTGAGAAAAAAAAAATGATTCAGTGCACAGGGATATTTAAAATTTCACTGTAGCTATATTTTTATTAGTTTTTATTTCTGAACTTCATACTCTGTATTAGATACTATATATATATATGTATATGTATACACACACACACATACCATATATATATATATATACACACACGTACACACACGTATTCTGTACTCTATATACATATAATGTGTATTTCTCATGTTAAGGGGGACTAATTACTGTTTGATTTGGCAGTAAAAGGGACTGGAATAGAAAGAATGAGTCATCAAAGATCATTAAGCTCAAAAAGCGTGAAGAGGATGCAAACCACTTATGTCCCTAAAGTTCACTTACAAATAGACATGAAGCTGTAGTGTAAACCAAGCTACTGATTTGCCACAAAACCATTATATCCCCTCTCTTGCCTGCCCCATACCACCACTTAAAGACAACACCAAAACCAAAGCCAAAACTACTCACACTTGCGCAAAAGTGAGAGAAATAGTAGGTAATATTAGACCTACCCAAGAAGGAGCAACATAATACCTGGGAAAACTACTGCCATTCTCCAAGAGAAAAACTGGACGAAAAGTTTGGTCAGAAAGATTGACAGTTAAATGCTTGTCAGACAGCTACCACCAACCCACAGAGTCTGGTACTTTGAGCAGTGTCATCTTCTGAACATGAGTTTCAGTGAAATCTCTGCATTAAGGCAAAAATGTCATCCGGAAATAAATTTTTCACCTTGTTTGAATCCAAATGTCATTGTGTTTACACATTTTCTGCTTTTGGCTATTTTGTTGGTGGCTTAGTGCATGAGCTAACATCTATGTTTTGGTCTTTGCTGACATGCTAGGTCAAGATCCTAATACTCTGCCAATAAATTTTAAAACCAGGCACCAATATTTGCTCTTTGGAAAAAGAATATTTCCACAAAATTAAACTAGGTAAAATAAATTTAATATCCTTTTCCTTTAAAAATCCTATAAGATCAAGGAAGGGCCATGCATTTTTGCCTGCAGTCAATTTATCTAACTTTTGGCCAAAAGAAAGGAAATAATTTTTTTCCTGTAATTTTGGAATTTAGGGAGCTTAATGGGTGATATGTGTACCTTTCATCTGGACTCTTCAAAGCTTTGGCTTACTGGTCATTTCCACCTCCCCTTCTCTCACACCCTCATCATCACACCATGATGAATGTGTGTAAGAACGTGTACTCCAGGAGTAAATGACAAATGAGCAGTAAACGGAAGGTAAAACTGAGGTCAAGAAAAGTGATGCTAGAGCTTGGTTCTGTGCCAATAGTATGGGTGAGTAGGGAGAATGCAGTGATGCAGAAAGGTGATTCAGAGAAACAGAATCACAGTGTGTGTGTGTGTATGTGTGTGTGTACATGTGTGCACACATGTACACAGATAAATGACAGAGAATTTATTATAAAGAATTGGCTCATGTGATTATAGAGACTAAGAAGTCCCAAGATCTGTAGTGGACAAGATGGACAGAGAGTCAATATATGGTTCTACTTCTATTCCAAAGACCTAAGAACTAAACCAGTGTTATGAGTTCCGGTCCCCAAACCAGCAGGCCCAAAACCCAAGAAAAGCCAGTGTTTGAGTTTGAGTTTGAATGTAGAAGTTCCCTGCCCCAGTTCAGCAGGCAGATAGAAAGTTTCCTCTGACTCAGCCTTTTTGTTCTGTTCAGATCTACAGTTGACCGGATGGGGCCCATCTACCTTAGGGAAGGGGTCTGCTTTACCACTTCAAAAATTAATCTGCTTTAGAAACATTCTCACTGAAATACTGAGAATAACAGTTGACCAAATGTCTGGGCACCCTCTGTCAAGTTGACACATGAAATTCACCATCCCAAAGAAATAAAACTGGAATGATAAGCAGTGAGGTCCTACTGTATATCCAGTCTCTTGGGATAGACCGTGATGGAAGATATATAAAACTGGGTTACTTTGATATATAGTGAAAATTGGCATAACATTTTTTTTCAAATTTTTGTATTAAAATTGGTTGACAAAGAGACAAACAAAAACTGGAATGAAATCCAGGGCACTGGTAGGCAGGATATTGATTTATGATACATTTCCCAGTTTCTTAATTTTATCTTTAGTTTTTGTTTGAATCCCTAATTTGTAATTATAGTTTTAATTCTAGACGTTCTATTTGATTGTTTTCTGTATCATCCTCTTTTCTGGTGAATGTTACCATTTTCTGGTGAAATAATGCATCTTGTCTTTTATTTCATAGAATGTAACAGTCGCGTGTGTGTGTGTGTGTGTGTGTGTGTGTGAGTGTGAGTTCTGTTATCTGGATATGCTGTGGTTCTTTTCTTAGATGCTATAGTAATCCTGAAACTCCAATTTTTGTACCACCTGCTCCACAAACCTACTGAATGCTCTACTCATCTTTTCAGCCACTACATTCAGTATTAGCAACTGCCTGAAGGAGAAAGGCAAAAGATGAAATTATCTGTATGTTCCCCGTTCTGTTGTTTGACACTATAGTTCATCAGTGCTCTGGGTAGCTCTCCAGTGCTTTCAAAAGTGTGTTTTCATTTTTGACTTATTCTTCTCCTTCTAAATGGGGATTTGGGGATTTGGATAGGAGGAGCCTAATTCTCCTCCTATCAGAAATGACATCTCCTCTATAATCATTTGAAGAGCTGATCTGTCTACATCTCTAGTCTTAGACAAATATATTAAAATATCCACATTAAAACAGAGGAATACATGATAGTATAAAAGGGAAGAATAAACATTTAAAAGCAGTGATTTATTTTTGTTTCTCTTACTGTCCTATTGTTAATTACTTGTCCAATTAGAGAACTATCACTTTGCATGGCCTTATAAATGTAGCTCTTTTCTTCTAGAAGCTAAAACCTGACTTTTGGCAAAGGCATCACATTTCTTAAAACATTTTAAACTTAATAATACAAAGTGTTTTAAACAAAACTATAGTGAAATGGTGAATTTGGTTCTAATTTATCATACCAAATAAGAATCTACAATTATTACTTTTAGGTGGCCAAGATATAAGGGGAAATTCTGGAAAGCTGGTGTCTAATTAACATCACCGCTAAATTCAGTGTAGCATTATGTCTATACTGTGGGTTGATTGACAGTTGTGAACATTGATTTAAATAGCAATTGTGAATGTTCAATTTGTTTATTTTTCTTGCTTTGCTAAATCTGTATGTGACAACCAGTTAAATATTCAGAAAATAAATGGACATGTTCACAGAAACACAAGCACATATATACACTCACAAGAAACTTTCTGAAGTAAAGGACTATGAACCCCAAATATATTTTTAATCAGCTGCATCATTAGCCTAATTGTGTTGGCCACATTTTAATGGCTATATGTACAACCTGAGAGATAAGGAGGCCCTACTAAAGTAGCTTTTGTGACTAGGAACTGGCAGCCATCAATGAACAATTACATATATCTATAGAATTCATAGCTCGGTCTGGATTTTTTATAAAGGGAAACATTTTCAGAGACTGTGCATTCAATGCCCTTAAATCTGTCACATATTCACATTGTAGCACACTGTATTTTCTAAAAATGGTTGCGGAAATCTATTTTACCTCCCCCATTTCCTTTTGCAGTTGTGACTTTATAACTTCTATATTGTCAGGAGGTGATGTTTATAACTTTACTCCCTAGAATCTAAGTGTTTTGAACAATAAAATAAGGAGGAAGTGATGCTTTGGCATTCCTACATAGAGCCAGCCCTTAACTGGCCTGGAAACTTCTGTTTCTGGCCTTTTGAAAAATTAGTAGTACTGCTGTGAAACCTCCAGGCCACATGGAGAGGCCCTGTTCAGTGCCCTTTGCTGGCTGCTCCTAATTTGTAGACAGGGAAGATTAGCTGTGAGTCAGCCTTGTTGTATGTGCTGCACAGTCAAACCTTCAGCCCACTCTAGGCACTATTGCCATTTGACCCCTATCACATAACAGACCTCTGGTGAACACTTTAACCAATAGAGACAGGAGAGAGAATAAGATAAATATATTTTTTCAAGAATCATTGATTTATTATTTCATTAAAGTGCAGTTGATTTACAATGTTTCATCAAGTTCTCTCATGCAACAAAGTGACCCAATCACACACATTTCCCTGTGCTGTACAGTAGGATCCTATTGCCCATCCACTCCAAATATAGCAGTTTGCAAACAAAAAGTTCCCCAGATGCCCATCCATCCCAGTTCCTCCCCTTTTCCCCCAGGAACACCAGGTCTGCTCTTCTTGCCCATGGTCTTTTTCTGCCTTTTGTTTGATTATTTGTTATTTTTATATAGGATCATCTGTTCCATATTTTTTTTAGCTTAATGAATTTTATTACATTTATAGTTGTACAATGATCATCACAACCAAATTTTATAGCATTTCCATCCCAAACCATAGGTCCTTGGGCTTATATCTGGGCTTTCTATCCTGTTCCATTGGTCTGTATTTCTGTTTTTGTTACAATATCATATTGTTTTGATATCTGTAGCATCGTGGTATTGTCTAAGTTTAAGAAGCTTGATTCCTCCATTTTCGTTTTTCTTTTTCAATTTTGCTTTGGCTATTCAGGGTTTCTTGTGTTTCCATACAAATTTTAAAATATTCTGTTCTAGTTCTGTGAAGAATGTCTTGGGTAATTTGATAGGGATTGCATTAAATCTGCAGATTGCCTCGGGCAGTATAGCCATTTTGACAATATTGATTCTTCCAGTCCAAGAGCATGGTATATCTTTCCATCTCTTTGTGTCATCTTTGGTTTCTTTCATCATCATTATTTTGAGACATCACCTTTTGAATATACTTTATACTTCAGCAATTGATGGCTCAAATACACAGACCTAAATAGAAACAGCTAATGTCTTGGAAGAGATAATATGCTTTGAGCTAAGTGTACTCATCCAAAAGAGTCCCTGTGCTTTCTCACACCTCCACTCTGAGAATATGATAGTGGAAGAAATATCATCATTTTATTCTACTTTATTTTACAGATAAAGAAAGTGAAGATTTTGTAGGAAAAATAATTTAAATGTATCTTGCTAGAGAGAGTCTCAAAAGTTTGATATTAATCTAGATCTTCTGCCTCCAGCCCTAGTTCCAGGATATAAATGTGATTCCCTCCCCAACCACGTGCACAGTGAACCATCCCCAGATTCCAATGCTGTAATTTAGTTGTGATTTTATAATCCTTTTCTCCCTTGCTTTTTGTTTCTTTCATTCTTTCTTTCTCTTTCTTTCTTCCTTTCGTTTTCTTTTTCTCTTTCCCTTTCTCTCTTTCTTTCTTTTTTTCTTTCTTTCTTTCTTTCTTTCTTTCTTTCTCGCTTTCTCGCTTTCTATCTTTATTTATCTCCCCATCATCTTTTTGTTTGTATTTTGTTTCTATTAAAACATACTGATTTTTTTTCCCCCTGAACATGGCCTAGACTTGGTGACTCCTTTCTCATGAATACAGTAAAGCATAATTGACAGTGTATGACACAGAGATTAGTCTATAAAGAAGTAATATGTCTTGATTTCTGTCTCTCTCTCTGGGAATATCAGCTTCTTGGCCTTGAGGGCCCTTAAAGCAGCCCTAAGGGGAGACCTACATAACAAGAAACTGAGACTCCCAGCCAGCAACCAGGTGAGAAGACCCTTTGGGAAGTAGATCCTTAATCCTCAGTTAAATCTTCTGATGACTACAGCCAAGGAGACAGTTTGTCTGAAACCTTATGAGAGACCTCCAGTGCCAGAAACTCTAAGTCACTCTCAAATTTCTGATCCCAAAAAACTGCAAGATAATAAATTGTAAAATAAGTAGATAAATTATTTGAAGCCACTACATTTTGGGATAATCTCTTACGTACCAATAGATAATTCAGATTTCACGTTTTGTTATAGTTAAAAAATTAAAAAACAGGAGGCTGAGAAGAACATTTATCTCTGCATGTATATCTGTTCACTACTTGCTCAGCAAGCAAAGTAAATTCTAAGGGACTTATATGTGACCTTTCAAATATTTTACCATATGGCTTAAGTTTTAATCATTAGTACTAAAACTTATATTTAGCCATTACATTATAGATGTTTACATGATGTTCTATAAGTATTATTCAAGTTTCTACTCTACACATGGTAGTATCTCCACTGTTACCTCTATCTGTGAATTTTTTACCATTTAAATCCTTAACACAATGACAACATAGCTGGAAAGTACTTTTTCAGTCCCTGTTCTCCAGCAAATTAGATTTAGAAATAGTTATAATCTTATACTCACTGTATCATAGTCACTGTATGGAATTCTAATTTCTTTTACTTCTTTTTTTGACCTTATTATATACAGTTTACCACTCCTACAGCCCATTATGTATCCTGATATCATGACAGAGTCAGGTAAGCTTGTTTTGAAGTAGAGATGAAGGCAAAATGACTTTGAATATGACCTATGTCCTCAAAAAGGCAGAGCTGAAAGAAGCGCTTTAGGGTCTCTATTATTATTAATTAGTAGTTGTAGTTCTTACAGAAATTTCTCCAATCATCTTGATTTAGGAGTGGTGAGAACATTTCTGAAAGGGAGGCAAAATGATGAATAAGTAAGTAGAAATTTTCTTAAGGGTGTTATCCATAGGTAACTTGCCATGATAGGTCAAATGAGAGTTCAAGAGAAACACAGGATGAAACAGGGAAGCTGGCATTTAGGAAGCCCTTGCTAAGTGCCAATCACTTTGAAAAACTTCTACATTATTTTGGAGTTTTCCTTATAAGACTCTAAGGATGATTAAATTATCCCACATATATGGATGAGGAAGGGAGGATGTTAGAAAGCCTAAGTGAAACTTACTAGTTCCTACAACAAAGTATTGAACTGAGTCTAAAACTGCAACAACTTACACCAAGTTTTCCTCATCTGTATCTAGCTTGATGAGGAGTCTAGAAACTGGCCAGAGGAAGAACAGCTTGAAGGTACTAAAAATGTTTAACATAGATAAGGTTTGGCATGGGCAGAGTATCTTCAGGTATCTGAATGATCAGCATTTGCAACATAAAGGAGACACAGTTAATCCTCAAAACAGGAGGTTTCAGCTACTAAAATAATAATTGGATAAGGAGATTGCAAAAGAATTTTATTAAGAAGAGACTGGAAATGTGTGATGGCTTATTCCAACTCTATTTCCATTCCTGAGCTTTGACAACCTGATAACTTCACCTAGGTCCCTAGCTTCCCACTATTAGATTCATGAAAAGTAATCTACTTATCAAAGAAGAAACACAGAAGTGGTGATTATATTTCCGTGCACTGCTCACAGTACAAAGCTGTCCAAACTTTATGTGTCTCCCATTTGAAGTCTTTATTTCCTTTCCCTTCTGAATATCAGATTATTTATTTGGTTCTTTAATTATTCACTCTCTGTACCTCACCTTCCAGTTTCTTTAAGTTATGCATCATAGCACAGATACAAATTTCACATTCATCTATTGCTTCATGTAGTAGGTTTTTTTGTTTTTGTTTTTGTTTTTGATCTGTTCACAATTCTTGCTAAGGCTTTATATATTATAAGATGGATGAGAAAGACACAGGCAGGTTAATAAAAAATTGCATTGTGGCATGGAAACTTCTCTGGCTGGTCAAAGTTTGAGAGAAGAAAGAACAGAGGCACCTATTTGAAACTAGCATCATCAGGAACAGCTTCAGGAAAAATTAGGACTTGAGTTGAATTGTAATAGGCTCATAAAGGCAAAGATACAGAGAATATACTTTTCTTAAGGCATTTTAGGTCGTGAAAAGTCCTGCCTAAACCTGGCCTCTATCCACCAGTGTCCTCCGGTGCTGAATAGAAACTCGGAGACAGTTTTGGGTTAAGGAGGAAAAAAAATAGTTTCTATTGCTTTGCCAGACAAAGGAAGCCATAGCAGGCGTAAAGATTGCGCCCTCCTTTGGCGAAGAACTGCAGGGAGTTTTATAGTCTAAAAGGAGAAAAATAGAGTTTCAGGTAAGAATCAGGATTGGGGCAGACAAGCATTCTTTCTTTGGGAGAATCTTAGTCATCAAAGCTGGTGTCAGGTCAGGAGATCTCCATGTGATCCTGGTGGTAGCCTTCTTGATTATTGCCTGGAATAGCAGTCCTTGTGAAAAGGGCATATTTGATCAGAGATTAGAACAAACTAGGAAAGGTTCCCGAAAAGCATCACATGCTAATAATCTTTAACCCACAGGGAACTGTGCTCAGGATGCCTAATCTTTAGCCTACAGGTAATTGTGTTTAGGGTGCAATCCGATGAGAAGGAAGCACAAGCTGTTCAGTTTTAAAGTATTCATTTCTAAAAGAAGCGTAAAGAATATAACTTTTCTCTTAGGTCTATAAGATGAAGATGCCATTATGTATGTCCCTTGGGAGGGAAGCAGGACCCTGCTACAAGGCTGTACTCTTGTTTCTTGACTGCTCCTCCCTTTCTCTGCATCCCGTCCCTTCCCTGATCAGCAACTGCCTGAACCTGCCCCTTGAAACTCAGGGAAGGTCATGGAGGCTGAATGAGGCCCATTTCCTAAAAATAAGAAATGGGGACACAGAAAGCCTTTTGTGCCCAGGAGCCCCACATGGCCCTGCTTAGTTTCAGAAGGAGTATGCATGTGAAGTGACCTCAGATCCGATCTGCTTTTCTTCTGCTGTACATATTATATGATTCTGAAATGGGGGGGGGGATGGTAATAGAACTTAGAGCAAAGATTCGTAACTGTGGGTGATTCTGACCCCCCCCCCGGAGAGGGAAATTTGTCAATATTTGGAGACATTTCATGATTAGAGGTAGAGACAGTATTGCCATTTAGTGGGTAGAGGATAAGAATGCTGCTCAACATCCTATGATACATGGGACGGACCCTTGCAAAAAGGAACTATTCAGTCCAAGGTACTTAGAGTGCCAAGGTTGAGAAATTCTGTATTAAAAGCTTGAAACCTTTGCTTTAGATAAAAATTATCATTGCGACTTTAAAGCGGGAGTCACCAGTACCGTGGTGAGATCCTTCTCTCTTCTGTCTTCCCCCAGGCTCTCCTGCTGTGGAAACAGTAGGCATTGCATACCGCTCTGCCAAGCTTGCCGTTTTTATAGAGTGCCTTGGGTTTGCTCTGACCTTTCTGCATGAGAGACAACCTTGCATTCCTAATTCTCTTGGATCCTTTTTTTAATCTAGGGAAATGCGTCCCTTGATTAAGTACAAGATCAAGTGTATCTTCTTCCTAAATTAATGGTTCTCTTGACCAGAGTGCTCACTCATTTGTTAATGCTCCAAAAGAAAATGTGCATTTCTTAGACTCCATAAATCATATAAACAGGATTTTATATTCACCATTTAAATGGAGATAAATCATGATTTATCTCCAGTATTCTTGGTTTGTACTGAAAGTAGATGTGTGAGATAAATATGTATATATCACTCATACATTTATATATCTGGGTATAGCCAGAATTTTGGTAGCTACATTATTTACTCAAGATCTCAATTCATTGTGGTCCCACGTTTACTCTAATTAGGATTATTAATTGCTCATGCAAGTGTTATAACCTAGAACATCAAAAATTTTTTAAAAAAATCCAAATATTAAAAACCATGCAAGGTCTGTCTAACTCAAACCCTGCATTTTCTCAGTCTTTCCAACTTGATTAAAGCTCATATTAACCTTTCGTATTTAGTTTACCTAGAAAGTAATATCAAGTAGAATTTTATTCTCTTTTATCCTTTTAGCATAAAAGTACATTTATCGCATAATTAGTGTGTTTGTGAATGTGTATAAGCATATATATACATACATGTATGCATTATAATATCTCATTCTGTTTTGTGTGCCTTTGCTTTTGTAAGATTTTGAACTTCTTATTGATGAGGACTAAAATAAAAAGACCTTTTGATAATCTATAGGGGAAGAAAATCTGAAAAAGAATGGATGTGTGTGTATATACAACTGTGTCATTTTGGTATACAGCAGAAATGATCACAACATTATAAATGGACTATATTTCAATAAAACTTTAAAAAGTAAAATTAAACTAAACTAAAATAAATCAAACATGCGTTATAAAATAAACAAATGCTTTGACTCCAGAAGTGACTGTGGGTGTAACTAGCTTATCTTCATTGCCACTAGTATGAATCCAAGCCTTTCTTATGATGATTTAATAAAGGGCCACAAATGTGCTTTAATTCTTATGCCAAATTGGGTCACATCTATTTATACTCAGCAGGGAGGACTACAGTTATTGATTAGTTAGGTCTGATACTGTGATTTATAATGGGATATATATATATTTGGTCTTTGCTCCATTTCTGGCATAGAGCTCAAAATTCTGGAATTTCCTAAGTTATGACAGCCAAAAAAAAAAAAGGTGTCTTTTGTTAGATTAGTCAGGTAATCTGGGAGATACACTTAAGGTTGTCAGGTGATTACCAAGAAAACTAACCACTTGATGATTAGAAGGCTGAAACTTTTTGTCCCATCCTCAACCTCAGGAAAAGTATGCAGAGATAGAGGTTGAGTTCATTCACCAATCCCCAGATATTTAATCAAGCATGCCTGTGTAATGAAGCCTCCATAACACCCCAAAAGGATGGGGTTTGGAGAGCTGCCAGGCTGGTGAACACATTGAGATTCCGGGAGAGTGCTATGCTCAGAGAGGGCCTGGGGTGCTCAGAGCCCTTTCTGCATTCCCTTGCCCCATGTATCTCTTCCATCTGGCTGTTCCTGATCTTGTGATCCTGTCTAGTAATTTAACTGAACACAATTGGGGTGGAGGGTATTAGAATCTCTAGTCTCCAGCCCATCAGTCAGAAGCTCAGGTGACAGCCCAGACTTCCAGTTGGTTGTCTTCTGAAATTTAGCCCTTAATCTGTGGAATTGGATGCTATCCCTCGGTAGATAGTGGCATAATTGCATGGAATTATAGGACCTCCACTTGGTATCTGGAAATTCCTGGGTGATGTAGGAAAAACTCTCCCACACCATTATAATTGGAATCAGAATTCTTAAGAGTTCTGCTGTGGGCTCCAGGGTGATGAACACAACACAAATGCCTTGCATTTGTCAAAGCTGGGTTAGTCCATCAGGGAGATTGCTGAGTGCTTGGGAACAGATCAGAGGGTTAATGGGGTCTGTGTTTCACTTGTGGAAATGACACAATTAAAGTAGGTGAAAAAAAAGGAATGAGTGTTTCTGGGGCATATTGTGCTCTATCTATATATCTATCTATATAAAGCCCCTTTAGATTATCATCATTATTGACCTTTTAAAGATAGCAGAAATTAAAGAGCCAACATATACTCAGCTAGTAAGGGCAGCTGAATTCAAAGCTGGGTTTAGTTGGCTTTGAACCCTATGCTGTCTTAATGTTGACAGGGTTTTGGACAACCACAATTCTTTAGGATTTGTGCTTGGATGGTAATGAGGATGAAACTGCGTGTCATGAATCTGCACTAAGTTTTGAGAATGTGAGGCATCTGTAACCATATCATAGTCAATCTTGCAGGACATTTGTTTACCCTCAGAAGAAATACACTACCCATTAGTGATCATTCCTTATTTTTCCCCAACCCTTCAATCCTAGGCAACCATTAATATACTTCCTATGGTTAAATATTTGCATATTTTGGACATTTCATCTAAATGGTATCATATAATATGTGACTTTTTTGAGTAGCTGCTTTCATTTAGCATGTTTTAAAATTTCATCCATGTTACAACATGTGTCAGTGCTTCATTCCTTTTCAGATAAATAATACCTCGTTGTATGAATATACTATCTTATTTTTCATCTGTTTATCAATCAATAGACATTTGGGTTGTGTCTGTTCTTTGGCTATTATGAATAATGCTATTATGAACATTGTTATAAAAAGGTTTGTGTGTGTACGTGTGTGTATGTGTGTGTAAAAATATAGTTTCAATCCTCTTGGCTATATAATACAAAATAGAATTGCCAGTTCATATGGTAACTCTTTGTTTAATCTTTTGAGGAACTGCAGACTGTTTTCCAAAACAGCTGCACCAGTTACATTCCAACTAGCAGTGTAGGAGGATTCTGCTTGTTCCAGTATCTCACCAAAATTTGAATGTAGCCATTCTGGTGAGAGTGAAGTATCATCTCATTTCCAAAATGGATACTATTGCTGGGCATATTTTTATTATACTATACTTTTTATAATAGTATAATAGATACTATTATATGGGTACAGATTTAGTGGGAATTTGTATATCTTCTTCAGATTATAGCTTTCTTTTGAAGTTTATACGCAACAATGCACATAAAGGATTGGGGCAATGTGTGTCTGGTGTAGAGGAGCCTTTCAATTAAAAAAATCTAAATTTTCCTATTAACTGTGATACTTATCTTCAATAGTCACTTTGAGTTTGTAAGTTTTTTCAGGCTTAAGAGTTAATCATTTACCAGAATTTACTTAACTTTCAGTAGCATGTTCTTACACTTAAGCCTTGTTCAATTTAATATGCTCAGTTTTAAGATCTATAACTGTATAACATAAAAAAATAGTTAAAATGGACATAAATGTCAATTGCTCACTTCTACATTTTGTTATAGAATTGTTACTTGGTGAAATTTTACATTTCTATCTCACAGGATGAGATAAAACAGTAGCAGTTTTTAATCCACATCTGGTATAGTACCATTTTACGGAGAAATCATTTGAAAACTTCAGCTCATCCCTTATAAAAACTTACAGAGAATGTGTATACCTTATATAATAGCAATGGTGGTTATTTTTTATTATTTATTCACTATGCACTTAGTATTATGCTAAGACATTTCCTTTTTTTCCTTTTTTTTCTTTTCTTTTTACAGCTGCCCCTGTGGGATATGGAAGTTCCCAGGCTAGGGGTGAATTGGAGCTGTAGCTGTGGTCTACACTAAATGCACAGCAACACCGTATCTGAGCTGCATCTGCGACCTATGCCGCAGCTTGCAGCAATTCAGGTTCCTTAACTCATTGAGCGAGGCCAGGGATCAAACCCTGCATCCTCACTGACACTATGTCAGGTTCTTAACACCAGCCTGTTCCTTTAGCTTGTATTATTAATATTTACAAAGACCCTATAAGGCAGATATTATTATCATAATTTTACAGTGGATGGAATTGAGATACAGAGATATTTACTCCTTAATGCCACACAAACCTTAAATAACATGTGTCCCCATTATACAGTGTCTTTCTTTCTCCTAACAATGCAAATTAATTATTTCAGCATAGCCACAATTCAATATCTCTCATAGAGGCTTTCTTAACAGTTTAATCCACAGAATCATAAAACTTACTCATTCAGTAAAAGCTTCGTTGAGATTTTTACTAGGTACCAGATGCCGCTTATAGTCTGTGGACAAGAAGAGAAATAAAACATTATGCCCACCATGCTGATATAAGAGAGAAACTTCCAAGAGGTGTGAAAATTGAGATAATGAATTGCTACCAGAATAAAGTGGAGGGTCATTTTAAGCTCCGAAAATGCAAGAATTGTCTGCTTTATTCAGCCTTGTATCATCAATATCTACACGGTGCCTGTCAGGGAGTGGCTGCAATAAACTCATATTAACTTGAATTCAATAATAAAATAACATCTCGTGGTAAGAGCGGATTGGTGATGATAAATTTGAGTTCAGAACCAAAGAAATTGATTTTGGGTCATGAGAGGTAAAAATAGGGAAGGAGATGCTACACGCAAAAGACATGTAGAGATTCAAAGGGGTGATTGAGTGATCTTAATGTGGTTTTGAATGGTTGCAAAAAAAAAAAAAATGTTTGGACCGAATAGGGAGAGGTGAGGCTACCCAAGATGTCCTCAGTCAGTTGGGAAAGGTTGTGTATGCCAGTTTTGAGAGCTTAGATTTTATCCTAAAGGTTACGATGAATTGCTGAAGTGCTTTAAGTAGAAAAACTGTGAAAGATGCTATTTATGATTTAGCAGATCATCCCAGTAATCTTGTAGAAGACAGATGAAAATAGGAAACCAGTTCAAAGAAACTGAATGGTAATCGTCTTAGTTCGGTTGCTATGGTAAAATACCACGGGCCGGGGGGCTTACACACCAGACTTTATTTCTCACAGTTCGGGAGGCTGAGAAATCCATATTCAGTTTTTGGTGAGGACCCTCCTTGTGTTCTTCTCACTATGTCCTCAAATGGCAGAGAGAGGACACCCTGGCATCACTGCCTCTTTTTGTGAGAGCTCCAATCCCATTGTGAGACTCCCTTGTCATGATGTTATCTAAGTCTAATTATTTCCCAATAGTCTGACTGAGAGGGGAGGTTAATTTCCCCCTCTACCCATATTATGTTCTTGGGGCTAGACTGATAGTAAAATTGACACAAAACAGATTCACAAGAGAAAATAAACCAGTTTGAACTTACATAAAATTCAAACCTATAGAGCCAAACCTGCCAATTTTGGAGGACAGGACCTTCATAACTTATATAAAACATCATCAAGTTTTTTTTTTATTTTTCTTGAATAAAGGTGAGAGAGAAAGCGTCATTCCTTAAAAGAGGTAGGAACACAGTATGGCATCTATCTACAAGAATTTTACCCTGGCTTAATCTGGGTATTCTCATTTGAAAGAAGAGTAGAAGCTATAATTACAGACACTGGATTGATTTTTTGTTCATCAACAGTATAGTGAATACCACAACCAGGTATTTTTTTTTCTTTTGTAACATTTTCCACTCTTAAACTGACAGTCAACAGTTTTGTTGTTGTTTTTTATAATTACACTACTTTCATATGATTATTGGAGATTTTATGTCTTTAGTTGAAATAGTCCAAATATTGTCTTGGTTTATTTATCTATGGATAGAAACCATTCTTTGTTTTATACAAATATATATATATATATTTTTAGAGCAGCATTTTCATGAAATGGATATATATGTTTCCTGGTTTTCTTACTTGTCTTTTAATTTGGTTTATACCTTGGACAATTGTGAATTCAGTATTTTCCTTGATGCTTCTTTACTATTGTGACATACTTAAAAAAAAAAACATTCTAACTCCAAGATTATATAAAAATTTTATTAAAGTACTTATAATGCCTTTTTGCTTTATTTTCTATTGTTGTAAAGAATGAGCAATCTAATTTATTTTATGAATGTTAACTCCATTTTATCAAATCCAATTACTGAATGCATTTTTACCACCTCACTATATAAGTCCATAATTCCATCCAAGAAGTCTCTTTTTGTTTTTATTTTAGCCTGTCCTGCTTTTGCTTACTTCTTGAAGATCTTTCTGTCTTATAAAGCCTCCATCAATACTTCTAATAGAACCATTGGCAAATCCAGTGATGGGCACAAATGGAGCAAGGAAGGTTTTACAAACAATAAGTAGGCTTCCCCAGACTGTATCCAGAGTAAAGATTCACAAGTGTGATAAATAACAAGAACCATTAATATATTTTTCTGGGAAAGCTCTCATTTAACACTTTGATACACTAAAGCCCAGAGGGACAGAGTGACTTGATCAAGGCAAGTTAGTTAAAGTAACTCAGCTGACATCATGGCAACTATTGGAATAACTTTTCTAAGGATTCTGATAAAATGAAAAATTAGGGGTACAGTATTGGGATGCAGGAGAGTGGAGGCTAAATATTATAAATGAAAAAAAAAAGCGGTAGCTTTTGATTGACTCTTATGTAGGAGTTTGCAGTTCCATCCATCAGAATAAGCTCACCCACCATTCACTTCTCACCATATAGACTCAGCAGCTTTCACATGAATGATCGCTGGCGAGAATAGTGACAAACTCCGTGACAGTAGGAAAGCTGGTCCCTCTGTAATCCATCTAGCTCCTCATTTTAAACTTCTTTGTTCTTGTTGGTCACATAGTCAGTATTATATTCCTTTAAGTACACAGCCACAGCCATTCACAAGTCCTTCATGTCCAGCTTATAAATATTTTCCAACATGTGAATACAGCACATCTATATGAAGTAAATCTCAAGGTTTTCCAATTTCTCTATAAAGTCCTCTTATATCACATTTACTTGAGTTTCTCCATTGCCTATATGCTTATGAGGCACTTTTTTGCTTTTTATTTTAAAATAGCTATTTCAGAAAAGTAGCTTGATTGAATGACAATTTGTATTTTCATAAATTCTGTAACACCTTCTTTCTTTAATGCCACTCATGGAATTTGGAGTGTTTCTACACAAAATCATACTGTAACAATAGCTGACTGTGAACTGGATGATAAGATGATGACAGAGTGATTGCTGGTTCTTCCCAAAGTGAACAAACAGGTGAATCATCAGAAACTTGAAGGAGGGCATCTTCTGTAGGCGATATGCTTTGATTGACGGGGAGAAGTAAGGTGTGGGTATAATAGAAGAGAAACAGAAAATAAAGATGAGAAACGTGGAAATGAATGCAGTAAGTATGAACACTTGTTAATGCTCAGAAAGGCTATTTTAAAAGTGGATAAAATAATTCATAAGAAATAGAATTTAAAAGTTCATATGAAAAATTTAATAAAAAATGAGAAAAGAAAAAGGACTGTAGACCGTCATGGACTCCAACAGCAGATATTCTAATTTTTGTCTTATTTGTATTATTTGTACCCCCTGTTGGGAAATTTTACCTAAATTGAAACCATAAATGATATAATACTAGAGAAGCAGTAACCAGTTTAGGATACATATAGATGAGATAAGGATTTCTAGAACCAACAATAGCGAATTTTTTTTTTTTTTTTTTTAGAGCCCTACCTGGGGCATATTTCTTTTTAGAGCCCTACCTGGGCTAGGGATCGAATCAGCTACAGCTGCAGGCTTAATCCACAGCCACAACAATACCAGATCTGAGCTGCATCTGCAACCTACACCACAGCTTGTGGCAACGTCAGATCCTTAACCCACTAAGCAAGGCCAGGGATCAAACCCACATCCTCAAGGATATTATGTCAGGTTCTTAACCCGCTGAGCCAGAACGGGAGCTCCAGGATTTTTTTTTTTTTTAAGTAGTTGCTTGTGAGTAATATCCAGGACAAGGGAAAAGAAGATACTTTGGATATTCAAGTTTATACTGCAAATTTTATTTTCCCTGAGTCAGTATTAACCCGCCACTTCAAAGCTGCCTTTAGATATTTACCCGTATTTTGTCAACTCTACTGCTCAGTTGATTAGAAGACCCTTCATTAAGAATGAAGAAACTGTTTGTTAATATAATCATAACACAAGATCATGCTGTTGTTTTGAAATTTATTCAATCTATTCTAGGCTATGTGGCAATTTCACCTGTACTGAATTGCATTGCTATTTGTGTATACTAATAGTTGTGTTAACAATGCTATGCATGTTTCTCAGAAATATAATTTAATTCTAGTTCATCTACATGTAAATATTGCCTTTTAGTAGGTTCTACATAGTACTTGAAAGGTGCTTTACAGCAAAGTGTGGAATCACTATAATTCTTCTGACAACAAAGATTTGTTTCACTCATGTAAAATGTATATGTGCCTGCACTTTTTCAGAATGCTTCTGCATAATCACAGAGACCTTTCATTTTAAGAATGACTCATAGTGTAATCTCTGTTATGCCATTTTAAATGGCAAATAAACCCAACACATGTAGTAACAATGAAGCACATTAAACAATTGCATGAGAAATAGAATAGGAATGACCAAGTCAGAATATGTGCAGGTGTTGACAAATGTGTCACGACTCCCAGTTGGCTGAGATATTGTAAGACACTATTGATAATGAGATTAAAATCAATTTTGTGTATGCTTCTTGTGAAAGAACGTGCATCTTAAAATCAATGAAATACAGATTGTATTTTTCTTCCAGCCCACTGCCATCTTCAGGATTTACTCCTTCTAGTTAGAAATGTTGGCCCGTAAAAAGAAAAAACACACAAACAAAAAATTAATAAAAAACTGTGTTTGTGTTGTTCTTGGTCAGAACGTATATTTGTATAAAATGCAGTAGTGTCATTTGCTAATGATGTTACCATAGCAACATAAGTCATTCCAGACTTCAGTCCCCCTCACTAGAAGACCAACTATCCATACATACACAAACACGACTATGAAAATCCCAGAACCTAGGGGTGGAGCTGAAGCACCTCCCTGGACCATATGGATCAAGAGGGATCATATTAGAAGAGCAGAAGATGCTGACCGCATCAGCCCTCTACCAGGTCAACATAGAGCCCCCTAGATCATATGGTATCTCTAGTGAGAAAAGAGAACCGAGCATGGACATAACAGCTCCTTCAGTGTTGCAGGATCTTTCTGAGAGGCCCACACAAGTCTTGCTTTATGATGATCACTGGGGTAATCTGTGGGGATTGACTACTGGGGATCAGCAAGAGATAGAGAGGGCGTGAGGCTTACAGCAACCGGAGCTCATATGTTGGTAGACAGTGTACCCGCTTCCAGTGTTATGCAAGCAAATTTCATCAAGCAGCTCTGCCCATTTCCAGAGCTAAGCTGGTGGCCTTGTCTGGCCAGGGATTACATTTGGCACTTCTGTCTTATTTGCGTCCCTGGTCAATGGGCCATATCAGCTGGAGCCCCTTGTACTACTCTGCCCAGACAAGGAAGCACATTTTCAGCCCTTCCAAACTGCAGAACGTAGCTCTTAATCCCACCCATTCAGGAAGCCTGGCCAGAGAACTTACTTGGGCAGCTTAAGAGCCCCTTCTATAGCTTCACTCAGGCAGGGAGCCAAACAGCAGATGTGCCCAGCTATAGATCATTGGTTTTGTCCATACATAACCACTGAGCCTGAACCCTGGGCAGCCTTGAAGCCCACTTTCTATAGCTATGCCTAGCACATAGCCCAGCCTACAGTATCACCCAGCAGTGAAGTCCAAGATACATCCCTGACTGATTGCTGAACACAGCCTGTGGCCTCACCTAAGAGCCAGTGACCTAATCTAGTCTCAGAGTAATCTCTATACCCATCCAACTGAAGGATACAATTAGATGTCTTTCCCAACCAGAGAGCCTGGCCAGCAACTTTGCACAATAGCAGAGCACAGCCAGTAGCCTGATTACAAAGTCTGGCCTGCACTCCAGCTTCCAGCTTTAGCATGGAACATGTGGCTGCACCTGACCATGGACTCCAGCTAGCCATTGGTACGGGAGCAGAACTTGAGATCCACCTGACCAGGAGCAATGGCAGAGCCTAGATGTAGCCCTTCTCAACAATAGACTTGGCACCAGCCACTGGCACTGTCCTGACAGGGAAAAAAAGCCTAGAGTCCTGCCCGATGAAAGGTGATTACACAGTCTAACTAGTGGCCCCACAAGAATGTGGAGCATGTACAGTACCCGGGCCTGATCAGAGAGCTCACTCAGTAACGCCATTTGAATAAGAATTCCAGCCAAGAAGCCCACCCAACCATGGAACCCAGAGAGAGGCAGAGCGTAGGCTGTGGCCTCAACCAACTTGAGACCCCATAGCAAGCCCCACGTGACCACAGACACTGCCGGCTAACCTGTTCAGTACCCTGAGCTGAATTGTCAGGTGACCATGTTTCCCTATTGAAACAAACCTGTAAAGCTTGGAAAAAGAGACAACTTAATCAAATGAATCACTTAAATGAATCAATGCAAGGAATTAATGATTATGAAAAGTAAGGTAAATGTTACACACAAAAATAAACTACTAAATCTCCAACAGCTGACTCTAAAGATATGGCTATCTGTGAACTGTATGACAGAGTTAAGAAGAATTCTTTAAAAATTTCAGTGCCTTAGAGTGACATTAGAGACCCTCATACTGAGTGAAGTAAGTCAGAAGGAGAAAGACAGATACCATATGATATCACTAATAACTGGAATCTAATATACTGCACAAATGAACCTTTATGTAGAAAAGAAAATCAAGGACTTGGAGAACAGACTTGTGGTTGCCAAAAGGGTGGGGGAGGGAATGGGATGGTAAGGGGGTCTGGGGTTAATAGTTGTAGACTTTTGCCTCTGGGCTGGAAAAGCAAGGAGATCCTACTGTATAGCACTGAGAACTATGTCTAACCACTTGTGATGAATCCATATATGTATGTGTAACCCTGTCACCACGCTGTACCTCTGGGTATAATGTAAAAATAAAAAAAAAATTTAAAAATTAAAAAAAGAAAGTTTAGTGACCTACAAGAACACAAAGAAAACTAAACAAAACTGTGAAAATAATGCATGAAACATGAGAAGTTCCACAAGGAAATAGAAACCTTCAAAAAAAAAAGAGTAAAGCCTGAAGAGGATGACTAAACTGAAGACTTCTTCAATGGAGAGACTCAATATTAGACTCCACCAAACAGAAGAAAGAATCAATGATCTGGAGGATAAGATATTTTAAATCATTCAAAGAGAGAAAGAAACAGGAAAAAAATGGAAAAGAAGAAAATGGGATACTAACAAAAGAAGCAGTGTGCTATTTTGGAACTCACAGAAGGAAAGAAGAAAGAGAGAGTCTATGTGAAGCAATAGCGGCTGATTATTTTCTGACCTGAGTGGAGATTTGGATATCAAGACTCATGAGACCCAAAGGACTCCAAAGAGGTTGAAGAGTAGGAAGGATTTCAAAAATCTAAGAAGTGATTCTTTAAAAATATACACATAATTTACAAACCTTTAGCCAGATAAAGCAGGACAAAAGTGAGAAGGCTAAATAAATAAATTTACAAATGAGAGGGGGGGGGCTCTATAAGGAAGGACCCCTGAGATATACAAAGGATCATAAGAGACTATTATGAAAAAATATATGAAAGCAAATTGGACCATCTGAAATAGCTGAAATGTTTCTGAATTCCCAGAAACATGCAATCTACCAAAACTGAAGCGTGAAGAAATAGAAATCTCAACAGATCAATAATGAATAAGGAGATCGAAACATTAATCGAAAACCTGCCAGCAAAGAAATGCCCAGGACCAGATGGTTTCACTGGTGACGTCTATAAAAAAAAAAAAAAAACTAAAGAATGCTAATCCTTTTCAGTCTCTTCCAGAAAACTGAAGAGGAGAAAATACTTTCAAATTCATTTTACAAGGCCAGCATTACCCTGATGTTAAACCCAGAAAAGGAAAAGACAACCATAAACCAATATTCCTCAATAAATGTAGGTGCAAAAATTATCAGTCAGCTACTGGAAAACCAAATTCAACAGAGCAGAACCAATTTAAACAAATTGAAAGGATCATACACAATATGATTTTTCCCTTTCATGCAAGGATGGTTCATCATATGCAAATCAGTAAATGTGATACACCTCATTCATAGAGTGGAAGAAAATACTGTAAGTTCATCTCAATAGATACAGATAAACAAACATGACAAAATTCAACGTCTGTTCATGGTAAAACTTTCAACAAATCGGGTATAAAAGGAATATACTTCATCATAGTAAAGGTCATATATGACAGTCACTGAGCTAAGATTATACTCATTGGTGAAAGGTTAAAAAACTGGGTATAATGTAAAGAAATAAAAAAAACTTTTTTAAGATCAGAAACAAGATGTGTAACAACTCTCACCACTTTATTCAGCATGGTACCGGAAGTTCTAACCAGAGCAGTTAGGCAAGAAAAATAAAGGTACTCAGGTAGAGAAAGAAGAAGTAATGGAAATTTGGTCATGGGCTGTCAAGCTGCGGTCCATTTCCCTCTACGTTTTTGTATAGTAGAAGAGCTATGAATGTTTTTTATTTATTTTTAAAATTTTTATTATAATTGATTTACAGTATTGTAACACTTTCATTTATACAGTAAATGTTCTACATATACATGTATCTATTACGTTTTTCCCCCATATAGGTTATTACAGAATGTAGACTTCCCTGTGCTATTCAGTAGGTCCTTGCTAGTTATCTATTTTATATACAGTAGTGTGTTTGTGTTAATACCATCCTCCCAATTTGTACCATCCGTCCCCCTGGTTTCTCATTTGGTAACCATAAGTTTGATTTTGAAACCTGTGAGTTTGTTTGTTTTGTAAATGAGTTCTTTTGTATCATTTTTATAACTGATATCATATGATATTTGACCTTCATACTTCACTTAATATAATAATCTCTAGGTTCATCTATGTTGCTGCAAATGGCATTATTTTGTACACTTTCATTATTAATACTCCATTGTATGTATGTACCACATCTTCTTTATTCCTCTGTCTGTGGACATATAGGTTGCTTCCTTGTCTTGACTATTATAAATAATACTGCAATGAACAATGGGGTACATCTATCTTTTCAAATTATTATTTTCTCTCAGTATATGCCCAGGAGTAGGATTGCTGGGTAGTATGGTATTGCTACATTTAGCTTTTTAAGGAACCTCCATACTATTCTCCATAGTAGTTGCACCAACATACGTACCCACAAACAGCATACAGCATAGGCAAGTTCCTTATCCTCCACACCGTCTCCACTATTTTTTTTTTTTTGTAGACTTCTTGATGATGGCCATTCTGACTGGTGTAAGGTGATACCTCATTGTAGCTTTAATTTGCATTTCTCTAATAATTAGTGATGCTGAGCATCTTTTCATGGTCTTTTTGCCCATCTGTCTGTCTTCTTTGGAGAAATGTCTATTTAGATCTTGTGACCATTTTTTATTGGATTGTTTTATATATATATATGTATATATCATTTCACTACATGAGATGTTTGTATATTTTTAGAGATTAATCCCTTATCTTTGCTTCTTTTTTAAAGATTTTCTCCCACTCTTTGTGCTGTTTTTTTGTTTTGTTTTGTTTTGTTTTTTACGGTTTCCTTTGCTGTGCAGAAGCTTTTGTGTTTAATTAGATCCCATTTGTTTTTGTTTTTATTTTCATTACTTGAGGAAGTGAATCAAAAAGATATGACTGCAGTTTATGTCATAGAGTACTCTGCTAACTGGTTTTTACATGCTTACATTTTTATAATAGTTGAGAAATGATAAAACAATGAGTATATATATATATATATATATATATATATATATATATGTGAAAGTTTAAAAAGTTTTTTTTTTCTTTTTATGGCTGTACCTATGGCATATGTAAGGTCCCAGGCTAGTGGTCGAACCTGAACAGCAGCTGCTGGCCTATACAGCTACAGCAACACCAGATCCGAGCAGTATCTGAGACCTACACCACAGCTTGCAGCAATGGGAGATCCTTAACCCACTAAGCAAGGCCAGGGATTGAAGCTGTATCTTCATAAATACTATGTTGGGTTCTTAACAGCTGAGCCACAGCAGGAACTTCAGGAATACATATTTGATTTATAAATTTTACAAAGTTCAAGTTTTAGTGTCTGTAAAAAAAGTTTTATAGGAACAAGGCATTATACATTTGTTTACTTTCTGTCTATGAATGTTCTTTACTATAAGGAAGAGTTAAGTTGCTCCAGTAAAGAGCATAAGGACTTGAAACTTAAACCAATCATTTACAGATGAAGTTTGTAGACATCTGCCGTATGTCATTTTCTTATGATCTCTATTGATTTGGTCCAAAGAACATTCTATCTGGATGAGAGTTTATCTTTTTTTCTAATTTTCTGATTTCAAATTAAAGAAAGTGTCTCCCTTCATATTTTTATTTAACTGTGTTCAGGTTTATTTATTTCAGTATAGTGAAATAGGCCAAAATGCTATTTCTCCTCTTTCTTGAAACTCATGCTTGAAACTTTCTAAATAGACTAAAATTACTATAATCGCGTCCTCTTTGATCCAAGAATATTTAGAAGAGTTTTTATCTTTCTCAGTACTTCAATTTTTTTTTACTTTTTTATTCTTTTGTTGTTAACCTGACATACATACTTTGCACTGAACTTGGAAAACACACTGTGGATAGTTTATAACCCTGCGAAAGCAATTTAAGATCCATTTTTGAAAACGACTGAGGAATTTGAAACAAAAATTTTCATTTTCAGTATTCCTTTTCAGTGATATAAAGTTAGGTTTATGTATTCATTTTATGTATTATATGCCTTTTATCCTTACTTAAATTTTACTTAGTTCATCACTCAAAGGTGGATGATACTGCCTTAATGTTCCGAGGAAACTTATTTTAATAACAGAAGTTTACATACATAAATAAATTATTTAAAAATCCATTCACCATATATTTCAGGAGGCCCTAAACTGTACCAGAGCAAAACGAGAGGGTTCCTGCTTTCAAGAAGTCCTCATGATGGGACGTATTTTATGGAAACCAAAAACAATGTAAAATAAAAGCCAAACAAGAACGTAATTTTATTTCAGCTTTCCTAAGTACTAGGAAAGGTAAGTATAAGATAGAGTGGCTATGCAGTGAGGGAATTTTATTCTCTCTGGAAAGCCAGGGCCTCCCCCCCAACCCCCACTGTTATGTTTTAGATGATGTTTAATATGGTTTCCTAGTAAGTGGGTATCCTGAGGAGGAGTTGGTAAAAGAGTGAGAATCAAAGGCACGAGAAAAGCAAAAGTGTGCAAATGTTGAGTGAAGAAGGAGCATGAAACTGCAAGTTAAAGGACACAAATAGGGTTGGAGAGAAGAAAAGAGGAGGGAATTTGGGAGGTACACGGGATTGGTCCTCTGCCTGAAGGACAGACTGAGGATTCTGGATTATTTTCTAAGAGCAAGGGAAGAATTTTAAGCAAGGAACATGATGCTATTTTTAATGTTTCCCATTTCCAATATATCTTTTTTCTTGGGTGGGAACAATGGTTTAGAGAGGTTGGGCAATATTGAATGTAGGAAAAATATTCAGAATGCTAAACCCTACCAATATTTACAAATGGGAGGTATTTATTGTTTGTGTTTGTGAATTTGAAAGCTACTCATTTTAAAGGTAATGTTACGATCTCTTTTGATTGTTTTTCTGGGTATCCTTAAGTGAGTTTCCCCTGAATTTCCTGTACATTTGTCTCTGTCTCCAGATTCAACACAGTTTCTTTAAAAAGAGTATTGCTTGTGGGTGTGCATTTTTGTTTTATATAAGTAGCATTGGGTTACTTATTGCATAGTGTTTTGCTGTTTCTAACTGCTGCCTAATTCTGCGTGATGTACATCCATCCCATTTTTCATTTTCACTCTCCAAATCATGTACAACCAGGGCATTTCTTTTTTTAAAAGCGTTATTGAGGTATAGTTTATTTACAATGTTGTGCCAATTTCTGCTCAGCAACAAAGTGATTCAGTTATACTTGTACGCACATCCATTCTTTTTCAGATTATTTCCCCATATAGATTATCAGAGAATATTGGGTAGAATTTGCTGTGCTAAACAGCAGTTCCACATTGGCCAATCATTCAATTTCAAAGTTCCCCAAATCACAAATAATGCCGCGGTTCTAGTAGTCATGTGTGTCTTTTCATGGAGCTGAGCTTTTCTTTGTGGTAAATATCCAGGGCACATTTCAAGCACGTAGTATATATGTCTATCTCCAGACTATTTGCCTTGGCATACCTTCCATGAAAAATAAATGAGGATTTTTTTTGTGTGTCACAGTTCATTATCCTTGCTATAAATGATAACTAAAAACTTTTTCATAAAAATTTCAAATATGAAATTTTATCAAAATTCGGAGAAATATAAAACGGATCCTCTCCAGTTACTATTTACAATGCCTTTTTGATTTAATTATTTTAATATTTTGCTGAAATATATAATTAAAATATTTTTTTCCATTTTCTTTTTTTCTTTTTTTATACTTTGTAGGGCTGCACTTGTGGCATATGGGAGGTTCCCAGGCTAGGGGTCAAATCAGAGCTACAGCTGCTGGCCTACACCACAGCCACAGCAACGTGGAATCAGAGGCACGTTTTCGACCTATACCGCAGCTCATGGCAGCACTGGATCCCCAACCACTGAGGAAGGCCAGGGCTCAAACCTGCATCCTAATAGATACTAGTTGTATTCGTTTCCTTTGAGCCACAATGGGAACTCTTTATAATTCCAATCTTACTGTGCTACTTTCCTTTTCCTAACAAATTATCATAAATGTAGAGGCTTAAAAGAGCACAAACCTTATAGTTCTGGAAGCCTGAAATCCAGAGTCTCACTGGAATAAAATCAAGGTGTTGACAGAACTGTATTCATTTCTGAATGCTCTAGAGAGAATTTGTTTTCCTGCTTTTCCTCCTTGATAGGCTGCTCTAATTCCTTGGCTTCTGGTCCCATTCCATTTTTAAAACCAGCCATGATTGTTAGGTCTTTTTCACACTACATCAGGGACATTGGATGTTCCACTTACCTCTTTATTTTTTAATTTATTGTTTCAAATTTTAAAAATATTTAAGTGTAGTTGATTTAAGATGTTTTACCAATTTCTACTGTAGAGCAAAGTGACCACACACACATACACACCCACGCAAAATATATATATTATTTTTCTCATATTATTTTCTATCATCTTCTGTCACAGAGATTGGATATAGCTTCCTGTGCTCTACAGTAGGACCTCATTGCTTATCCATTCTAAGTGTAATAGTTCATACCCACTAACCCTAAATTCCCCTTCCATCCCACTCCCTTCCTCTCCCCCTTGGCAACCGCAAGTCTGTTCTCCATGCCTATGAGTCGCTTCCTATTCTTTAGATAGGTTTACTTGTGCTACATTTTAGATTCCATGTATAAGTGATATCGTATGGTATTTGTATTTCTCTTTATGACTTCCTTCACTTGGTATGAGAATTTCTAGCTAATTGCATCCATGTTGCTGTAAATGGCATTATTTCATTCTTTTTTAAGGCTGAATAGTATTCTAGGGTATACATGTACCATATTTTCTTAATCCATTTATTTGTCGAAGGACTTTTAGATTGTTTCCATGTCTTGGCTACTGTGAATAGTGTTGCTATGAACATACGGGGGTATATATTGGGACAAAACTGCAATTCTACTTCCCTCTTTTATATTTGAAGCATCCTTGTGATTATGTTGGCCTCATCCAAACAAGACAGGACAGTTTCCTTGTTTTAAGGTCACCTACTTATCAACCTTGATTCCGTCGGCTACCTAATTCCCCTTCTGCAGTAAGGCGTACTGTATTCACAGGTTCCAGGGATTACAGCGTGAGCATCTTTGAGGGGTCATTACCTACCACACTTATATATCATCCATCAATGATTCATTTCTAAAGATCAAGGACACTTTGTTTTAGGAATTCCCACTGTGGTACAGTGGCTTAAGGATCTGGCATTGTCTCTGTAGTGACTCAGGTGACTACTGAGACGTGGGTTTTATCCCTGGCCTGGCGGCCCAGTGCAGTGGTTTAAGGATCCGGTGTGTTGCTGCCTGTGTGGCGTAGGTCACAGCTGAGGCTTAGAATCTGTCTCTGGCCAGGGGACTTCCATATGCCATGGGTGTGACCAAAAACAAAAAAAGATTTTGTTATATAGCCACAATACCAGAGTCATGCCCAGCAAGTGTTGTTGTTATTTTTTAAAATCAAATCACTGCATTTGGTAGTTGTTATATAACTTAAGCATTTAGCATACTCACTTTTACTTATTTTTCAAATAATTGAATTTTTGGATGTATCCAGTCCTTTGTCCTGTAGAATATCCCCCTTTATAGATTTGTTCTAATGTTTCATGGTTTTAAGGTAATCATTTTATTTCCTTTAGACCTCAAGCTAGATCTAAGGCCAAAAGAGATTCAAATTCAACATATTTGATTAAAAAAGAAAGAAAGAAAGACCTGTCATGTTTTTCTATGTATTTCACATTAGAAGGCTCAAAATATCTCCTAGCTCTGTTGTACTGAAGTACGGTTTCAGTGTTCATTCTTGTGATTGGGATTTGCCTGCTGCCAACAGCTATGGGATTTCATTGCCTCTACCCTGCCACTGACAGAAATTTTGGTGGATTTTTGAAACATGATCCACCTAGTTATTATCTATGGGTTATTTTTTTTCCCAACCACATTCAATGTGGTCATCATTCAGTTAAGCCATTCTGTCTTTCTCTTACTTTTGTCTCATATGCACTATATTTATATAAGGCTTGCCAAAGATTTTACTTTGGTGAATGGTGCCCTTCCCTGTTCCTCAGTGCTGTTACAAAATCCTCTATCTACATACTGATTTTGACACTTCAATGGGAATTTTTGAGGGAGGAACACTGATTGGATACTGGTGTTCTTTCATTATTCTCAGTGATTTTGTTTGTAGAGGCACAGATGACAATATTCTGATTTGTGTCAGCTGATTAAGAGAAAATACAGAACAAAATGACAGTGTGATTTTAGTAACTTATATATATATAGCATAATCAAAATAGAAAATTCATATGCATTTTAAAATGGCTATTCAAATATATAATATATATAAATTTTTGATGTTTTGATAATCTCTAATGCATGTATGGATTTATGAACTCCTTGTAATTTATGGCCTTGCCCCAGGGGACTGTGGATTTTAGGGTAGAAACCTTGACTTTAAGGAATATGACTTCCAATCTGGAATTTCAATGGGACTTATTATCTGAATTAATTCTTACTCCCTAGGCAATGGAAGTGCAATTGAAAATTAGTGCTTTAATGCTTAAATGATTCATAGAATGAATTACCTTTTCAGTAGCTAAATGTTACCCTAGGGGTGTAAAATATGTACCATATTTTCCCAAATTATCCATGTTTCATCCGTAAATGGTTTTGTATTCATTTTATTATTCAATAAATATTTATTCTTTATCTATATATCTTTGTGTTTTTGTTATTATATATTGGGAATACAGCAGTAAGAAAAATAGATACTATTTTATTGTTCTTGAATATAGATTTTGTAGTCATTTCTGAGATGGATCTGATTTTTATTCCATTAATTACAATAAGATAGGGATGATTTTGGCATTGAGAGCAATCCTATTTTAGATAAGTGTAGAGAGAGAGCCAGTATTAGTTCTGATTTGGTTATCTGTGAGTAATAGAAAACACTAAATGGACAGTGGCTTAAACAAAAAGAAAAAGGTTTATTTATTTATTTATTTGTTTTTCATCTGGAGGTAATTAGTCTGGTTACTTATATGACTCTCTTCCACTCTGGGAACTTTAATGATCAGGGAAACAGAAACACTAGCAGTTGCCTTTTGTTTTGGTTTTTGTCTCTTTAGGTGGCATCTGGAAGTTCTCAGTCTAGGGTTTGAATCAGAGCTGTAGCTGCTGACCTGCACCACAGCCACAGCAATGCGGGATCTGAACTGTGTCTGCGACCAACACCACAGCGCACTGCAACACCTCAGATCCTTAACCCAGTGAGCAAGGCGGGGGATCGAACTTGCAACCTCATGGATACTAGTCAGATTCGTTTCTGCTGAGCCACAGGAAGAACTCCCAACTAGATCAGAACTAGCAGTTTTAATCAAGCTTCTCCTGGAAGGCTTGGAACTGCTGTTGGCTGACAGGATGAGCATTTGGGAAGAAGGTCAGAGGAGAGGAAAGTGGGGCTGGAACCCGCTGGCACCTCCACAAATGCCTGTGACAAGGTCTGACCTTGAGAATGATGGCTGTTGCCTTAATGCTATCCCCCAAATGTCTTGCAAATTCTTCCTCTAGAGGTCTCTATTCCAGAACCCTCCAGAGAAGATGATTCTGGGAAACTGAAGTAGGTCAACACAGCCCAACTACCACAGGTGAAAAAGCCTAGCCAGTTACTCAGAAACAAAGCAGGCAGGCAGGGCATTCACTTGGATGATAAGAAACCACTTCAGCAGGTGATTCACATAGGTACCACATTGTGAGGGAACTTTAAGAAGTGAGAAAAAGAAGGTAAAGTGGTGGAAATTGTGTGAGATATTAGCAAAAAGGAGGGGGTGTTGAGTATATTTTAGCGATAAAATATAGGTAAAGAAAATATAAAGTACTAGGATAATATTGTAAATTACTTGTAATATTCAGTTAGTAACTCCTGGCTTGCCTTTCCTTTTTAATCTTTATTTTACATTATTGCAGGGGAAAAAACTGACCCCCTGAATTCTGGACTATTTTGCCTTTTTCAGATGGGTGTATTATCTAGATGAATTTAGGGAATGAGCACTGAAGTATGTATTGGGCAGTGATGGAGTGTGTGTTTCTAATGCATTTGGCAAGCGCTCTGAGGGAAATTACTTTGTTCTTATTCAGACAGATACCATCGTGTTCTCCCTAAATAAAATGCCTATAACTAGTCATTTCTATGTGAGGAAGAGAGATGTTCGGTTCTAAATTTAAGAAGCAAACATGGTTGAGATTTATTAAGATGAGAGTTCAGCAGTGAAAAGACACACATGCGCAAGCTTTTTTTCCCTAGCAGCTCAAATGAATTTTGCAGTCAGAGACCCAATTGGCTATATTCAAATCTATCCAAGGATGCCACATCTTTAGGAAAATGCCTGCAGCTCCTAGGAGAGGAGGATGGGACTTTGCAAGCCAAGAATGAGAGCTAAAAAAAAAAAAAAAAAAAATCAGGTTCTCATAGGAATGCCGTTAAAAGAAACTCCCCTCCAGTAAAGCTGCATTCCTTCCCACAGCCACCTGGCAGTGTTCCATATTGTACTTTCTGAAGAATATCTTAGAGGTTAGACAGGAAGAAAGACACAGCTCCTACCTGCGAATGCCAGGGGAAAAAAATATATGATTTAAACACTACTAAGTTTTTTGCCACAAACTTCTAGTTGCCTCATAGTTTCTTCTCCCCTTCTATAGAAAAAGCTCCAGTTTTGACCACCAGATACATATCTGCATCTATCTTTTCCAGCCTCCTTTAGAGCTGGATATGATCATGCAACTAAGTTCTGCTAACAAAATGAAAGCAGAGGTGGTGAGGGCGATTTTCAGTATTTGCCTCCTAATGCGAGATGGTGTACTCTTTTTCCTTCATATCACCTTCTGGTTAGGTACAAATGTAGGTATCTTAGACCAAAAGACTGTGTTAGGAATGGATGCCAATAATATAGATAATCATAAGTTTGAAAGAAGCAGGGTTCCAGTGGTAAGTGGGCAAAAATACTCCCATTGTTCCCGTCAACATGTGGAGTCTATTTCTCATCTTCTTGTGTGTAGGCTGGCCTTATAAATTCCTGTGATCAAGACAGTGTGCTCTAAGTGTCTAATACCAAGCTCTAAAGGAATTACAAGTTTCAGCTGTTGCATTTTTGTGAAGATCCCTCCTGGTAGCCAGTTGTCATCTAAGAAATCGTATTACCCTGAAACCACCATTCTTTTAGAGAGCCCCAAATGCCATGTTAGAGGGTACATGGGAACAGAGAGATGCCCAGCCAATGCCCAACTGTTTGAGCTACACCAAATGAGACACAAAACATGTGAGTGAGGAAAAACGTCTAGAACTTTCTGTCCCTAACACACTGCGAGAAGAACCACCCATTAGAATCCAGCCCAGATTAAAGAATTTTGAGGAATTATGAGAAATGATAAAATGGCTGTTGCTTTATGTTAGTAAAGGTTGGAATGTTGGAGTCAGTTTGTTATGCAGCATAGGTTGTTGAAACACTTTTTCTTTCCTCTTTTTTAGTGATCCTACCTGCATCTCACACCTTGGCCACCAGAGCCTAATGCTATAAAGATAGACACCACAGAACCAAACATTTACCTCCTTCTCCTCCTTATCCCCTCTCTACAGGCTGCGAAAATCCATATTTTGAAACCAAATAGAAGCACCGGCGGGGTTCTAGAGCCTTAGCCTTGCTATATTTTTTTTTATTGAAATAACTTGGGTTTATACCATTATATGAGATTCATGTATATATCATTATATTTCTACTTCTGTATACACTACAGCATGCTCACTACCAAAACTTTAGTTTTAATTTTACTCATCTGATAAAACCCCACTACTTTCTTTTTCTCTGCCTGAACCACAAAATTTGAATATCATGGTTTAAGCTACTGAGTTGACCAGACCTGTTTCACCATAGCTGAGGACTGGAAACCCTTTCTTTCTCCCTCCTGAACTCAGATCTCAGGTCTCTTCTCAACTAACTTTTATTGATTCAAGAATCTATATAACTTATGTCCCAATTCATTTGGGACAACAACAAGTTTTTTTTATAAAATCATAAATGATTTTACTGCTGAATTGTGTAGTTTATAATTTTAAATTTAATTTGAACTCATTTTAAATATTGTATTGGAAATTTTAAATAGATGTTTTCACTGTTAATGACTTCATAGTTGTTATTGACTATATTCTTCTGGTTTATTTAATTCCTGAGAAGCTACTATATTGAACTTGTTAAGCTTTTTGTTTCTGGCATGTACTGTAGAAATGGCCAACAGTGTGCTATTTAATATTTTATATATCTCAATGCTTTACAATTAGTATCTGTTTTAATATATTGGATGGGTGAAATTCACACAGTATCATTATTGCTATTGCTGTTGTTATTTTAGTCTTTGATGTTGCATTCTTTTTTTTTTCATATTATAAATTTTTAATTGTGCTTCTTTGAGTTTTCTGGTATCTCAGTAATTCTGCCTCATTGCAACGGCAATATCTCCATTCATGAAAATTTTCTATCCACCCTATGAAGAAGCAATAATATTAAGGCATCAACCGTGATTACCTCCTTAGTGCTAAAGAAGGTATGAAACCACACATCAAGAGGAAGAAACATATATCAAGTTAATGTTCAACAGTGTTTTACAGTGAAATGCAACCAGTATCTTCAAGGAAAGAATATACTTTAAAAGATGGAATTCATGATATCATATTTAATGATCTCAAACTTTTGAAAACCAATCCCTTTGATTCTAAATGCCCTCCTACTTCTCCAGTGAAATTAAAAAAAAAATCTTCTAAAGCATTTATTCAAATGACATTTGTGATGCAGCTGCTATGTGAAATATTTGCTGTGATTAATTTTCCTTTGTGCAGACATAAGGTCGTAAGCCTTTAAAAGTTGTCAGGAACTATAGAGACAGACTATCTTGTTCAGACATCTTTATTTATAACTCAAAATACCTGTGTAGCCTGATACAAATGGAGATCTTTCATATAAACACAACACAGAGAAGTCTTCTACTCAACCACTACAGAAGACCAGATTCTCAGCAGCACATTTTTGAACTATTCCATTGCAATGAATTTCCTTTTAATTGCATCTTCTTAGTGCCATATTAGTTATGTCACATCCATGTACATAACTTCTCAAATCATCCTCTCAAAACCCCATTTTTGTTATATTACTTTCCACTTCTAAATGAAATCCCCGGTACCAGATAATCAAGCTCATAAGTACTAGTCTAATATTAAAGATGATGTTTTAACCGTTCCTGTTTTGAAACATGTTTCCACTAGTTTGAAAGTCTCTGATCCAGGAAGGGTCAAAACAATGCCTTGTGTATTCACACCATTTTTAATTTTTTAAATCGCTTGAAAGACCTGGGTTAGCCTCATCTTCATTTATAAGTCTGCCTAGTAGATGCGTTGATTATAAAATAAAACTCTCTTTATACCAATGCAAATGCCCACCCTCTTTTGAGGCTCAATTAATGATAAACCCTTCATCATAAAGCTCTCATTATTTATAATAACTGATTTTCCCTTCTTGCAGCATCTGGAGATTTTATTATTTCCAAGCCACTTGGAATTTACTCTGTACTGCCTTTAAGTGAGATTTCCTTTTTCTCAGTTACTTAAGATTTTGTCCTCAACTAAACTTCAAACTTTTTTTATTTTGGAGAGGGTTTTTACTAAGCCACATCTCTATTTTCCATCACAGGGTCTAGAATTGTTTTCATAAGTACCTTAAATAAATTAGTACATAACCTGCCTTTGGGGGGAAAAAACGGAGTTCAAGTAAAAAACAAAATAAACAGCTGGACAGTTAACCTGTAGACAAAACTGATTTGAATTAAAATTAATAATTGGTATGTTGTGAGCACATTCTATGAACTGGGTTTTTTGTTTTTTGTTTTTTTTCTTGCATATCACTTTGTATATACATTATATATACTTTCTCATTTAGCTAATTACATAGAGTTTTGCCTGAAACAAATTATCTGTATTCAAAATATCTTGAAATATTGGTAAATTTGGAATTAATGAAGCAGACTCTAAATTCTCAGAAGCTTATACCTGATGAAAAGTGGTTAATTTTTTCTTATCTGAAAATAATTTCTTTTTTTTAATTTTTTATTTTGGCTGTACCCATGGCATGTGGAAATTCCTGGGCCAGGGATCAAACTTGAGCCACAGCAGTGACAGAATCCTTAACCTGCTAAGCCACCAGGGAGCTCCTGAAAATAATTTATTAAAGTAGAGCCTCTTTAAAGAGATATCGGAGAATGTTCTAAAACAAAAAGGGAAACACAGGGAAATATATATAGCCAAATGACACAATAATTATCCTACTCAGATTATGATGTCAGTCATACAAACCTACTCCTGAAGTTCTGTTTGCTCGTTATGGTCTAAGCACCAACTGTAAATTGAATTTCTCTTTACTTTGTTTCTCTCTCAGAGCCAATCTATTTCTAAATCTTTGCAGGAAGCAATCATTTGCAATTAACGGTGCCCCTGTCTTCCTTGTTTCTTGGCTTCAAGGTCTCCTGATCACATTCTTAAAAGTTATTTTAGCGTAACTTTATGTCATTCCATGTGCTTCCTTTAAATTCACTTTAGTTCCCCAACAGTCAGCACTTCTACATCCTCAGACAATATATTTTCCTAAAAGAGCACAATAGCTAACATTTTCTAGCCCTTTTGTGAGTTCCTCCAGACTATAAATTCATTATAATGGAGTAAGTGAACTCCTGCCTCTCGTGTCCATATATACCCCACCAAAATATAGACGTGCTGATTAACACATAATATAGATGCTTTATGTTCCAAATAGCCACCCAGAGGAAAGAACGTGCATTTCAGTTTATTGCTCAGCATTATGTAAGATGAAAGGGGCATGTGTGTATAATTAAAAAGCTTCAAATATCACTGACTCCACGGTCAGGAGGCTAACTTAAAAAAATGCAGGCAGTTGTGTATTTTGTGACCTTGTCTACCTGCCAAAATAGGATTCAAAATAAAACTGCTGATCTGGGAACAGAGAAACAAATTTCAGACACAGTGATTTCTCTCTGGCACAGAAAGATCAATGCAGTGCAATTTTAGGGGTATGGAATGGCCGCTATTCCAATTTTGTCTGTCTTTCAGTTGATGCTCTAGTTTCAGAGAAGACTGTCAATTAAGAAGAGTAAAAACCTGAGGTCTGGTTCCTTTTGACAGTGATATGTCTTAGTGTCGTAGCCCAGAGTACAGACATAGGAACCATTCTGTGTGGGTTCAAATTTCAGCTCCATCATTTCCTAGCTGTGTAAAATTGGGAAGATATTTTAATGCTCCATACCTCATTTTCCTCATGTTTAAACTAGAGCTGGTAATGGCACCGACATCCTAGGACTGTTGTGAGGATGAAATTAGTTAATGTATGTAAATGGTTTATAAAAGTGTTGGGCATATGGTAAACCCTTATATATTAGCTATTTTTATTCAGTGTGGACCCAGTCCACCTTGGCAATTTTTGCTCCTCAGATACTCAGATTCAATTTTCCTCATGAAAACTTTCTCTAAAGTCCTTCTGCATATGAAAAGGAGAAAACCAGGTAAAAGATTTAGTACTTTCCAGCACCATAAGTAACAGGCCTGTATATTAGGTCACTGAGATGTACTGTCAAAAGTAATTACATAATATTTCCTTACATTTAAATGATGCCATACCCCTTATAAGTGATGAAACTAAGATTTGAAGAGAGCAAGTCTCTTAGGCAAGATTACACAGCCAGCATGTAGCAGAACCCAGCACTTAGGGCAAGTCTGTGTAAGTGCAAAGCCCACTGTTTGTCCAAAATAGCATGCTATGTTTTATTTTTCCCTCAAAAAGCATGTATACTTCAATCTATAATTTGTAAAATATTTTTATAAAATTGTCTTAGTTGACTCCTGCAAGAAGTCTAAATTATACATAGTATAAGTATGTCACTTTAGAAATGACAAAAATGAGATTAAGAAAGCAAGTTTACTCACTTTATACAAACAGTACATAGTAGAAAAAAATGCAGAAGTAGATTATTTTACTGTTTTTTTCTGATGGTTTCAACCCAAGGGATTTATAATGGCAGGCAACATTCAAGTACAGACTTTTCTGGAAGAGTGTACAGTTTTAGCAAGTCACTAATGGTTGTGCTATGAAAATCCAATAGAGAAGTTTCAAACAGCTGTCAGTGAGAGGCACTGTTGAGAAAGAGAATCCTAACTTCACACCTAACAGAGTCACACAGCCTTCTTCCTACCTCGCCACTGTGTTCACTAGCCCTATATGTCATGTTTAGGATGAAACTTCTTAGCAAGAATAAAAATTGCTTCTGCTGATACTGGAGTGGATAAATTATAGAGTGAAAAGAACTAGGAATTCCAAGTCAACTCTGATATTCTAGAGAGAGAACTGTGGAATATTGCGACACGGATGGTATTTTTTCACTCCTTTTTGTTTCAAGTTTTAAAGTCTTCACTTAGAACTCTAAGTATGATGATAGAGACTGTTTTCCTCTATTACATGGATGAAGGACTCAGGAAAAGTGCCAAGATTCATTTTTCCCAAAGAAAGAACTTGTTTTGCCTCTGTCTTGATGATATAATCAAACAAAGACAATATTTCAATGGAAGCATTTTAAAAGACAGCTGGCAACCAAGGCATGCTTCTCTAGAATAGAATATAATGTCCACAAAGACGCCAAACTTCTGTTAGGGAAAGAGCTCCAAAATTTTGGAAATCTACTGGAAATCTCATTTATCAGAGCATCTCAGCTAATGCTGTTGGCAAAACTATCTCTCAGAATAAGAGGATAGGGAGATTGCTAATTTGGATCTAATATGTTAATGAGAATAAAACCAGGAATTATGAAAGATGATTATTATGATTATGTTATGGGCTGAATACCTGTGCTTCCCTCCCAGGTTCATATGTTGAACACCAAATCCCCATCCCCAATGTATTAGTATTAGAGGTGGGACCTTTTGGAGGTAATGGGGTCATGGAGGTGGAGCCCTCAAAAATGGGATTAGTGCCCTTTTGAAAAGAGACGGAAGAGAAGTGATTGCTTTCTGCCACATGAGGACACAAGAGAAGGCAGCCATCCGAAAAGCAGGAAACATGTTCTTATTAGATGCTGGATTGGCCAGTACCTTGATCTTGGATTTTCTGTCCTCCAGAACTGTGAGAAATAAGTTGAACCCACCCAGTCTAAGGTGTTTTGTTCTAACAGCCTCGTCAGACTAAGACAGTCACCTTGAAGTTCCCAGTAGAAGAATTCAAAGTAATGTAATAACAAAAATGAACAGGGGCAACCAAGGCATAGCTCACATGCACTTCATTATGAAGCATTAAAATAATAAATAAATACACAATCTCATGGCTGTTATCAGCATCACCATTTATTTGTTTATTGAAAACCTAAAAGTGATTTTTAAAATATTAGTACAGACAAAAATACTAAAAAGCTGCAGGATATAATCTTATTTTCCCTCATTTTGCAGTTAAGGAATCTAAAACTCACAAGGATTATTGGGTAGGTCTCAGTTTATACACATCAAAGCTGGTAATTAGACCCAGATCCATGTTGATAGCTGTGATATTTGTGCTTTGACAATGAACAGGCTTCTAAAATGGAAGATTGACTAAGGGATATTAGAAGCACTAAAGATAGAAATTTGCACCATTTAGTAGCAAATTTTCCCAGGAAGAAATAGCCAAAGCACTCATCAAACATTTTAGTATCCATGAAAATTATGAGGTGGATTTTATCCATGGAAGGAAGTATAGATAAAGAATGCCAGAGCCTGGCTCAAAACCAGAGCCAGAATGAACTGAAGTTCATAAAATATTGTACACATAACTCATAGAAGTTACATTTTTTTGCCCACTTTTGTTTATTTTGATTAAGAGAAAGTAGGAGGAAGGGATAGGCCTGTTGTTTGGAAAAAAAGTTTCAGTAACATGGTATAAATAGAATGAAGCAAGAAGGCAGTATGACTGAGCTCCAGCCTTGTTTTAATCTTCTCTTGAAAGCATGTACTGAAAGTTCAAGTAGGTAGAAAAGTATGATAAATAGTACATTTACATTCAAGGTAATTTGAATATTATAGGAAAATTCCAACTTGATTTTCATATACAGATTCAGACAAAAGTTCACCAGATTGCTAAGTGAATATAAAGATGGGAAGCTGAAAATACTATTTCTGTTTAGAAGTGTTGGGGGAAAGAAGTCAAATATGACAACATATTTTATATCTAAACTTATAGAAATAGAAAGCAGTCAAAATCAGGATATTTATTTTGGAGAGGAGAAGATAAAGTGGAGACAAAAATGATTTCTCACAAATAACCTGAAGGATGGTTATATGAAAGACACGATGCGTTTAAAATGATTTTCTCAGGTAGGAGAAAAATAGAGAAGATTGGACAGAATTTTTAGGAAAGAGTATTTTGGAAAGGCTTTACTCAAGAGAGAACTTGGAATAGTTTACATTAAAGTGGCCATTTCTAATAAAAGGAGACTATTTTTAGTGTAAACTTACTCTTTTTTACTTTTGATACTTCCGAGTTTTCTACTTTTCCCTCTGAGCAAACATTGGGGTCACTTGCTTTAAAAAAAAAAAAAATAGTTGGGAAAGGCATGGTTGAAAAATATCATTTAATTTGTTATTTAATACCGTGTAGCAGCCAGGAAAGGGAGAACTAGAAATCAGGAGATTTGTTTGTTCCAGGCAAAATAAACAGGTGTGTAAAGGCGCTGCTCCCGTAGGGGGTTTGCCTTGTTTAAGGAAGAGTGTGAAGTCTAGAGTGTAGTGAGTAAGAGGAAGGGTGAAGCAGTGAGGGGGGTTGTAATAGAAGGTTCAGGCATGATACGGGAAGGCATTGACTTTCACTTTGATTGGAATGAGATGGCGTTTAAAATATGTGAAAAGATGAGTGGCTTGAACCAAGAGATTTTTTCCCCAGCTTTATTGAAATATAAGTTAAAATTTTATATGTTCAAGGTCTACAACTTGATGTTTTTTGTAACTATAACCATATATATACATATATAGCTACACAACCAGTAATTACTCAGGCTCCTATGTTGAGAGTGGAAGGAATCTACAAAGAATCCATTTAGTAGACTACCACAGTTGTCTGGGTGAGAGATAATGATTTACTTGGACCAGGATGAAAGCATTGAAGGAAGGAAGAGTGTTACTCTTTTGAATTTTCACTATCAACCAGTGAGCTTTACTGAAAAATGGATGAAGGCTGTAAGATAAAGAGCAGGATAAAAGATGACTGCAAGATTTTTTGGTTTAAGCAATGGGAAATTTGGAGGGACTGAAAAATCACAGAAAACACAGAGAAAGCAAGGTTTATTATAAGCATAGTAAGCAAGCAATGCATATTAAGTCATGAACATAACAACAAGGCTTACAATGAGGAGGCCTATTAAAAGTACAAGTAATTTTGGCAGTTAATACTTTGACTTATGAATTTAAGAACATCTAGAAGGGAAGGGCATGCCATTTGGAAATTGTTGGAGAAAATATGACATTTAGATCAATGAAACTATGTGAAATTACAGGGAATGAGCATAAATAGAGAAGAGATTTAAAGGCAGAGCTCTAAACATGCCGGACTATAGAGATTGGGAGACAATACAAGTGAGTAACAGTTGAGGAATTAGGAAAATCAGGAAAGTGTGGTGTCTTTAAGAAGCTACCTGAAAAAAAGCATTTCGAGAAAGTGAGAGTGGTCATTGTTGATAAATCAAACCAGATGACTGAGAATTGACTAGAGACATGGAATGAAATATAGTTGTCAGTGATGATCTTAGTAAAAGTACATTTTAGTAGAGTTGTAACTGAACAGGGCCCTGTGGAGCTCCTGGGCACAAAAGTCTTCCTTTGTCTCCCATTTCTTCTTTTTAGCAAATGGGCCTCATTCGGCCTCCCCGACCTCCCCTGAGTTCCAAGGGGCAGGTTCAGGCAGCTGCTGATCAGGGAAGGGGCGGGATGCAGAGACCAGGCAGGAGCTGTCATGCAACAATGGCACAGCCTTGGGGCAGGGTCCTGGTTCCCTCACAAGAGATACACATAATGGCATAGGCATCTTATACACCTAAGAGAAAAGTTATATTCCTTATTCTTCTTTTAGGAATGAATAGCCGAACAGCTTGGAGCACTTCCTTGTGCTTCTTCCTCGTTGGATTGCACCCTAAACACACTACCTGTAAGCTAAAGATTAGGCTCCCTGAGCACAGTTGCCTGTGGGTTAAATATTCTTAGCACATGATATTTTTCAAGAACTTTCCTAGTTTGCTCAGATTTCTGATAAATAGGCCCTTTTCTCAAATACTGTTATTCAAAGCCCTACCACCAGGATCAAGCTGAGATCTCCTGATGCCAGCTTCGATGACTAAGAGTACCCCAAAGAAAGAAGAATGCATGTTTCCACAATCCTGATATTTTTCTGAAACACTCTTTTTCTCCTTTTAGACTATAAAACGCCCTGCAGTTTTTCCCCAAGGGAGGGCACAGTCTTTAAGATATTAGCCTGCTGGGGCCTCCTTTGCCTGGCAAAGCAGTAAAAGCATTTCTTTTCTCCTTTACCCAAAATTCTGCCTCTGCATTTCTATTCAGCACTGGTGGACAGAGGCCAAGTTTGGCAACAGAGTTATTGAAACAACAGTATTATTGGGGAGAGATTAGTAGAAAATGAAAATCTAACAACTGAAGTCAGTGAGGATGGACAGATCTTGATAGGAAAATTGTTTTGCTCTAAAGAAGAAAGAGGGGATAGTAACAAGAAAGAGATGTGAATCCAAAAGAGCTTTTATTTTATTTTTTGTTTGGTTTTTATTATTTCATTCTTTTGATTAAGTATTTATGTGGGGTGGAGAAATTGTCATGTTTGCATGCTGATGGGTGTGATCCATGTAAAAGTTATACGGTGCATAGTATGTACCAATTTGTTCAAGGAAAATATGTGCATTTCAATACATGAATATGCACTAAATTATTGAATGATACGTAAGAAATTGTTACAAGCTGTTGAGAAACTGGATGAAGAGAGGCGTGATAGTAAATTTTGCTTTGCACTTTATATCCTTCTCCCTTTTTGTTTCTTTTTTGTTTTTTTGGTACACTCCGTGGCATCTGGAGTTCCCAGGGCAGCCTATCAACCCATGCCATAGCTGCGGCAATGCTGCAGCTTTAACCCACTGTGCTGGGCTGGGGATAGAAGCTGCATCCTGGAGCTGCAGAGATGCCGCCAATTTCATTGTGCCATAGCAGGAACTCCTCCTTTTACATTTTTGAATAACATAATTTAAGATAAAATACACTTACAAATTACGTTTTTAAATTATTATTTAAATAATGGGAGAGTGTTGTATTTTACTAACAGAACAAAACAGTGTAATCATAAACCCACTGTGTTTACAAGTATTTGCATAAATGAAAGTGGTAAAAAGTAAATGAATATGGGTATGTTATAAATATAAACATACAGAAAATACTTTATTCAATTTATGTACTTCCATTTTCCTAAGTATTTTATTTGCTATATAAAAAGCAATAAAACCACATATACGATAAGAAAATGATTTAAAAATTCAAAGCAAGGGTGTTTCCTTCTGCCAATAATGCTAAATAAGAATCCTTTGCACTAGAGTAGGGAGCTAAGTAAATAACCTGTAAAGTGTGATTATATTCTACGTTGCCGTGCTCCTTTTCTTGAGTTAGCATGTCCCTTCGCAGATCCTCTCACCTCTAGGATCCATTCCAAGGTCCGTACGGCAGACACAGAACTCCAAAACCACCTCCACCTACGGCCTCTGCAGCCTCATCTTCTGCTCAGTATCCCTGGAATGCCCATCAGGACCACTAGTTATGGGACAACAGGGCACAGTTCTGCTTTGCATCCTCCTGCCTTTGTTCAATATTTCTGTGGCCTGGAACGCCTCTTTCGCTCTCCTTCCAGTGGCCTCCACTCTGCCCTGTCTCTCTAGTGAGATTGTTTTCCCTGTCCCAAACTCTGCAAAGCTATCGCTTTTGGTAGAACCTTCGCTTGCATCAGCCCGTTTCTCATGACTACGTGGAATGTTAACTGCCCCCTCTACGTCTTGAAATACAAATGTCCATTTCAAATGTTTCCTGACATTTGTACTTTTTTTTAGAAGAATATAATCATCTTGAAATTAGGGTCTATGTTTATTAAACATTCCATTAAACATTTAGCATACTATCAGGTAAAAAGCAGGTTTTTTGGATGTTATCACATTTAATAGCATATCATTTCATGATTATTTAGTGTCCCATATAAATAGAGCCATTAGCTCAAATTTATATATTTATTTCCACAGATATCTATTGTTTATGTCTTTATTTCCGCAGATATATATTGCTTTTTAAAAGCTTATTAGCTTCTGTTTTAATTTTCTTCCCTGCAAAGAAAAGAATCTCAGTTGGGAATTTAATATGAGCCACTAGGACAATTTCAACTGAATGGTATATTAAATCCTCAGAAATCTAAGTATATAAAATATAACAATTTGGGGGACTATCATTTGAGTTCCTGAAGCCAGCTTTTAACTTGTATGCTGGAACTATTTCTGATCATTTCTCTTTACTGAGTAATAGCGTCTCTTAAAATGCTTCAGATTCTATCTGAAATTAAATGTGAGATACTAAACACAGTCCTTCTGGGAGACGAAAGCATTTTACTTAATGTCTGTGCTTATCACACTAGGAGAATCTAGCACATGGACGAGGGAGATGCATCCACAGAATATACTGAGGAATGGATAAAATTTTTCCTACAGGCGGTATGAAAAATGTAAAGTCAGGGCAAGTTAGAATGTGTAGAAGAAGTGTGGAAAATTGGGACCCTATGCTAAGTGGAGAGACAGTAGCTTCTGCCTGGATAAGCTCGCCTCCTACCTTGAAGACAGAAGGTGAAGATAAGAAAGGACTGTTTCCAAGTACCATCAGTACAAACAGTGAATGAACTAATTGCCTTCCAGTTAGAGGATGAAGGGAGATACCTATTTTTTTCTTAAAGAAGAAATTTAGCTCTCCTAGCAGTGATTTGCTTCCACTTAAAAGATTTCAGCATGTTGTGATTATTCATCTACATCTCTTCAAAAGCAGAAAGATTAAAATGAGATAGTTCTAATTGGCTGAAACGTGGGAGATGGCATCAAAGCCTGTCTTGAATACATCTTCTCTAGATCTTAATGCAAATGAGAAGTCACCCTCTCCTCAAAGTTCCAGTAAAATTATCCTGAATTGGTAAAAACCAACAAATTCTAATTGGTTTCAAACATTACAATTTACTCATAAGCAATTTTTCCTATAAAAGCAATAGGCTAAAGTGTATCTAAAAGTTGACCATCTCCTAGTCCATAATTTTTATTTTTCCTTATTTAAATATTTATTCCTTCCTTGCAGCAATTATCATCTAGTAGGTTGTTTAATAATTAGGGTTGTTTATATCTTTCATATCTCTCTGCAGATGCAATGATAGTCTTGAGAATAGGTATAATAATTACTCATTTATACTAGAGACAAATTATGGATATTTTATAAGCATTGAGATGTGCATGTAGAGACTGCCTGGGTCAACAGATCTGGCAAAGAAATGGAAAACAAACTGATTCCCAACACACATATAGGCAGTTCTTTTTCAAAAGTTGCACCTATTTTGGTTACCAAGGTTTACTTAAATAAGACCAGTCTTTTTTTTTTTTTTTTTTTTTTTTTTTTTTTTTTGTCTTTTTGCCTTTATGTAGAGCCGCACCCGCGGCATATGGAGGTTCCCAGGCTAGGGGTCTAACAGGAGCTGTAGCTGCCGGCCTTCGCCACAGCCACAGCAACGAGGGATCCGAGCCGCGTCTGCAAACTTCACCACAGCTCACGGCAACACCGGATCCTTAACCCACTGAGCAAGGCCAGGGATCGAACCCGCAACCTCATGGTTCCTTAACCACTGAGCCATGACAGGAACTCCAAGACCAGTCTTTTAACATCACCTTTCAAACTTCAACTATCAAAGTATATTAGCTGGCAGTAACTACACAGAGTGGGAGATTTTCTTCTAGATCTTCAGTCCACAAAGCACTGTGTAAAAAACAGATAAGCATCACATTCAAAAACCTGTCACATAACTTCTTTCAAAAGTCATTGGTTATTGGCCACTGCAATCTGTTACGCAGTTCACGCACAACAAAGCATATATATGTGTTGTGTCCCTGTCTCCTTGTTACAAACCTAAGTGCCATTTTACAAAAATGGTTAAGCAAAATGGGGAATAGCTCAACAAAAATGAAAGTGTATCAAAGAAGCCAGGAATGATAACATTGTAAGTGAAATTCAAATCTAATCTAAATACAGTTATAGAATAAATCACTAACCATGGTCATTTTGACATTGCTGCTAATGGAGGGACTTCAGATATACCGACCAGAGGAACTGTGTAAAGGTTACCTTAGCAACTTGAATGAAGTGGTTGAGTCAAAAAAGATGAAGATTTCCCAGAAGAAGTGACGCTGGCAAAAAACCCTTCACATTATAGAAATCCTTGGATATATTTCATTACATTAAAGATGCAAATTATAAAACGTTGGCAACTAATCCAAACTTAGAAATGAACATGACAATTCACCAGGATGTAGAAAAGGTACTCACCTCATGTCAGATAGTATACAATGAGAATTGAATATAAATTGCAAAAAATTAAAACATTGTTTTTCATTATTTCTTATTTTTAAATTACAGTGTACTAAATGAATATTAATTATATCATTTAAAAATTTTCTTTGTAGGATTTCCCATTTGTGGTGCAGTTGCAGCTTGGATTCCATCCCTGACGGAAGGACTTTCATATACTGCAGGTATGACTGAAAAAAAATGTTCTTTGTATGTTTATAACTGAAAGAAGAGAGTTGATTATGTGTTGGCAAACATTTTTAAAGGTCACAGAATAATCGTATTTTTTTCCCACTGATTCAGATCATTTTGTACAATTTAACTTGCATGTGCGTTTTATGATCTGGCACTACTGTAGAAGTGAAAACTGCCTGTATATGTTATTATCATTGTTACTCTTTAAAACAATCATATGTGGACGAAAATGTTATTCTATACCATAAAAATTAAACAGAAAGCATTGATAGTCTTCTCAATGAACTGCTAGAAATTATTTTAATTTTTGACACTTGTGGTCATATAAGACAGCTGCAATTCAGGGGAAAATTCTTTGGATAGCATTTCAGAAGGAAAATATAATTGTATTATTTATATTCATACTTTACACTTATTTCTACAAATTTAATTTCAGAAGAAAAATATAATTGTATTATTCATATTCATATTTGTACTCATTCCTACAAATTTAATTAAGAAACTTATCATCATGCTTTTGTTGCTGTTTTAAATTTCCATTATGAACTAGTTTCATCAATCAAGTAGGCACTTTCTAGTAGACGTATTATAAAAATGGCTTTGAAATGTCCAGATACTTCTTGATCGCCTGTCTCCTCATTACAATTGCCCTTTGTCTCCATCACCGTCCTCCACAACCAAGATCTCATATATTAGGTCTGTGTTCACCAGGCAGAGACTGAGATCTAAGCTTTGTCTTATAGTGGTGTTATATAATTCCCAAGGCAGTGGTTATGGGCTTCAAATGCATGAAGAAGTTACTGAAGCCACCTGGGATACATTCTTTCCATTTAATATTTTAGCAGCAATGAATATGTGTGTGTGTGTGTGTGTGTTTGAGGAGAGTGAAATGTATGTGGTCATAATTGGGCGCTTTGTTGAATATAACAACACTACCAATGGTAACAAAAAGATCAGCAGTGGCAACAACAAATAACTGCAAATTTAACATGTTCCTGATAATATTCTTAAAATGCTACTGGCTTATTTAATGTTCCCAATGACTGTATGAAGTAAGAACTATTAGTGACAGAGTTTAAATGGGAGAACAGAGAGGTTAAGTAAATTCTTCAAGATCACACAGGTAGAAAATGTAGCCTGAATCAGGGGTCCAGATTTTTCTCTCCAGCATATATACACAATAACAATTACACTGCACTTTACATAAAGATTCAGAAATGGGGCCGAATGCATGGTCTGCTTTAGCTACTGCCTTATTCCAACAATATATAGGAAAAGAAGCAATGTGAAATGAGTATCTACATTTTTAATAAGTGGGTGGGTAGCAATATAGTAAAAGAAATGAATATTTAGGATGCAAGTGTTGAGTGTTTTAGTAGCTACAGGCTTTTGCCTGAGTATTTAAGACAATCTTTGCAGCAATAAACATGTAGAGGCAAGTCAGTCATTCAAGTCATCATTACAGACAAAAGTTATATAAGTTCCAGTAGAATTTCACCCATATTTTCATTTTAACTCATATGAGAATTGAACATTTTTAAAAATATGAATAATCCATGGTCTTGCTTCAAATCTTTGAGTTTAATATCTGAGTAAACAAAGACAGTACAGATCATAGGGTACATCGCATAAAGCATTTTGTTCCATCTCAGTCCAATCAAGCCTACAGATGATTCAGTTGTACGGTATCAAAGTGTCTGCTTGAGATGTGGTCCTGAGTTTCTCTAAAAAAAATGAGCTGTATTGCTCAGCCAGTTTGAATTGATTGGCAGTCAATTTATAAATTTCATTTACTCACTTCTTAGAATCTTAAAATTATGGAATTTCACAATAGGGAGTACTTCGAAGTGAGGGACTTCTGCTTTCAAATCCTGTTTTCTTTCATACTTGATTAAAAGACCAAAATATGTGGACAATTTCATTTGCTAAATACATGACCAAGATTGATTTCATTTTGAAAAGAATCTGGCAAATTGTTGACACTTGGCATTTTTTTGGAAATTATCACAGTTAACTTGCCTAGAAACTTAATACCATGCCTTATTCATGAATAAATTGAATGAACATATACAAAAGTCGTTTTCAGGTTAAGTAAATGTGAAGGTCAATGGATAAATAGCCACTGAGGAAAAAAAATATATTTTGTTTCTGCCTATGTCTTTGCTGTAAAAAAGTCTTTGCATCTATCAAAGTTAGTTAATTCTGAAGCTTGAAATTGAGAGGAAACTGCAATTCAAGGAACAGTAAAAAAAAAAAAAAAAAAAAACCAAAACGCATTCTGTACTCTCCTTGAACTTCTATGCCTCAGTCTCTGCATATATTTTCATTTTGTCCTTAGTCTTTTGAGATTACTTTTGAGGAATAATATGGGCTCCCTCTGGTGACTAATTTCACACCCTAAACATTCCCATGGCAGTTAATTAAGAGGCTACAGTCTTCAAATCCTGTGCTTGTCTTATTCAGAAAAGTATGTGAGGTTATAGGCCTACAGGGAGGGAGATTAAAAAAAAAAAAAAATGAGTTTACAGCTGGTTCTCTACTGAATGTACAGAATAATGTCAATACATTAAAATCCCTAATTGTGTACCACAATTTTTTTTATTGTAGCTGCCATTATTTTGAGTGAGAACATCTTGACATTTTTAGGCAAAATATTTCTTAAATAAAGACAAAATTAAAATATTTTAAAACAATGTAAAATGGTTTCCAATGTGTGGGTACACATAGTAAATGGAGTAGGTCCAGTGGAAATAAGAAATCAATGCCATATATGAAGGATTTGCATTCTCTTCAATCTGGACAACTGTTCATCAGCTTAAAAGAATCTATGTAAGGGATTCCTCACCATATTAGGTGGCAAATTTCAGGTTCTGTATTCAGTCTGTCCTTCCTTTTCTTTCTTTTTCTCTTTTGTCTCTCTCTTTCATTCTAATAAATAAAATATATTCTGAGGTATAATTAAAGCAAGGAACCACATTCTAGTCCCAGATTCATTCTTCTCTACTCAAAAATAATTACCATTTTGAAGTTTCTATGTATGCTTTCCAGTTAGCAGTTATATTTTCTTCCTTTTTTTTTCTTTTTAGGGCCACACATGCAGCATATGGAAGTTCCCAGGCTAGGGGTCTAATCAGAGCTGCAACTGCTGGCCTGTGCCATAGCCACAGCAATGCCAGATCAGAGCGCATCTGTGGCCTACACCACAGCTCATGGCAACACAGGATACTTGACCCACTGAGCCGGAATGGGGATTGAACCCACATCCTCATGGACACTGGTCGGGTTTGTAACCTTCTGAGCCGTAATGGGAACTTCTAGCAGTTATATTTTCCAAACACATGTGCCTACATAAATAATCTCAAAATTGAATAGTTTTGTTTCTGTTTATAATTTACCTATGTTATTATCATTGTGTATGTATCTTCCTGCAACTTGTGTCTTTATCCACTGAGATTTTAGATTCATTCTTGTTAATGTATGTGAATATAGTTTATTTTCTTTACCCGCTATCAACTATAATACTATAACATCATTTATTTATTCAGATCATTTACAATTGTGTTTTAGGTTGTTTTCATTTTTCCTTCCACCTAAAGATTCAGAGCATCCCAAGGCCTTTTCCTCTTCTACGTATATGAGGATTTCTCAGGAACACAGACTGTAAAGTTGGATTGATGGATCTCAATGCACAGCTTTAATACAATAAATAATACAAAATTGTTCTGCAAAGCAATGGTTTCTGTTTACATTACCACCACTTCTTACTTACTCTTTGAAAAGTTTTCCCCAGTAAGTAAAAAACATTCTTAGTATAATTTGTCATTCTCTGTAATACTTTTAAAAGTGGGTTTTCAGAAGTGGCTTCGTTTATGAACAGTCTGCCATTTGTCACATGTTTCCCCTAGTTATGATCCTGTCCCACATGACAAAATATGTCTGAATAATGTATTGCTCTTATATACCCTATTTATTTATACAGGGAATGTATATATGTATATATATGTATATGTGTATGCATATGGGGAAAGGGAAAGATATCAGCATTCACACTACATTTGCTTTGGAAAATTCTCCAGTGCCATATTTTAATGCCCCTTTCCCTTTAGAAGCTCACATCAGCTGGTTGGACCACTCAAGTATCTTTTCTTTCAGTATCATCTGACTAGTTCCAAGTCATTCTCCTTTATTTTGTAAGATATTTTATGATGGTCCTTAGCTTTTCTTCCATATGCTTTCTCTGTCAGCTCCCTTGGCAACTGATAATAATACCCACAAGTTTGGTTTTTATACTTCAGTGACCTGCACATAGTATTTCAGGAATCCTCATGTATCCCAGGCGACTTTACATTTAAATTTTTACCTATAAATAATTTTAACCCAGATAGACCTCTTTTATTTATACAACACCAGAACCACTTCATCTAAATGCAATTGAAAACAATATGTATATATACACACAGCCATGGCAAACATCATTTTAAGTTTTTAAGTATTAGTTTCAAGTGAGCTTTATTTCTGTCCAGAAAGCCTACTAATTCTCCTTAGGCTTTTTTCTTATATCAGAAGCAGTGATTTCCACTTTCTCCTCACGGTGTAAAATTTACTCTCCAATTCCTAACTCTTTATTGATTTGTATACATCTCATTTCACTGAACAAGCAGTAACAAACCAAAAAACAATTCCTATGCACTGCCAAAGCCACCTACCATTTTCTGTGAATTTCTGCCATACTTGACCTTCACTCTCATGGTGGTGAAATTATCCAAATTGCTATCTCAGGAAAACCTCTCTGTTTACATGCTGAATCCCATCTATTCAAAGCGTGACTCAGGCAATGGACCCATTTCACTTCTGCATTGTCAGCATTTCCATCTCAGCTGGGTCTTCGTCGTCATCCGTATCATACCATTCTAAAACCCTAAATTCTTTTTGAGCTTCATATCCCCTCTGGCTAAATCAACTGGTTTCTCTGCTTCCTTTGTGGAAAATCTGCTGTTTTCATTTCCCCTATTTCCATTTTCTCCTGGATATACCACGGTCATATTTTATTTCCTCAAGTTTAATAAAACATCTGTGAATCCATTGGGTCACTTATGACCCTCATGTTGTTAAAATCAGTGTTATTTTTTTCCCGCCTCATTTTATGAAACTTGTTACAACATTGAACATGCAGATCCCTTCCTCTTTCTTGAAAGACTTCCTTTCCTTCCTTCCGGCCACCACTCTTTCTCCTAATTTACTAACCATTTGTTGCTGAATCTAACTTATTTTCCAAATGTCAAAATTTGGAGGAAGTTCAGACTCATTCTGTGAAGTTCCAGTCTTATCTCTCTTTATGATCTCATCTAAAACTAGGACTTTAGGAGTTCCCATTATGGCTCAGTGGTTAACCATGAGGTTGTGTGTTCCATCCCTGACCTTCCTCAGTGGGTTAACGATCTGGCATTACCGTGAGCTGTGGTGTAGGTTGCAGACATGGCTCGGATCCTGCATTGCTGTGGCTGTGGTGCAGGCTGGCGGCTACAGCTCCAAGTGGACCCCTAGCCTGGGAACCTCCATATGCTGCAATTGCAGCCCTAAAAAGAAAAAACAAATAAACAAACAAAACAAAACTATGACTGTAAATGCCATGTGTATTCAGATGCCTGGCATATGAGTTTCCCTTTCTGAAGTCTCCGTGTGAAAGTCTAGGAGTCAACAAGTCAAAGCCAATAAACTGAAATTTAAATCCTTGTCTTCTCAAGTTTTTATTTTCCCTTTTTGCAGTTTTTTGTTTGTTTTAACCCATGAGATAGGAACTCTATCATCCCTCGTGCCAAGGCTAAAATCTTGGAGATAGTCTAGATATCTCGCTTTATCTCAAATTCCTCATTTATATATTTGCAAATTCTGTTGATTATCTTCTTTCTAGCCAAAACCTTCTGTGTGCTCATCTCTATTGAAATCACGAAAGCTGATATTTATTTTCAACATTACCTGTGCTGCCTAAAACCCTTCTTAGGTTCACAGTCATCTTCTTCATCACTTGGATTTTTGCCCCACCTTGTCTGAATTTAGTAATTTCCCATTTCAACTGCATCCATGAGCACTTGAGATTCTAACCTTATTCTAATATTTCTTTTACTAAGTAAAGAAAATGCAACCATTCATTTTCCAATCTTCTCCCTTATGTAAATAATAATTTTCATTCAAACAAGTATGTTTATTTCATTAATCTTTGATATGGAAAAATACGAAAGTTGAATCATAGGCAGTAATTTCTTATAATAACACTTGATAATAACTCTACCTTTTCTTCAGGGTGCTGAGGAAGTGGACATTTTTAAAATGTTATTTTGTGTATGAAAATGTATCTGTGTAAGTTAGGACTAAACTGTGGGCCCTTTCAGTAGGAGGAGATACTGTTGTGGAAACTCAGCCACAGTCCGCTGGTGCTGAATAGAAATGCAGAGACAGAGAGTTTCGGGTGAAGGAGAAAAAGATAATTTCTATTGCTTTCCCAAGCAGAAGAGGCCCCATCAGTCTGATGCCTTAAATATTGTGCCCTCCACTGGGAAGAATTGTAGGAACTTTTATAATAAAAAGAAAAAAAAAACAGGTTTTCAGATAGGAATCAGGATAGGGGCAAACATACATTCTTCTTTCTCTGGGGGGATCTTAGTCATCAAAGCTGGCATCAGAAGAAATTTGGCATGATCATGGTGGTGGTCTTCTGGGTTATCGTCTAGAATGAAAGTACTTGTAAAAAGGGCGTATCGATCAGAGATTAGGACAAACTAGGAAAATTCCTGAAAAAACATCGTGTGCTAGTTATCTTTAACCGACAAGTAATTATGCTCAGGGTAACTAATCTTTAGCTTACGGGTGATTGTGTTTAAGGTGCAGTCTAATGAGAGGGAATGACAAGGATGGACTCTAAGCTGTCCAGCTTTAAAGTATTCATTTCAAAAGAAGCATAAGCAATATAATTTTCCCTTGGCTGTGTAAGACACCTAGTCATTATGTGTATCACTTGAGAGGGAACTAGGATCCTGCCTCAAGGCTGTACTATTGTTTCTTATTTCCTGCTTTGTCTTTGCATCCCCTTCCTTCTCTGGTGAGCAACTGTCTGAACCTGTCCCTTGGAACTCAGGGAGGGTCATGGAGGCTGAATGAGGCCCATTTCCTAAAAACAGGAAGTAGGGAACTCAGAAAGGCTTTTGTTCCCAGGAGCCCCACAGGGCCCTGCTCAGTTTCAATATTAGTAATGCTAAATTTGAGCATATTTTGCAAAGTATGGAGTCTAGTATAAAAGAAAATGGGTGAAGATACCACACAGATAGAGCTGATATGATAGGTTTCTCATCCTGGTCAAGTGACCTGTGTCTAAAGGTAGACATCCATAAACATCCAGCTTTTTGATATCTCATCATGCATTGGATCATACACAACTGAGAGACAAAAACCTTTTAGTTACTCACTCAAATGCCCAAATATGAAGCAAATTCATTAACTGTTTTCCACCCTGACTTTCTGAGCAGATCACCTCATACTTAACATCATTCCTATGTCTAAGATTCAAAGAGCCTTTTGGACTTGTCTTAGGACTTCTAGTCCTTTGTTATAACCAAGAACAACAACAAACATTTTTTCTTGTTTCCTTTCTTCCCTCTGTCATTATTATTATTGCTTTCTGTTTATTGTTACTTTTTACCTTCGTAAATAAGAGAATAAACAATCATTTTAAAAGGCCATTTAAAAACTCTGCCTTCTGATCCTTGTTCCTAAGTAGCCTTTGGAAAACTTGTTTGCAAAGGAAATCTTTAAGAATATTTAGTAGAGATTTTAAAATTTAAACGAAAATGTTTGTCTGTAATCTAAGCTCCAGGCCAATCTTATTCACTCATACTTAGTGACAATAATTCTTGTTTTTAATTATTTTTTCACGAAGAAACTTTTTAAAAATTCTTGTTTTCCCCCTTAGAACTTAAATTCACCTCCACCTTTAATCAAGGCTTTGCCTTTTGTATCCTTGAGAAAATTGAGTAATGTTTACATGGAATCTCTTTATTTTGCCATTATCCATCCCAAGTTATAGAAATAATTAACTTATATTTCATTATGTTCTCATAACTCAAAAATAGAATTAATCCTATTATTTTTTTCTATCCTATTCTTAGCAGTATAAAAAATATGCATATCAATTTAAAATGATATAACAGGAGTTTCCGTTGTGGCCCAGAGAAAACGTGTCCAACTAGAATCCATGAGGTTTCAGGTTCGATGCCTGGCCTTGCTCAGTGGGTTACAGATCCGGTGTTGCCGTGGGCTCTGGTTTGGTTTGTAGATGTGGCTCGAATCTGGCATTGCTGTGGCGTAGGCTGGCAGCCATAGCTCTGATTACACCCCTAGCCTGAGAACCTCCATATGCCATGAGTGCAGCCCTTAAAAAAAAAAGAAGGCAATAAAATGATATAACAAATACATCAGCTATATTTCTCTGAACGTCAAAAAGAAGTAGAGTGAATACAAGAGAAAATAAAGTATTTTTTCTAGTATACTCAATGAATTCTTTGAGAACTATTCTGAGACTCCCAAGTAACCTTATTTTATTGTAGTATGCATGGAGTATTTGTTTTGAATTTAAAAATGAAAATTAAAAACAATAACAAACTTTGGATCTCAATCTCTGGCTCTTATTAATTCTTTCTCTGATCTAAAATTGTAATATTCTAAAAATACACTAGGTTTCCAAAATGTATTCTTTTTCCCTTTTGGAACTTGGATTTCTACTTTAAAATTCAAGGAATGAACTTGTTCTCCAGTATTTTCTTGTGGAAGAAATTTTAATTATTTAAGTCTAATTGATTTTAGCAATTTTCAAATCTTCACTTTTTCCTAGTTGACAGAACTCATATATTTTCAAGCATTTTCTCTAGGGAACACATTTCTGTGTTATTCAGGATCCACTTTCAACTAAGAGAAGAGGGAAAATTAATTTGGCAAGATATGGGTCAACATTAATCATACCACTACTAGATTATAATATTACATCCCACCTTGAACTTAATTTTGATTGGAATTTTGATTGGAATTTAAAATATTGTTTTCTAGATAGAACTACTTTTTCTATGGATAAATTTTTTGTAGGGAATCTAATATTTTAGGTACACAAACATCTGCTATAGGATGGTAGAGAAATTAATTAACATTAGGACTCATTACTGTCTATAGCAAATGCAAAGGTATAATTTAAATAGTATTGTTGTAGGGAAAAACAATCTATTCTAATGTGCCAGTTACAATAAAAAGGAAGAGATTGCTTTTACTTAGATAAGGATGAAGTTTATATTTAGCTTTTTCCACACTGCCAAAAACAATAGATTGAAGCCCCAAATCAATAAAACACCCATCACTGGTAATACCCACTGCTCAGAATTCAGCATGATGTTTGAATTAAGCTGACTACACTGATAGCTTTGACTATGATGAAGGTATTAACCAAGTAATGTTTTTCTTACATTCTCTGCCTTTTCACAGATCTTTAATATCATTTCAAATTTTAAATGTAATACTTCAAACATTTCTCAGCCCATATTCCTAACCCCAATAAATAAAGTCACTATGAATGAATACATTTTAAATAGTCTCTGAATTTCTTTACATATGTATTGAAGCAGCCTGAGTACCAAAGGCTAGGAAACCTCTTTCTCCCTAATAGGAGAAACAAAATGCTTCTCCAAATATTTCACAGTGATATGTATCTAGTATTACTCTTTTAAAGTAAGAAGAAACACACTGTCCTTTCAGAGCAATTTAACTAATGTGTCCAGAAATAAAATCAGCAATACTAATTTAACATAATCACCAAATAACTCAAAAGTTACTATTATAGGCTAGAGATAGTAGCTCTTCATTTAATTAAATGAAGAGATAATACGTGTTCATGAATTAGATACTCAATATTGCTAAAGTAACAGTTTTAACAGTTATTCACAACTTAGTTTATAGATTCAGTACACCAGTCAAAATCCCAGCAAGCTATCTGTAACTGCTGACAGATTCTAAAATTTGTATAGAAATGAAAAAGACCTCTTATAGCTAACCCAATACAGAATGAGTGAGATAAAGCTGGATGACTCACAATACTGAATTTCAAGACGTTATAAGGCTACAGTATTCAAGACAATGGAATATTGCTGGTGAGAGCTTATGCATTGATTCACTCAAATACAGTAAATGAATCTTTGACAGAAAAGCAAAGACAAATCAATATAGAAAGAATCATATTGTCAACAAATTGTGTTGGAAAACTTGGGCCTCCATATGCAAAATATGAAACTAGATACAGAACTTACATCTTAGACTTAGATCAAAATGAAATATAGAAGTTAAGATTACAATGCAAATCAGACTTATTGAAGACCCTTGAGGTAAAATCGACATGACTTTGGGTTTGGTGATGACATTTTAAATAAAACACCACTACCATGATCCATGAAAGAAAAGAAAAAAAACTTGGATATTAAAACTAAGAACTATTCTGTGAAAGATACCAATAAGGTAATGAAAAAAAAAAAAAAACTGAGAGAAAATATGCAAAAACATGTGTCTGACGAGGAATTTGTATCCGAAATATATAGAAATCATTTCTTAAAAACAATTCAACTTTTAAAGCTGAGGAATGAGAAATGAACAGGCCAGCTGAAAATGTAAAACTATCTGAATATCCACCAAAGATATATATATGGAAAATAATCATATGAATATATTATCAACATCATTTGCCATTAAGTAACTGGAAATTAAAACAACGGTTAGATACAACTACATATCTATCAGAAGGTCTAAAATTTAAAACACTGGCAATTATTGAATGCTGAAACGGATGTTGAGCTAGAGGAACTCATTTATTGTTGGAATGGAAAATGGTACAATGACTTTGGAAGATTGTTTGGCAGTTGCTTACAAAGTTAAGTGTAGTTTTATTTTATGATTGACCCATCAAGCTCCTAGGTATTTACCTAATTGAATTAAAAAGTTATGCCCATACAAAAACCCGTCTGTGGATTTTTATAGCAAGTGTATTAGTACTTGCCATAGATGGAAGCAACCAAAATGTCACTCAGTATGTGAATGGATATATACACCGAAGTATTATTCAGTAACCAAAACAAGTGAGTGTGTAAGCCACAAAAAGATATGGAGGAACCTAAATGCATATTGCTAAGTGAAAGAAGTCAGTATGGAAAACTCCATATGATTCCAACTCCATGACATTCTGGAGCAGGCAAAATCATAGAGTAAATAAATCAGTGGCTAACAGGGGTTTGGTAACGGTTAGAGGGGGTGGAGGGTGAGATAAATATGTCACAGGGGATTCACAGGCATAGCTCACACATTGTGGGTTTGGTCCCAACCAATGCAGTAAAGAAAATATTGTAATAAAGTAAGCCACACAAATGTTTTTAGTTTTCCAGTACATAGAGAACTTATGCTAACAAGTGTTTAATCGTATTCTGTCTAAAAAAATGGACATATCTTAATTTAAAGATACTTCATTGTCAACAAAAAATAATAATAATAAAAAAGCTAACCATCATCTGAGCCTTCAGCAAGTTTTAATCTTTTTTCTCCTGGAGGATCTTCCCTCCAATGATGGCTGCTGACTTATCAGGCTACTGTAGTTTGGGGTGGATGTGACAATTTCTTTAATTAAATCAGCAAAGCAGTATGGCCCATCAATTGACTCTTCCTTTCATGAATGATTTCTCTGTACTGTGCAGTACTGTTTAATAGCATTTTATACAGAGTAGAACTTCCTTCAGTTGAAGCCAGTACTTTCAGGCCCTACCACTTCTTTATCAACTAAGTTTAAGTAGCATTATAATTCTGTGTAGACATTTCAGCAATCAATGCAGCATCTTCACTAGGAGTAGGTTCCAGCTCAAGAACCCTAGTTTAATTGCTCATTCATAAGAAGTAACTCCTCTTTTGTTAATGATTTATCATGAGAATGCAGCGATTTAGTCACATCTTCAAAGTCCAATTCTGATTCTAGTTCTCTTGCTATTTCCACGACATATTAGTTACTTCCTTCACTGAAGTCTTGAACTCCTCAAAGTCGTGCATTATGTTTGGAATCAACTTCTAAACTACTATTACTGTTGATATTTTGATCTCTTCTCATGAATCATAAATGTTCCTCATTGCATCTGGAATGGTGAATCTTTACCAGAAGCTTTCAATTGACTTTTCACAGATCCATCAGAGGAAACTGTCTATGGCTGCTGTAGTCTTAGAAATGTACTTCTTAAGTAATAACTCTCAAAAGTCAAAATTACTACTTGATTCATGGGCTGCAAAATGGAAGTTATGTTTGTAAGCATAAAAACGATATTAATATCGTTGTACATCTCCATCAGAGCTCTTGGATTAACAGACCTATTCTCATTGAGCAGTGGTTTTTTGAAAGTAATTTTATTTTTTTCTGGGAAGTAGGTCTCAACAGTGAGATTAAAATTTAGTAAGCAGTACTGTAAAGAGATGAGCTATCATCCAGGCTTTGCTGCTCTACTTACAGAGCATAGGCAGAGTTGATTTAGCAGAATTCTTAAAGGATTCTAAGGTATTTAGAACAATAGATGAACATTGGTTTCTACCTAAAGCCAACAGCTGCAGTAGCTTTGAAGGCAAGCCTTGACTTCTCCTCTCTAGATATGATAGTCCCAGATGGCATCTTTTTTTTTTTTTTTCATAGAAGGCTGTTTTTGTCTACGTTGAGAATATCGTGTTTAGTATAGCCCCCTTCATTAATCTGCTCAGCTAGATCTTGTGGATAACTTGCTGCAGCTTCTGCATTACTAACTGATGCTTCACCTTGCACTTTTATATTATGTTAAGGCTTCTTTCCTTAAACCTTTGAATCAGCTCCTGCTCATTTCTGAGTTTTCTTCTGCAACTTTCTTACCTCTCTCAGACTTCACAGCATTGAGGAGAGTTAGGGCTTGTTCTGGATTAGGCTTTGGCTTGAGGGGATGTTGTGGCTGGTTTAATCTTCTATCCAAACCACTGAAACATTATCTATACCGTTAATAAGCTGTTTTTTTTTGTCCTTATCATTTATGTTTTCAATGGAATATTACTTTCCCTTTGTATTCATAAGTTGGCTAACTAATTTAAAAGGCCTGCTTTCGACCTAACCTATCTTGGCTTTCAACACGCTTTCCTTAGAAAGTTTAACCTTTTCTAGCTTTTTATTTAAAGTGAAAGGCATGTGATTCTTCCTTTCATTTGAGTATTTAGAGGCAATTACTGAGTTCTTTGTATAAATATTTCAGTATTGTTGTGTCTCAGGGAATAGGAAAATCCAAGGAGAGGGGAAGAGATGGGCGACCAGAACGTTGGTAGATTCATTGTTCTTTAAGTATTTTAAACACCCTAAATTTTCCATTAAATATATGCATTATGTTAAAAACATTTCATCACATAGAAGAGAAAATCTTTCAAGATAGAGTCTTCTATTTTTTAACATTAATGAGAAGCTTGAACTTCAGGAAGATCTTTAAGTAAGTGAAAATTGGGACAGAAAGTGAGTCATTCCTCCATTCCTGTTTTTCTTTAATTTTTTCACTCACTTTAAAAAGCAAAATATTCTCTGTAGCTTAAGTGTTGCACATTTACCTTTCTCCCTATTTTCCTTTTTTGGCTCTACCCTATCTCTTTAGGAAACATGGAGAAATGATATATATGTTTTTTTAACACTGCAAGGGTCAATTCAGGCCCTCATTTGGCATAATATAGAAAGGAGTCTATTAAGTGTCATGTAGCTCAGTTGAGTCTATTGTGCAAAACAGTGATATTGTTTAATTCTAGAGGGGTACGACTGAGTGTGAGTCAGGTAAGGTAATATGTTCCTTGTTGATATGCACTTAGATTGTAGCAGCCTCAAGAAAAAATATCTGACCCTAGGATAAGTTGTACATGTTTGATTTAATAGGTTTAACAAGAAAGAAACTTGGCTGCAACTGACTTTAATGAGAATATTGCAAAGGAGCCCTTAAGAAATGTCACTGTACACTTCCTCTCCATTCTCCTACTCTGAGTCACCAACATTATTCTTTGAAACTCATAAAGTAATAGACAAAATTGACTGTCTTACAAAAGACCCAAAGTGCCATTTAGGGATAGTAACTGAGACTTGAGAACATTTAAAGAAAGGGATGGAATGAAGGGAAAAATATTTTCAGAGAGCAAGGGATTCTCTTTGGAATAGAAATGGATAATACCCAAATTGAGTGAAAGTTAACCAGGGATACTTGGAGAAGAGTTTTGAGGTTTTTGAGAAGTGAGCCGTAAATATTAACCCAGGAAATGCCATACCTGAGAGAGAATGCTGCAGAAAGGTGAAGTCCTACAGAGATATTCCTTTGGACTCTCATTTCACAAGCTTTTTACAAAGTTGTTATTCCATGTTTTATATTTGCCTTATTCCTCAAAGATAGCTTTATGCTCATTTGCAAATTCTAGTGCAATCATTCTTGAAAGGCTGAAGAAAAATAGGGTTGAAGCAAAATCAACATTTACCTCACTATCGTCTTATAAGGGAGTATAAAGGAAACACATCACTCTTCCTAAGCTATAGTCTTGAATTTGAGATGGTAAAGGGCACTGTAGTGAAATCAAGAGAACTCATATTTCTGATTGCATTTATGTTAACATAAGTTAAAAGAAGCCAGCCAATCAAAGGATAGTAGAGGATGACATTTGTGTTCTGTCAGTGATGTCTGAATCTTCACGAATGTTTTAGCTATCTGTTGAAGCAAAACATGGTTAGCAAAAGGGAGTGGCTTTAAGTAGCAATGATGTACCCATTACTGCAATTCCATGGGTGGTTCTGCTTCACACTTTTCTTTGACATCGCTCAGGCAGCTATATTCACATGTGAATTCCGTCGGTACTGGAATTGTCAAGATGGCCATTTATCCTTCATGGTCTCCCTACTCTTTGTCACATCTCATATTTCCATAATCTTGTCTGAGCTTCTTTACAGAATGGTGGCTAGCTTTCAGGAGAGGGTTTTAGGATGACAAGCCCCAATGTGCAATTAGTCTTCAGGCCTCAAGTTTCATTTCCATGCTAATGTCTCATCGATCAAATAAACTGTGGCCAAGCCCGGAGTTAATGCAGGAGAGGATTACTCAAGTACCTGAGTACTGGAAATCATGGTTTCGAGGGAGCTACCAATTTAAAAGCCTCTCATAATTAGAATTTCAAAATAAACATCAGATTCCAACAAATTGAATTTAAAATATTTGGCCTTGGGTAATGGAGAGGGTACATGGGAAATAGAGGTTAGGAAATGTTCCAGAACTTTTTTTAAACAAAAAATATTGTTTTCTAGTAGTTATCTTCTGGGGCCCAATTACCACTTTAATATACCAAATCAGTAACTTTAGTTGAATTTTATTCCCTGATGTATTAACAACTGAATTTTGCAGAACTAATTTGCTTTCTATGTATATTCTCTACTAATGTGATTATCTCCAGACCCCACACACTAATTGGTTCAACACAATACACACATACACACACACACACACACACAAACACCTGAAATTAAATTTTAAAAACAGCTAAAAGCCTACTAGGATTTATTACATATTTTATAGGACTGATTTCTCAGTTTTATTTTCCTCATATCATCATCATGCTTAAAACTATGGCCTTTGAAAAGAGTCGAATGGCTTTTATATATCAACACTGTGTTTGGCACTGAGGGGATACAAAGAAAGACATGAGGCATCAGTCTTTAATTTTAATAATATTTTTTAATTTAAAAATTTCCTCATATGTGTTGTGAAACTTCAACCATAATAAGTTTCACAAGAGCTATTCTATCATGTTTATGAATGATAACATTAAGGCTCAGAATAAGGAAGTGAAATTCCACAATGAAAAACTGAAACGGGATCACATTCAGACTAGAATTCTGATTTTTTTAAGTCGAATTCCAGAACTTCTTTTTGATGGAATAAATGGGAGCTGCAGGGTTTTATAAATCTGGATTTAAATTTTAGCATCAGCAATTGGGCAAAACACAGAAACCTGTAAAAATGCGGATTTTGTATTTTAGACATTGTAATTGTGTTACTTTATACAGTTATTATGGTTACATTAATATTATTCTGCCACATCAGGTTATCTTTTTGAGGACATAACTGCTGCCCTAAAAACCTTGCAGGCTAGTTAAGGAAAAAGGTGTGATCATCTAAACCAATAGCACTAGGTATATAAAATGCTAAAAAGAATAACAAGTAATATAAACAAATGGTTAAATGTTAAATTGTATAACAGTGAGGGGAGCAGTGTATAAGCTCATTGAAGAGGGGGAGCAGGGAGGGCTGATATATTCAGAGAGGACTTGATAGAAAAGGTGACACTTGAACTTGGCCTTAAATTTATTATACTCACTTATAGCTTGTGTCCTTTGCCTCCAACCACATCAGAGTTCACAGTCATTCCCTCTATAAATGACTGTTCATAGACACGAAGACCATTATCCATCACATCTCAACCATGAAGGTTTGACCCTTTTGCCACATTGATTCGGCATCACATTGATCTGCCCTGCATTTTTTCAGTCCACCCTCCCCACTCCTTTCTCTTTCTCTATTGTACAAGTGCCTTCTCACTGCCCTTCCAAGGTCTTAAGTACCCATTTCCAGCTTATCTTGCCTGGATTCTTTGTACTGGAAAGCACCAGGTTCTTTATGATAAGCACTTACATTGGAGAAAATGTGCTCTCCCAAAATATAAGTGCTACTACTCTAACTACCTGAGGTGAAAGAACAATCATGAAATTTAATAAAGAAGAAATGAAATGTTCAAGTGGAGACCAAAATTGCTTTACAGTGGTACAATAAAATAAAACACAAGCCAGTTGCCCTCAGCACCAGACTATTATTCACACAAAGCAAAACAGGAAGTAGCCCTCAGGGTTTCTTGAGCAGAAATATGAGTGATGAGAGTTTTACTTCTTTCGTTTTAACCTCTGAGGAACAATGGAGGAAGAGCAGAAAGTCTCACATTCAAGCAAAGGATGAAAGTATTTTCTGTTTCTGCTACCATCTTTATCATATTTTATTCTGATAAACTGGCACTGGATGGAAAATAATAATGTACCTTCTTTATTCTCTTAGATAACAGGCAGGGAAGCATAGAAATTTACATTTTTCTTCAGAAATGACACAAATTATTTCCCATCAGTACTGAGATAGGATGATAATTCTAGACCCCTGGAAAAAAACTGACAGGTAGCCAGAGTGAATCACTGACTTCAAAATCCTAGTTGGCACCTGGTGCAGTGCTTGGCTTACAATAGTACTCAAGATCATTTGTTGAATTAAAAGGAGATATTTTTGTAGAGAGATATGAAGAGGAATTGTAGAGCAATTTTTTTTTTTTTTTGGAAGCTTTTTGTTCAAGGAAGCACGCTCATTTTACTCAGATGGTGTATTTGTTTAGGGTGGTTTAAGAAGAGAGCCCATGGAAAGTCAACCTTTGCCTTCCGTCTGTCAATTCTGCTTGTTGGCTATTTGCTCAAAATTAATGTACCATTTCCTCACTTTAGACCAATTCTTTGTTTTTGTTTTTCTAGAAAGATAAAAGGTAAGAATTTGATAGAAAAACCAATGATCTGTAATTAACTCATTATGGATTATCTTTATTAACATCAAAAATCTTATGTACTCTATCAGTGAATCACACGTATTTGCCACCATCATTCTCTTCCTGCGTGCATGAGAGGTCAAACTTTAACAGCATGTTTATAGTCTTTATCAATTTTATCTTGTCTTTTGTATTTTTTTCCCTTTCAAATGTCCCAGCCTTTAATCAAATCTCATATCCTGTTGATAAGGTCAGCTAATAGTCCCATATTGGTCATTTTCTCTTTGCCTAAGCCCCCTGCTAGTATTTTACATAATCCACAGAAAAATGACCGAGAATTTGAGTCATAGGTAGGCAGCATCCCTAAGTCCTTATGCCACATAAAATCCATTTGGGGAAAGATGAGCAATGCAGGCGACTAGGATTTGGAGAGTCTTCATTTCCACCATTCTCCAACTCTCCTTGAATTCCTTTTTCATGTATAGATCAGGTTTCCATATTAGTTTTCAAAGGAAGTAAAGTGTTCATTAAACAAAAACCCAAAACTACTGTGTTCTACAGTCTACTAAATTGGGGGGCGGTAAGAAAGCACAAGGGGATTATTCCCATAAAGACATTGCTTTTAGTAGTAACGCAAGTCATTTGCAGGCAATGGCACCATGATTCTCCAGCTTGACCATTTGTCATTGGCACGGTGGAGATTTAGAGAGGAATGAAGAGAAAAACAACAGGGTTAAAGCCAATAAGGAAAGTATTTTGAAGCAAGCTCAAAAGCATCAAACCGATGGCATCAGTAAGAAAGACCCAGTCTATACAAGTATATTTCCTGTTATTGTCCTTCACAGACACTGCTTTTTTTTTTTTTAATGAATTGAAAGTTTGTGGTACCCTGTGTTGAGCAAATCTATCAGTACCACTTTTCCAACAGCATTTGCTCCATTTGCATTACTATGTCACATTTTGGTGATTCTTGTAATATTTCAAACTTTTTCATTATTATCATTATATCTGTTATGGTGATCTGTGATCAGCGATCTGTGCTGTTGAAATCGCAAAAAAAGATTACAATTCCCTGAAGGCTCACTTAGCATTTTTAGCAATAAAATATTTTAAATTAAGGTATGTACGTTTTTAGACATAATAATGCTTTTGAACACTTATTGAACTACAATATAGTGTAAACATAACTTTCATATACACTGGGAAACCAAAATATTTGGGTGGTGAAAGGCTTTACTCAATATTCACTTTATTGTGGTGGTCTAGAACCGATCTTGCAGTATCTCCAAGGTTTGCTTCTAGTGCGTCATATCATTACACCAGTGAAGGGGCACCACCTGAATACTCATCCTGTGCCTGCCAGCTGAGGCAGAGAAGAGAGGAAATCTTTCCTCAGTCCTTTTGCTAGCCTAATTGCACCCCTACCCTTAGGAAAAAAAGTATAAGTAAAACCTTATAAGTAGCCAGTCTCATCTGGTCCAAAGCACTTTGTTATTTCCTGCCCTTCAATTCAGTTTAGTTCCCTTCTTGTTAGCCCGATTTGCATGTAATTTTAAACCTTTTTCGCTATCCAGTCCATGTTTTAGTATCAGCGAACCGCCAGACACCGTGGATCTCTGGGCACCCTCAGTTCTCTCTGCAGTTGAGAAGTTCCTTTTACTGCCCTGTCAGAAGCCGGCCAGTGCCTCAGAAGTTTCTTTACATGTTTCTGTTCATCTTCTAAATGGCCCTTCTCCAAAGACTGTCTCTTCTTTAGTCCTTCAGACTTCATCCCTGTCTCAGTTTATTGTTATAAAAGCAAACGCCTTAGTTGCTCTCCGTGAAGAACAAATTTCTATTTATGACGTGAGTTTAAGATAACCACACCTGAACGTTCTTACATTTAAACAAAGAGGTCAAACATATTGCTTATCACTCATGGCAGCATGACCAGCCCTGGCCTTAGCGCTAGCATAGTGCTAGAAACTCACTGCAAATAGAAACTTTAGGTCAGAAGTACCCGTTGTGGCTCAGCAGTAACAAATCCAACTAGCATCCATGAGGACATGGGTTTGATCTCTGGCCTCGCTCAGTGGGTTAAGGATCTAGCATTACCATGAGCTGTGTAGGTCACAGACATGGCTCGGATCCGGCCTTGCTGTGGTTGTGGTGTAAGCCAGCAGCTGTTGCTCTGATTGACTCGTAGCCTGGGAACTTCCATATGCCTCAAGTGTGGCCCTAAAAAGACCAAAAAAAAAAAATAGCTCTACTTCTGAGATAGATGGGAAAAAAAAGAGAGGAAGGAGGATATTGAATGGGATAGGGAGTGATGGTAAAGATATAAAATAATCATAGAAAGTGAAGGGAAATGGAAGAGAAAAAAAGAAGTACAGTAAGGAATATAAGGCAATAATTTAAAAATGAAGGCTATCCAAGGTAAGAAGATAGGAAACTTCATTTACTTAGGATTTTTTATCTGTTAAACACAAAATGCAAACACTGTGTTTGAACTCAGAGTGATATCTTTTTTTGTCTCTCATTTGACAAGTATAATTAATCAAACAAAAAGTAAGGAAGCAAACACAACAACATAATGTAAAGGTTCTTGAAACTTGGAGAGGCTGTGGACCAAGTAAGAAATGCAAGAACAAGAAAGCATCAAAACCGGAATTTTAGATTCCTTTATCAGATTTTAAAACAGAGATCTTCCAAAAAAATGAGAAGGAGAATAAGGTATGCTCATTGAAAGGGAAAGGGTGAATTTATCTGCAGAGAGTGACTTTTTAAATCGGCCTGCATTCTCAGGCTTTTTCACTAACATTTTGTTAGGATAATATTAACATTTCACTATCAATTAACAGCTTCTTTAATTAAAGCAAGAGTTGGCAATTTTTCAAAAGTTAAAAAAAAAAGGCCCAAACTTAACCTATTCTCTTCTTTTGGAAAAAATATTTAAGAGCTGACTCTTATGTGAATGGACATGAGGGGTGCTAAAAATTCCTAATCCCCCCAAAATATATTCCGTTATGTAGTAAAAACACTTGAATCCCTGTCTTAAATTTGTCTCAATAAAAAAGATGATCCAGGAGTTCCTGTTGTGGCCCAGCAGTTAACGAACCTGGCCATGAGGACATGGGTTCGATCCCTGGCCTTGCTCAGTGGGTTAAGGATCTGGCATTGCCGTGAGCTGTGGTGAAGGTCACATATGCAGCTCAGATCCTGCATTGCTGTGGCTATGGAGTAGGCCGGCAGCTGCAGCCCCGATAGACTGGGAACCTCCATATGCCATGGGTGTGCCCTAAGAAGACAAAAAGACAAAAAAAAAAAAAAAAAAAGATTCATTAAACTCAGAGTGAAAAGAAAAAAGTATCTGGTTTAAATCAAAGGAAACATGGATACAAGCTTTTCCAACTCATCCTCTTTAACATAAATTTAATAATCATAGGCTAAGAGAGGAAGTGAACTGTTATCAGTAAACATAGTAATGTATCATCCTTATAAATGAGATTAAATTGGCTTTGTGTTTAAGAGTGGAAGGGTAGTCTAGATCATAGAACATGACCCATGAATTAGGCTAATGGAATCCTTTGTGTTCTGGAGAAATGTGGAAGAGAGATGTTCAATCTTAGAAGGTAGACATCAAGTTGGCTGCAAATGAACAGGACAAGTGGTGATTTTGCAAAGCTTAAAAACAGACTTTCCATTTGGTTGGGACAGTCACTGGAAAATGAATCTAGCTTCAAATACTAGAGGGTTACCTTGTAAGACTGACAGGCCAGAAGATCAGGAAACATGGGAGAATCACTCCCATTGAATAAGAAACACTGATACTGAATACCAGTGCATGTAACTGAGTCCTTAAACACCTCTGGCCTCAGATCACTAACCTGAACATTGCTTAGTGGCAGAGAGGGCCTGTGAGCCCTGGGCTCTAGGCGGGGCCTGATAACGGGTGCTGAAGAAGCCCTTGACCTTTCCCACAATCTCCCCTAGAGTGGATCCTGTCTTGTTTAAGCCTGATACTTAAACACAAAATCTCCTCAACATCAAAGATACTTCTAATCCAATTAAACTGCCAGCAGAACTCAATTCATTCATTTTTAGTCTTTGTCTCCAGTTGTAGTTTCTGGAAACAGAAGAATAAAGGCTTTTCTCCCATTAAAAATAAAGAAAGAATAAAACCTACCAAATGTCATGCATGACGATGACAACAAAGAGACTTTATTATCTGTACTTTTCTCATACATCTGGAAATACCATCAGAGATAAAAGATATTTAAATCTTTTATTCTTAGAATAAAAAGTTTTCATTTATTCAGAAAAAAAATATCTGGGCTCTTTTTAATATTAACTCAACTCATGACCAAATATTAATTTTCTTAATTTTGCCACTAACAACTCAGAGGTCGACCTCCATATAAGGCACCCTCTGGGAATTTAAGAAGTTTTGATTTTTTTTTAATTCCCTTTACATTCTGTGACTCAGGAGAATAATTTTTAATATTGTGTATTACTATTGTTAAGCATTTTTGTCTCAGGTCAGTATTACTTGACAAATTATAAGTAAGCCCTTCTGACTTTAATTTTTAGATGAAAAGGTCATATAGAAAAGTCCTATTTCAAAATGAGTAAATAAAAAGGTGGTAAATTACATTATAAAATGAGTCTTCACTCTACAAAGAGTTTCACCTGGAATCCATCATGTAATGATTTCCTTTATTTCTGTTGTTTATTCACCCCCAGAAAAATAAAAGAGCTGCAGTGAAGGGCTGAGAGGTTCACGTAATTACATCTAAGCTGTATGATATATAATCCATCCGAAATGAAGATGGGGCATTCTGAATAGAAATTTTTGTCTGGGAAAGTAGTACAGTTGGACCGCCACTTGATTTATATAACACCCCCCCACACACACACCCAGAATGTATTTGACCCTGAAATAAAATCCACTTGCCAATGACATGAATGTTACCTCATAGGGTGACCATGACCATACTATCTAAATGTTTAGGGAATCCCTTGCTTACCCTCTGGTTTCCTGATCCTTTGCCTTTAGTTGAAATAAACCATGAAGGCTGTGATATCCACAAAGATTTTTCATTTTAAGTATTAGAAAATCAACTCAAACTCGAGCTTATCTCTTAGTTTCATCACTCAGACTGTGAGCCTAATATTGGTAGGGCCGTTGTCCAAATTTGTTTCTAATGTGTTAGCACTGAGGGCAATCCTTGTCTCTATATTATATGTTATTATACATTATTTAATATAATTTTTGTTGACGGTAGAATGGGTGACCTAGCTTATGACCAGTTTAAGTGATTCTAATGCGCTTTAGGGATTCTGGGTCCCAAACAATGCCATGGAGCTTCTTCCTGGCTGGCTCCTCTAGTATCTTGACTCTGCTTGGTCTTGCAATTTACTCTTGATTGCTCACATCTCTTTTAATGCTGTCTTAGCCCCCAGAGAGAAGGAAAGCTGGCCCCTGACAACCCAAACCCTTTCCCTTTTATTTCTGATTTAGTGAATGATTATCCAGTATAATGGAAAGGCTCTAAATAGCTCCTTTGTATCCCATACTGACCCCTACTGTCAGAAAACAAGATGTGACCATATGATTGGCAATTCCACTAGCAAAAACCATATGGCAAGGGAAGAGCAGCTTTCCAGGGGTAAGAAGAGTGCAAGGGAGAGAAAAACAAAATGTGCACCCTAACTCCTTATTTCTAGTTAGTATCCAAAGTTAAATCAAAGCAAGAGTTACCTTCTTGTCTCCAGGAGACAATTTCCATTCTTATGTCTAGATTCCCCATTCTGGGTAATCTAGACGGGTTCACTCAGTCTAGTACCTTATTTTCCATATGGATTACCTCTCTTTGGGACTTTCCTCTTATCCTAAGTCTCTGGCATTTCAGGGCAGGGAAAAACCTTTACTTAATGTCTCACTTTGAAGTAAATTCTCAGCTAAAAGAGGACTCACAATTTTAGCCCTAGGGATGGGGTAAAATGTCATTCTCTTGACATTGATGGCTTTCCTCTGAAGGCTATCTCCTGTAATGATAGTAGCAGGAGCCAGTGTTGCAGATGAAGTCGAAAGCAGTCTGCTAGAGAATCCCCTTGGGCTGGAGAAAGGGGAGAGAAGAGGAGATAGGAGAAGATCTTTTTGTTCTATTCTGGCCTTCAACTGATTGTTCAAGTCCCTCTCACATTGTGGAGGGCCGTATTTTTCACTCAAATTCCACTAATTTAAATGTTAATCTCATCCGGAACACCCTTACAGAGACATCCAGGATAGTGTCTGACCAAATATCTGGGTACTCTGCGCTCAGCCATGTTGACACTCCTTACATAGCTCCCTCTTTCTTTTTTTTTTTTTAAACCCACTTGGCCACACCTGTGGCATATGGAAGTTCCCAGGCTAGGAGTGCAGCTGGAGCTGCAGCTGCCAGCCTATGCCACACCCACAGCAACACTGGATCTGGACTGCATCTGTGACCTACACTGCAGCTAACAGCAACGTACGCTGTAACCCACCGAGCGAGGCCTGGGATCCTTAACCCACCGAGTGAGGCCTGGGATGGAGTCCACATCCTCATGGACACTGTGTTTGGATCTTCATCTGCTGAGCCACAACAGGAACTCCCTTACACAGCTCCTTAAACCATACTTGATCTCTAAGTAAAGAAAATAACATAATAAAATAAGGTTATACTTCTACCTAACGTGTGCCCAGTTAAAAACATATAGACCTTTTCCACAGAAGAGGATACAAAGTCCTTGAGGGGTCTTTCCTTTTCTCTGTAATATGCCATAACTTAAGTATCATGGTACAAAATCAGTCCTTCTTATGTTGCTTGATAGGAGATAAGAGAAGGAAGAGAACAAAGATATTATACACGTGCACATACACACAAATATGTAGCATAATGACGAAATATTTACCATGATGCTGATTACAGGTTGTGTTTAATGCTGTCTTAGCACCCAGAGAGAAGGAAAGCTGATAATGAGGTCATAGCTGGTATTTATCTCTGCTTTCTTTCACTACCTTTCTATATTCCCTGTGCTTTCATCAAGAATCTCAGTTGTTTGTAGTTTGTTATATTATGGGCTAATCCAAACCTTTATTTGTGAAAGATCTGGCCACTACTATTTCTGCCTGAATTGGCTGTTAAGTTGATTACTGTCGATGTTAATCACAGGACTATACTAAGACTTGTTTTAAGCCATCTCTTTATACTAAACACCCTCTTCCTTGCTTGCATTGTGGAATCTCTCCTTGGTAGTCAGGACCACTTACCCCAGCCAGCATAGTAACCCCCTTATTTGCTAATTCAGTGTCATAAAGAGCCTTAAGTGCTATGTAGCAGTCTTAGTGGTTCAGTGGATTCATTGTTGTGCCTCCTGATGAAAACATTCCTCTCTTTGGAATTAAGATGGTCCAGACCATCAGGAATAAGATCATGGGCATAGGAAAAAGAAACTTTGCTAGTGGGTTGTTAGGGATTATAGTGAGTGTTGCCACTTATTTATACCCTTAATTCCTACACCTGTAAATCTTGTCTGTGGGAGAAATAGCATCATATATTAGACACTAATTCAGAGCATATACAGCCCCCTGGGGACCTTGCCTCAGTCCTGCAAACTATTGCCTAGCTGGCACTGTAATTAAGTCTTCAAAAGGCCAGTTCACCATTCTGACAAGTCACCTGCTTCAGGATGATGGGGAACATGATAAGACCAGTGGATACCCTGAGGGTGTAGCCATTGCTGCCCTGCTTTTGCTGTGAAGTGAGTTTCTTGATCAGAAGCAATGTCCTGTGGAATATCAGAATGGAAAATGACATTGTGGAAACCCATGAATGGATGTGCTTTTGCATAGAGCAAAGGCACATTTGTATGCAGAGTAAATATCTATTTATAAGAAAAAAATTATGTTCCTTCCATGATGGGAGGAATTCAGTGAAGTGAGGTCAACCTGCTACTAGGTAGTTGGGTGATCACCCTGAGGAGTGGTGCTATATTGAGGATGCAGGTCATTAACGATAGCCATAAAACAGTGGCTATCACCGGGTCAACCTTGGTGAGCTGAAATCCATGTTGTTTATCCCAGCATAAACCCCATACCCACCACCGTGACCACTTTGCTTATAATACCATTTGGCATGGGCTGTGGTGATCAGGGAAGGAGGCTGACGGGTACTCACACAGTGGGCGAATCTATGTGTTTGATTATTAAAGTACTCCTCTGCTAATAGCCTAAATATTAACAGAGGAGTATGTTAATAATCTTAAATAGTACTATTTAATATCTTTAATAGTGCTTTAAAATCTTAATTAGTACTATTTAGCTGAAAAAGTGCTTTGACATAATTTATTCTACTTAATGAATACAGTGTATTAGTCAAGAAATTTCACTAGTTATTAGCATCAACATGAGGAAAATGATCTGAAGCTCTTAAGTGACATTAGTATTACTCCATCCAAAGACTATGAAGAGATAATATCTGAGGACACTAATATCATTGTTTACTTGGTGTATTACTTCATTGCTCAACATTTCTAAATTAGACCACAGTAAGAAAATTATCAGCAGTGTGTTAATGAGAATGTCACATATAAAATTAATTGTATTTGTTGATTTCAGAGAAAACAAAATCTTATGGAATGCATTGGATTAGTTTTCATTAATTTTGATAGAGCCAAATATCAGTATTTCCTTTGTGTTATTTAGAATTTTTTTAATGAGTTGAACTGAAATTTAAAAAAAAATTAGTGGTTCATTATAAAGGAGGGTCATTATTACCGCTAAATTACCTTCCATAGTTCCCTTGGAGGACAACGATATTTATACAGATGCTGATTGTGACAGTGTGATATTCTTATTTGTATAAAAAGAGGTATGTAAATATGATTTGCTCTATTAGCAGACTCTTGTCTCTGCATTATTCATTCAGATATGTTGTAAACAAGTGGAATATGCTATTTCTGTGCCTTCTCTATCTTCAAATAATAAATGTACAAAAGAAAACCATTTTGGTACAGTTTAAACTAATAGAAAAACTCATTCTAAACAATACAGAGTCAATTCACATGTTATATTTAATCAAATAAGGTATAAAAACAGAATTTTGTTAGAGTAGTTCATTGAAATCAAAGAATGAAAGAACTGGGTGAAACTTAAAGATCATATAGTACATTCTCTTATATTTTAAAATTAAAGTAATGATCCCTAAGGGAAAGCATCATGTTCAAGGTCATAGGATAACTAAAGGCAAGGCCAAATTCTCAGGTTCTCTTCAGTGGAAACCATATAGACCTCACAATTACGTATTAAATTGCATGTTCTTAATCTCATCATTGTAAATTTTATTTGGAAGAACATAATGTTTAGTTTGTATCCAGTTCACAGAAAGGGTGATATATATAAATACAAATTTACATATTCAGAATAAGAATACAAAAAAACTAAAGAAAACCAGCTATGTTCTCTGGATGAGCAAATGTTGAAACAGACATGATTAATGAAATCATTTATGAGATGATCGGTTGAGGAAATAAATTACATGTTTAGGAAGTTATTGCATGAAAGGATATAAGAAATTAACTTCATATTTTTGATATAATTTATGTCTAACAATGTATATATATAGAAGGTCACTTTTACAATAAAATTTTATCTTCATGTTACACAAATTACTAATAATTGTTTAGATGCTAATTGTTTAGTAGATGTTATGCTACTTGCTCAAAATCAAATATCTAGTAAATAATAAGGGATTTTAATGTGGTTTTATCTTATTAGAAGGTTGATTATAAATTGTTGTTGAAGCTTGGAAATAAAAAAACCCTTGAATTAAGAAGGTAGGCCCTTGAATTAAGAAGGTAGGTATTTGGAGTTCCCATCATGGCTCAGCAGAAATGAATCTGACTATCATGAGAGGGATGCAGGTACAATCCTTGGCCTTGCTCAGTGGGTTAAGGATCCTGCATTGCCGTGAGTATCCTGTGACCCCATGGGTACTAGTCAGGTCCGTTACTGCTGAGCCAAAATGGGAACTCCTATTATGATTATTATTATTATTTCAATACTGACATGATACTGTAAAAATTATAATAAAAGTTGAAAATAACATCACTCCATTTCTTCAATGAGCATTTTTGGTTGTTTGTCTTATTTTTCTTCTTTTGTATAATTTCCTTTTCTAGTTAGCTTGATGTTTATTACTATGTACCAACTTTATTCTCTAAAGAGGTCCCTGTTATCCTAATAAAGAGTGAATTATTATTGCAGAGAATGACTGCTAAAATTGGCATTCTTTAAGATTTTTTCCCACTATATTCACTTTATACTTTATATCATATGTAAATAATCTCACGCTTACATATGCCTCCTGCTGACTCCAATATACAATTGTCTTGCTGTACTCATTTGGTAGATATTGGTAGTGCTCACCAATATTTTTAATTATCTTGATATTACAGGTCTAAAATACAAGTGTACTTTATGCCCTATTTCAATTAGGACAGACCTTTTGTTCTGCTTTGACTCATGAAATGTAATACACATCAATTCCAGATAGAAACAATTAAGAGCCATTGAAGAGCTCTCTGTGTTCCCTTTTTCTGCCTGAAGCCCCCTTATTGAGGTGACGGGATCGTACACTGCTGGTCTCTGTCAGTCAGTGTTCATGTCTTTACTGAGCAAAACCTTCCCACAGAATCTTATTGATCATGCTTCTAAGGGCTGGGAGTGGTTTGTTGCTGCAACGTAAAGTAACAAAACTAGAAAAGACAAGTTTATGAAACATCCCTTTCTCCAGCACACTTACTATTATATCCATATTTAAATTAAACATTTCTAACTAGATGATTCAAAGCCTTATTGAGTTTAATACACTGCAAACAAATATTATCCTTATATTCGAGACTTGCCATTCTTCCTTCCTCTATTGTTTATAATTGCCACCAATATGCTTTTATGTTTTAACTATAGTTCCCCCCTTTGGATCCACATCTGCAATAAGACATAGATTGTATCAGTCTAAATAGACCAATTAGGACCAAGAGACTGGTGTCATATTGTATTAAGCAATATTCATTTTGGAATAAAATTTTCTATTTACTTCATGCTTTTTGGTTTCATTATATATAATATACTTCAGATATACAGACTATAATATGATACACACCTGTGCAGCCAGATTCAAAATTAGTAAAGGATAACATGACACCACATTGTTTTATTTTTCTTTAGAATTTAAAACTACAGTTGACCCTTGAAAAACACAGGTTTGAACTGCACAGGTCTACTTACATTTGTTTATTTTCATTAAATGCATACTATTGGACTACATAATTCATGGTTGGCTGAATCCAAGGATATGAAACATTAAATACAGAGGACAGGCTGTAAGTTTTATGTGAATTTTTGACTGCAAAGGAGGTTGATGCCCCTGACCCCATCCCCGTGTGTTCAAGGGTCAACTGTATGTGAAAAGGCTTTGATGTCCCATTACTAGTTTTCTCTTTCCCAAGAATTAGATTATAATCTCCATGAAATCTGTGACCTTTATTTCCATATTTCTCATTTGATTCCTGACCTTTACAAGATTACCTGGCACATCGAAGCCACGCATTTGATGTTTGTTCAGTAAAAACTGAATAAATAAATAAATTATGCCATGCTTTTTTATTACCCAATGATTTTGACTTTAGATAATGTTCAAAATTAATATCATTAATGTTCATCATTCTCATTTATTTTTCAAAAGATATCAAGAGAGTTTCATTCATGTTATAAATCCCAAGTTCATATTACTATTTCATTTGGAAAATGACCTTCTACAAGAATGGGATAAATTTTAAGTAAGTTAATTATAAGATTGAAAAATTAGATTTCATTTTTCATCTTTATTAAGTTATAATGAAAAAAATAAATGTGTAAGATATTTCAAGTGCACAATGTGATGACTTCTTGTATGTATACATCATGAACATATACCTCACCTTCAAGTTAACATATCCATTTCCTCACATTTGCTTTTTTTTTTGTGTAAGAGCATTTATGTTCTACTGTCTTAGCAAATTCAGTTACAGGAAATAGTATTATCCGCTATAATCATCATATTATGTATTAGATCCAAAGAACCTATTTATCTTAAAACTGAAAATCTGTACCCTTTAACAACTTCTCTTTATTTTTTGCAACCCAATCCCTAGCAACCACTTTTCTACACTGTTTCTGTCTTTGACCTTTATTTATTTATTTATTTTTTAATATTCCAAATATAAGTGATACCATGTAGTATTTGTCCTTCTTGGTCTGACTTATTCCACGTACTTTCATGCATTGCATGTTCATTCATGTTGTCATAAATAAGATAATTTCCATCTTTATAAATTCTGAATAATAAATAACCCATTGTGCATGTATGTGTATATACAGATATCACATTGTCTTTGTCATTTCATCCATTGTGGTTATCATGGGATGCTTAGGTTGTTCCTTGTACTTTGGCTCTTGTGAACACTATAAATTAAAGAGTACCAGTATCTCTTTGAGATAATGATTTTGTATCCCTGGGTATATACCTAGAAATGGAATTGCTAGATTATCTGGTAGCTCAATAGTTAATTTTTTAAGGAACGATCTTATTGTTTTCCATAATGGTTATACTTATTATTTCTGTTTTCATTTTGTATTCCCATTAACATTGTATGTTTTCCCCTTTATTTACAAATATTTGTTATTTGTTTTCTTTTTGATAACAGCCAAATGAACAGATGTGAGGTGATATCTCATTGTGAGATATCCCTGATGAATACTGATGTTGAGCAACTTTTCATATACTGTTGTCCTTTTTAATGTCCTCTTTGGGAAAACATCTATTCAGGTCTGTTGCTCATTTTTAATTATTTTTATTTCTGTGAAGTTCCTTGTGCATATTAGATATTAACCCCATATCAGGTATGTAATTTGCAAATACTTTCTCTCATTCCACAGGCTGCCTTTTCGTTTTGTTGGTCGTTTTCTTTGCTATGCAAAAGCTTTATATTTTAATGTAGTCCCATTTGTTTATTTCTGCATTTGTGGTCTTTGCTTTTGGAGTCAAACCTCAAAAATCGCTGCAAAGGCTAACGTCAAGAAATTTATCCTCTATATTCTCCTTCTAGGAATTTTATGAGTTCAGGTCTTACGTATAAGTTTTTTATGTATGTTGTAGGATAATGATCCAACTTCATTCTTTTGCCTGTGTTCCCTCAGTACCATTTATTGAAGAAATTATTCTTTCTTTTATGTTTATTCTTGGTTCTTTTGTTGAAAATTCATTGACTATATATACATAGATTTATTTCTGGGCTCTCATTTTTGTTCTATTGATATATGAGTCTATATTTCTGCCAATAGTATTCTATTTTATTTACTATAGCTTTGTAATAGAATTTGAAATAAGATATCATGGTGCCTCCAGCTTTGTTCTCTTTCTCAAGATTGCATTGGATATTCAGGGTCATTTGTGCTAATTTTTCTAGTTCTTTGAGGTGTAACATTAGATTGTTTATTTGAGATTTTTAAATTTAACATAGGCATTTATCACTGTAAACTTCCCTAACAGAACTGCTTTTGCTGTATCACATAAGTTTTGGTATCTGGTATTTCCTTTTTTATTTGTCTCAAGATACTATTTGATTTTTTTCTTTGACCTACAGGTTCTTCAGAACTGTGTTGTTTAATATCTCCATATTTGTGATTATTTTAATTTTTGTCGTGGTAATTGATTTCAAGTCATAAGACGGGAGAAGATGCTTAACATGATTTTATTTTTAAATTTATTGACTTGTTTTTATCACCAAACATATGGAGAATATTCCATGTACACAGGAAAGAATGTGTATCATGTTGCTGTTGGATGGAATGTTCTGAATATATCTATTATGTCTCTTTAATCTGACATGTAGTTCAAGTGTATTGATGCAATGACTTTTTTTTTTTTTTTAAACCGTGCCTGTGGCATGCAAAAAGTCTGGGGCCAGGGCTGAAAACTGGGCCACACTTGTGACTTGAGCCACTGCAGTGGCAATGCTAGATCTTTAACGCACTGCACCCGCAGAGAACCCCCAATGATTTCTTTTTTATTTTCTGTTTGGATGACCTGTTCGTTATTGAAAGTAGAGTATAGAAGTCCCCTAATGTCATCATGTTGCTGTCTCTATCTCCTTTAAATCTGTTAATATTTGCTTTATATATTTAGGTGCTCTTATTTATTTTTATTTTTATGCCTGCATCCATGGTAAATGGTAGTTCCTGGGCCAGAGGTCAAATCGGAGCTCAGCCATGGCAAAACCATAGTTGCACCCCATTTACAGCCTATGCAGCAGCTTGTGGCAATGCCTGAGCAAAGTCAGGGATCAAACCTGCATCTTCACAAAGACAATGTCAGGTCCTTAACCTGCTGAACTGCAGTGGGAACTCTTAGGTCCTCCTATGTTGAATGCATAAATATATGCTAATATTATATCTTCTTAATGTATTTATCTCTTTATAATTCTGTAATGACTTCCTTTGTCTATTGTAACATTCTGGCTTAAATTAATCTTGCCTGATATAAACATAGCTATCCTTGCTTTCTTTAAGCTTCTATGTGTTCCTAAAGTTGAAGTAAGTATCCTGGAGGCAACCTATAGTTGTTTTATTTTCATTTCTTATTTTTTTTTTCTATTCAGCCATTGTATGTCTTTTGATTGGATAATTTATTACATTTATATTTAAAGTTATTGATATAATGGATCTAGTATTTCCATTTAGTTAATTCTTTCCTTGTTTTATAATAATTTTTTCCTTTCTTCCTCTCTTGCTCTCTTTCTTTGTGATTTGATTATTTTCCGTAGTGATATTCTTTGATTCCCTTTTCTTGATTTTTTGTGTAGCTATTAAATTATTTTGCTTGTGGTTACGGTGAGGCTTATGTAAAAAATATTATATTTTTAACTGTCTGTTTTAAGTTAATAACAACTTATGTGTGCATGCATACAAATGCTCCCCAACACAATTTATTTTGTTTTGGTTTCTCAATTTACATCCTTTTGCATTATGAATCCATAAACAAATTATTATTGTAATAGTTATCAGAGTACTTTTAATCTGTATACAGAAGTTATAAGTGATATAACTACACTGTTACAACATTATAGTGTTCTGAATTTAACCATATAAGTACTCTCATCAGTGAGTTTCATACTTTTTTTTTTTTTAATTTTTATTTTTAGAACTGCACCCATGACATATGGAAGTTCCTGGGCTAGGGGATCAAATCAGAACAGCAACTGCTGGCCTGCAACACAACCACAGCAACATGGGATTCAAGCTGCATCTGTGACGTACACTGCAGCTTATGACAACACTGGATCCTTACCTCCTGAGTAAGGTCAGGGATTGAACTCATGTCCTCATGGTTACAAGCCAGGTCTCTTACCGCTGAGCCACAGTGGGAACTCTGAGTTTTTAGTTTTCTGTGTTTTCCTGTTACTGGTTAGTGTTCTTTCCTTTAAGCTTAAAAAATTATCTTTAATATTTCTTTCTCATAAAGGCATTCTAAAGATGATACCATCATTTAGCTCCTGTCTAGAAGATCCCTTATCTCTCCTTCAATTCTGAGTAGGAGAGTCTTCAATGTTAGCATTTTTCTTTTCTTTTTTTTTCTTTCTTTCATCATTTTAATGTCATCCCACTCTTTTCAGGACGGCAAAATTTCTGCTGAAAATTCACTGTCGTCTTATGTGGGTTCTCTTGTATGTAACAAGTTGCTTTTCTCTCCTTGCCTGTAAGAGTCTTTCTTTAACTTTTGACAGATTAATTTCAGTGTGTCACATGTGGATCTCTTTGGATTCGACTTTTTAAAATTCCTTTTGATTTCCTGGGTCTAGATGTATATTTTCCCCTTTCAGGAGAGTTTTCAGCCCTTATTTCTTTGAATGAGCTTTCTGCCTCTTTCTCTCTCTTCTGTTTCTGAGATCCCAATGATGTGAATTTGGTTTACTTAATGATGTTCCATAAGTTTCTTAAGCTGTCTTCTCTCATCTCCTTTTTTATAATGTTTTTTCCTCTTATTAGATGAATTCTGCTACCCTGAATTAAAGTTCGCTGATCCTTTCTTGCACTTGATAGTCTGATATTGAACCCCTCTATTGAATTTTTCAGTTTAAGTATTTATTTCCACTTCTGTGATTTCTGTTTGATTCTTCATTCGTATTTTCTATCTCTTTGTGGTATTTCTCACTTTGTTTCTGCTTCACTCTCCTGACTTAAATGAGCTACCTAGGACTGTTTGTTAAACTTTATATCAAGTAAGTCATTTATCTCTGTTTCATCAGGATCTATATGTCTGGAGATTTTTCTTGTTGTTTTACTTGGAAAATACTACTCTGTTTCTTCATTTTTCTTGATTTTGTTTGTTGCTTTCTACACATTACATAAAACAGCCCCATTTCCCTGTCTTGACAGAATGGTTGTGTATGAAATGAATATCATCAGTTAGCCTAGTCTGTCTCTCAAGCTTCTGTGATTGTCCAAGTTGGCTTCTTTGTTTTTCGTGGCTCCCAGTAGTTGAAGCTATGGCAAGGCTCTTAGGTGTCCCGAATGGGAAGATCACAGTCAGCACCTAGATGCAGGTTAAGTGGAAGCTGGATCTTTAGGTAATAGCTGAGAAATTACGTAGTTAAGCCCATTCTAAGGAAAAACAGGTATAGTTGCCTTCTCCCTCTGTACTAGATCTAGGTATATAGGGTCAAGGAGATGCTCCTGAACCTGTTAAAAACTGCTTGTTTTAGTCCTGTGGTACTGGTGAACGTAAGCCCCACTGACTATCAGAACCAGCAATCTTGGGCCTGTCCTTTGGATGACAGCTACAAAAGCTGGGTCACAAGATGTGTGTATATATACTGTTACTTGGACAATACTGGTTACTTAGTTTTATTACTGGAGAAGGTTGGACGGAAAAATGGGACAGGTGTCCACTGGTTTCTTAAGTTTCTGGGTAGGGCTACAGCCAGCCCCTGAGATGTCTGTCTACTAAAATAGAAGCCTGGCCCTTAGCCAGTAGTATTCAAAGTGTGCCGACAAATCCCCTTTTGGGGAAAGACTGGGAGATGTACAATTTTTCCTATCCCCTCTGAGCTGAATCCTAGAGAGACAGATATGCAAATGCTCTGTGAGCCCATTAAAAACTTCTCCTTTCTTTACTGTAGTCTTGTGGGTCTTGGATACAAGCCCTTTTGCTTTTCAGAAGTAGGTGTTTTGTGGGCCCAGCCCTCAGCTGGGGGTCCTAAATGTGGGGGCACTAAATGTGGGATACAAACCTTTCACTCTCCATGGAGAAGCTAGGAGTTGAGGCTATCTCCTTTCATATGGCTTTGTGTCTGGGCTGGGATTTATGATTAAGTTTCATGGGAGATTGAGTTGAAGGGATTTATGGACACAGTAGTTATTCTACAAAGATGGAGGAATAGATGATAGCCACAGAAATTTATTTTCTTGTGACTTAGAATGAAAATATTACATGATATGTTGAGAATGGCTTAAGAAAATTCTCTGAAGACTCTTGATGTTGATGAAAGGTAGACTCTCTCTTGAACATGACAACTACAGCCTGTGTTGACTGTGAATCTGAAAGTTCTAATACCAACAAGAAGAGTGGTTTCCTGAAATCTCACTACAAGTTGAAAATTTTCAGAAAGAGGTAAATGGAGCTATCCAAAAATCCCTAGAATTAGTAATGAAATATAGCTTTTGCACTCCTTCTTTGCTTCCTTGTTATTTCGATTGCCCTACTTATTGAGGCAACTCTTGCGGTATTTTTTTTTAAACAAAAACCAAAATTTTAATTACTTCTTGAGAGTTGCCACATGGTCAGTATCAGGTGGAAAGCAGCAAATAGCAAAGCCATGTTTAGAAGTAGATGCTATTTTGGAAGTGTTGTTCCAGTGAGCCAAATTCAATGGGAATTATAAGGATGCTTTATCTTCTTTGTTCCTCATTACAAGGAAGGTATTTTTAATAATTTCCTGTCCCCAAAGAGAATAGAGTATCTCAACTATTTTCAAGTATGCAACATGTTATGGCAGTCATTGAAATTCTTGATAGTTGGGTGGACCAATAGGTTTGGTACAAACTCTGAAATTTTTGGAATATTTACTGCTGATATTTTTCTTACTGGGTGTGAATACTTTGTGATTACTATTGTTTGGACATTTGTTTGGTAAAGGAATTCAAGAGCAGGGGCTATGAATTATATGCCCAAAGGGTTCTTTTCACAGAGATGTGTCACTTAATTTATGCAAACTTGATTACCCCTCAAGAGTAGGAAAAATAATATTATATAATCCATGATTGTTTCATACAGACTCAAGAATATAGATACTACTCAAGAATATAGTAGGCTACTCGGGGTAGAACTGAATGAAAACACAAGGCTTCTCTCAATCATAGACCCTTGAAAAGAGCTTCATCATTTTTTCCTTTAATTCTTCCTTTCTTCCCTTTCCCCCTCACTCCCTTACACTTGTTTTCTTCCTTTATCTCTCTGTCTCCCACTTGCTCTTTTTTGTGTTTCCTTCATATATTGAATATTTATTCAATAGCAAGCAACGTTTTAAATATTGGATATAAAACAGGAAACAAACTATGAATCTTATATCGTGGGAGAGAGATATAAATGTACATTTAAATAATACAAATGTACAAACATATGAATCACCACCTATACTCTAGGGTTTGTAAACACTGCTCTGTGATTTTGTGCCCAATTAAATTTGGAAAACCTTATATCACAAAGTAAACTGAATTCTTCATAAATATCCAATGGAGAAAATTTTTAATGTGACCCATTTTGACATAATGGATTCAAAACCATCTGCCAAATAATTTAGACAAAATGCTTCACTCAAAAAAAAAAAAGGTCACCCTAAATTATCTGTCTACATTGAATAGAATGATTTAGATAGAATAAATTTAAATGACACATTAAAGTTTTTTTTTAACCCCAATGATCAGAAATATTCTTTTAACTGGAACTGATTTTAACTCTTATCTCAAATATTTTTCCTACTCTTTAGTGTATACTTAAAATAAATCACTTTTCACTGTATATAGTTCAAATAAACCAATGAGTGAAAAAGTAATGCAACCTTAAAATTCATGTATACACTCAGAAGCTTCCTGGCAAAAAGTATTATGAGCAAGAAAATGTTCCTATTTTTAATTATTTTGGTCCAAAGAATGATAACATTGATTTTGTATGCGAGTCTTAAAACCATGCAAAATTGTTCATTTAACTCTATCTTATGAAATTTGTGACATTATGGTATTCCTAAAGGAAGAGGTAAATAAAAATATATTTGAGGTATTTTAGGTTGAGAAACTCTCGTGCAGAATTGGAATTTATTCCGTAGCACATGAGAGTTAGAAAGAGGTAGAAAGATTATTTATGCATTTTAATTTTTTCAGAGCTTGCTCCAAGCAGGACTTCTCAAACTTATTTCTTCTGGTGTTATCTTAGAGAAAAATAAGTATTTTAAGAACCACATTTGATTCTGTCTTTTCCTACAGAAACAAAATATCGATCACCATGACAGAATTTAGTTTGCTTTTGAATCTACAAAAATAAAAGGTGGGATTTAAAATAGAAACCAAATTAACCAACCATGTTGTACCTGAATAATTGCATATCTTGCCTTGTAGATGGTAGACTTTATTAAGTCAAGACTTTATCCCACGTTCCTACTACTATTTTTGGAAGTTAAGGTGTTTAATATATTTTTTAAAATAAATAAGTTTTGATGAAGAAAGCTGGGTAGGGAGTTCCCATTGTGTTGCAACAGAAACGAATCCAACTAGTATCCATGAGGATGCAGGTTCAGTCCCTGGACAAGCTCAGTTGGTTGGGGATCTGGTGTTGCTCTGAGCTGTGGTGTAGGTCACAGACACGGCTTGGATCCCATGTTGCTGTGTCTGTGGTATAGGCCAGCAGCTGTAGCTCCAGTTCGACCCCTAGCCTAGAAACTTCTATATGCAGTGGCTGTGGCACTAAAAAGCAAAAAAAAAAAAAAGAAAGAAAGGAGAGAGAGAAAAGAAAAGAAAGAAAGCTGTGTAGACAAGAGCTTATGTTAGCCATGACATTCTTAGTGGGAAAGAAAAAGAGAAGCATTTGATCCACCAAAAATGCAATGACTGGTACACACTAGAGGTGGTAACCACTAGCTTTCCAGGATTTACAGGTTTTTTTTTTTTCAAGGCCTGACTGGTTTTAGTTACTTGAAGGCAGTAGAAAGGAAGCACGTTGATATACAGTAATCATAATGTAACCAGATCGAAAAATACCGTATTTTTTTAACACAGTCTCTATGTTAACTAGTGGTAGACTTGGACAAGTATCTCCATTTTTTTAATCAATAAACTTTTTACAAACCTAACTTAACAAAAATATATATTGGGTGACTTGCACTCCAGTATTATTGCTATAGCAGTACAAAAGTTTGGGAGATGAATGAAACAAGGCTCCTTTATAATCTTCATAAAGTCATAGTATAGAAGTCTGTGAGACAGATGAGGAAGGTACCTGAAAGAGTTCATGAGTTTATATCTTGCAGAGAGATTGGATTTTATTTTGAAAGCACTATGGAAATCATTACAAGAGAATTAAAATAAGTTCCAAAGCTTCAGTGCTGTCTTTATTTATATACTGCTTTTTACAAGTAATGGAATTTGGCATAAGGAAAAAAGAGAGTTTTATGGTATGCTTGTTTTTAAAATATGTAGCAATTGTTTTGTATTAATGTGATCAGGAATAGCAATGCAAATGAAACATCAAGGGCATATTCATCAAAAAAGTGTTTGCACATTGATGGAGAGATTTGGAGAAAAGACCCAATAAAAACTCAAATCATGAGTGGAGAAAACCAAGCATAAATGATGGGCAAAAGCGGATATCACACTTTTAACTGCCTTTTATCACTTGAATCTCCTTTACTTTAGCATTAGTAGAGAGCACATAAAAGGAGTCTTTGTGCATCTCTCTTGATATTTCTACAAGAATTAATGATCAATTTTAATTAAGCCATGTTAATATTTGTAGTTGACCAGCTCTGACCTTTTTAATGCCTGAGTAATCAATAATAATACACAATTAGCCTGTATATTCGACTAATATAGTTTTTCTTCACCCAACTTTATGTTGTCCACTTAAAAATTATTGTCATATATAAAATTTATAAAATAAAATGAAGAGTTCTCATCATGGCTCAGTGGAAACAACTCTGTTAACCCTGAGGATGCGTGTTCGATCCCTGGCCTTGCTCAGTGGTTGGGGGATCTGGCATTTCCATGAGCTGTGGTGTAGGTCACATATATGGCTCAGATCCTGCATTGCTGTGTCTGTGGCACAGGCCGGCAGCTGCAGCGCCAATTGGACCCCTAGCCTGGGAATTTCCATTTGTCTAGGGTTCTGCCCTAAAAAGCAAAAATAAATAAATAAATAAATAAATAAATAAATAAATAAATAAATGGAAATTCTCTCTCTCCCTCTCTCTTATATTCTCCCTCTCCCCCAGCTTCCACAGATACATACACATACAACACACACACACACACACACACACACATATATATATATATATAATCACTTGTCCAGCTTGATCTTGCCTGAGTCCCAGTTAGTTTTTGGAAATTCAGAATAATTTTTATTTTTGCCAAGAAAGTATATGAATATGTATTTTGTAAGCCTATTCGACTACACATAGTGCAAAAAGAACTCTGGAATCATAGCCAATTATTTTAAAATAGAATCTATCTTTCTAGCATGGCTTCTGTTATGTGTTTATTAATGGGAATTTTAGCTAGCCCCAAACCCATGGGTATGATTCCTGTGGATTAACCCGGCAAGCAGTTTTTTTGCAGCATCACAGAGGACAAATTCTGATGACTAAGGAAAGCACTTTCATGTGACAATTCAAAATATACACAAAAATGAAGTTGGTGAGAGAGAAGATTAGAGTTTGACTGTTTTTAACTCAGGGAATGAATTTTCTCATGCACTTTAGCATCACCACCTCACCAAACTCTTCTTCCTTTTTCTTACTTTTGAGCTTGTAAGACCATGAGCGCCCAAATTCTCCCACAGTAAGTGAGGGCTGGGGTCTGGGTCAGGCTTCGCTATTCAATGCCTGTTCCTTCTGCACAGTAGTTTAGCCATATTTGTAGCACTGAAAACCAATATGAGCTGCAATATCTCATAGACAGGAAAGATCTTAATGCAGCCTCTCTCAGTGAATTTTCAGTCCAAAAAGGGTGAAAAGAGAAGGTAACCTAGTCATACAGTCCAGCATTTTGTGATGAGCCAACTCCTTCCTACTTAAGTTAGAATGTTCTGATGGGTCTGATACATTATGTCTCATATGCTGTTCTTACCCTGCAATACTGACACTCCTTCATTGAGAAGTGGAGTCTGTATTTCCTCCACTTGAATCTGCATGACTGGTTCCAGATGCATGTTTTCCAAGGCTAGGTTAAAAAAAGGCTATATATATAGTTCATGCCTACCTCTGTTTCTTGAGGTTCCTCCTGTTCTTCAGCCAACCAAGTACACTGAAAGGAAGTCCAAACCAGACCATACAAAGAAACCACATTCAGAGTCTGGCATGCGGAGGAACAAACACAGCCAATCTGCCATCAGCAGTAAACCACCAGAGAATTAAGACTTCCTGAAACCTTTGAACTGCCCTAGCTGACAAGTGAAGAGAAATTGAGCTTTCTCTGCCAAGGCCTGCTCAAACACCATATTCCGGAAAAAAGTAAATGTTGTTTTAAGCCACTTTTGGGGTGTTTTTTAATGCACCATGAAATGACCAAAACAGATGGCCTTACTCATATGTCCGGCAGTTTGCAGTCTGTTGACTAGAGAGCTTCAATTTGCCTCAAAGTAGTTTCTCAGAGTAGAAGCTAGCTCAGGCTCATTCACATTTTGATTTCCTATTTCTAAGCAAGAGTAAGAGAGCAAGTCTTAAATGCACAGTTTTTTGGTTTTTTTTTTTTTTTTTTTTTTGTCATAGCTTATATTGCACCTACTAATGTCCAACATACCTCCACATCTATACTGTGGCAGAGTGCCTTGATCATGGATTCTGTAAGGTATAATTTGCTTTCTGAAGGCATATGACTTCTGACACCAACTCAAATGTAACACAGTAAACCGCACATTCCATTTCTTTTCTGTGCAAGTACCATAAATTTCCTGAGATCCTAGACCTAGGAGCATCTGTGAGTTTGGAAATTTTTTTCAGGGATATAATCAGTGCAGTCAGCTTAAATGTGAAATTGAAATAAAGATCAGAGGTTTTCAGGAGATACTAAGATTATACATTGCCATGTAAAATAGGCCTAAGGAGTCTTTTGGAAAGCACAAGTTTCTCAACACTTTTTCATATTCACAAAGTTTATTTGTGGGACATTGTAGATGCCTGTTCAAGACTTTAGCTATGATATGATCTGATGCTTTTCTTTTTAATATAGTCTTGACTGAGAGGCAAGAAAGTGCTAACCAACTTATATAAGAAAGGATTTGGAAAACTTCTTCTGGAGGCCAAAAATTCAGGTGTGGATAAAGTTTTTTTTTCCAGTTTCCTACAAGGAGTAAGGAATTTCATATAGATCTAGGCATTTGTGAAGTTAAAAAGTCAACTATGAAGACACAGTCTCCATCTGGCTTACCAAAGTCCAGGCTCTTTTCATTGGTGTATTTAAAAAAATGAGATTTTGAAATAAATATTTACAGCTATGAGGTAAGTTTAATTAACCCGAGAATGAAAACTGTGCCTCACAGAGATTAGAATCAGAATAGTATTCTATTTCACCAAGGGAGATCTGGTGAGATAGCATTCTATCAGAGGAGGATGAAAAAGGGACAATCAATTTGAGAAAAACGTAAGAGAAATAAAAGTTCTGGGACATCAGGTGAGCATAGGTAGAGGGATATTGTGAAGCATCACAGCAATATGTTGAGCATTCAGAGTGTAATCAAAGCATAATATTGTATCAGACCACATGAAATCACCATTTTTGTAGAAAAACATTTCTGAATATTCTATATGGTTATCTTAACAATTAAGAAAAGAAATATATATTTGAAGTGTTTCCTCCATCTCAATTATATAAAGGACAGTAATCTCTTACATTTTTGTAGTTGTACAATTCTGTTTTCAATATTTCTGATGTATCCACGTTTGTCGCTAGGCAGATCCTTAGGTGTCTACCTATAATACGTATTTATATAATGTCAAGTCTTTAACCAGATCAAGTTTGTATTACCCATCTGCTGCAAATGAGTGCAAAATAATTTTGATCAGTTAAACAAATAAACAGAGGTCCTGACAGCTGTCAAATGTTCTGATAGTGGAATCTGCAGTATGAACTTGTACTATATAGAATGGTAAGCAGATCTTAGCATTGCATAATTTGTCACTGCATGAGACCAAAAAATCATCATGACAAAAGATTTGGTGGTAATAGAAGACATATTCATAAAAAGGGGTAAAGAGGTTTTGATTAGAAATCCATTCCATCTCTGCATGACACACATAGGTGGACTTCTATATACCTATAGCATTGGAATATAAATAAATGCATTGTGTTCAAGATCAACATGACTGCTGCCAGCTCACAAATTCCTGAAACTTACATGATCATAATTGATGGAGTCTGTTCTGTGTTGAAGCTTTTGACATCTTACTGGGAAATGTAATGACCTATCATCAGAGAAGGTAGAAGAAAAAAATATAGTTGCTCTTTTAGAATTTCTACAGAAATTTGAAGAAGCCTCAGATAGTTTGTTTCTCATATGATCACATGAAAACAAATATAAATGTTTATATGTTTGGGCAACAAATATTTTGGAAGTAAAAATCAGTTATAATTAAAAAGTGCTGAACTTCATCTTATGAAATCCACTGAGCCTTTTCAGAAATGGGAAATTTCCATATGTGGTTGTCATAGAAACTAGAAAACTTCATGCTTTTTTCCTACTTTGAATGCTAGTATTAAAATAAATGGGCCATATCACAGGTCTTTGATTTCCCTCCAGTCTTGTGTGTATTTGATTTCATCATGACATTGTGAGAATGCTATAACAGAAAAAATTGATCTTCAGATGGGATGTACTTAAAGAATGGATACACTGAGTTTCATTAATAATAGAACACTTGAAGTACCAATGACCCTTCCATCTTTTCAGTAATATGAAGCATAGAAATATAGAACAGCAAATATGTTGTTTTTAAAAAATCATAAAAATTCCAAGTCCAGCTTCTGAAGCTATTTGGAAAAATGACCATGACAGATCATGTTCAGTATCCCAACTACAACTCTCTGGATGGTTCTCAAACTTTATAATGTTGGATATACTCCATGAACCTTTGTGTACTTTGATCAATATTCATGGGAACTCTTGTTCTACACATGGAGTGCACGTTGGTGATACAGAAATGATCAAAGTACATGTCAGGGCTCTCGATCTAGTGGAGACACCAAAATTACCTACTAGTACAGATCTTCATCAACTTAGAGTTACATCCCAGTAAACCCAGTAACTTGAAAATGCATTGAATACACTAACTTACCAAAAATCATAGCTTAGCCTAGTTTCCCTTAAATGTGCTCAGAACACTTACATTAGCCTATATTTGAGAAAATCGTCTGAGACAAAGCCTCTTTTATGATAAAGTGTTCAGTATATCCTGTAGTTTATTGAATACTCTACTGAAAGTGAAAGCCAGTATGATTGTATGAGTGCAGTATGTTGTATGTGTATCAGTTGTTTATTTTCATGATCATGTGTCTGATGGGGAGTTGTGCCTCTCTGCCATTGCCTAGAGTCACTAGAGAGTGTGTATGGCTCAGCATTCATCTAGGCTGAGAAAAGATCAAATTCAGAATTCAAAATATAGTTCCTACTGAATGCATATCACTTTTATACCACAGTAAGGTCTAAAAATTTAAAGTCAAACCATTATAAGTCAAGGACCATCTCTAAACACATTCTTAGACACGTGAACCTAACTGCCTCCTGCCCAGTAAAGATGTAAAGATTTAAATCCAACTTTAGTGGAAAGGAGATTTAAAGCTTCAGTAGGCATGTTTCTGATTTTCCTTTGGGTGGATTCCTGATGAATCCAAGGCATATTAATGCTTTCTAACTTACAGTTAAATAATGATTTACAAACTCTATTTTTTACAGTTTATGTTTAGAAGTTAAGATAGTGTAAAATGATTTGATATAGAATTCTTAAATAGAATAACGTAAATAGAATAACTTCCACTCTCTTTTCTTGTATGACCTCTCTCAGTTTCTCTTTATAAATTTATCACTTTATCTTTCGCTTTATGAATATTTTCCTCTTTTCTCCAAAGTATGTGCTATCAAAATTTCTAATTTAATTAGATAAAATTAATTAAGAATTAGGATATACATGAAGTTTAATAAAACATTTTGTTAACTATGGAGTGAGGTAAAACAAATGTTCTTTCACATTGTAATAGTTTGAGTGAGACCTAAATACATAGGTTGAAATTGAAATTTTAAAATCTTTAAGTTTCAGGTAAACTCATTTCAGTTCAGAAAAACCTAACAGAGGAACCAAGAGATCATATTTGAATAGCAAAGAATAAGTCCACTAGAACAAATTATCTCTCTCTGTTCTGAAGTAAGGCCAAAAATTTTTTTGATATAAATATTTTAAGATTATTCCTCATTTCTGTAGATGATTCTGCTTCACTTAGAAGTTATAGAACTACACTCCTATTTTTAATTTTCTAAGTTACTGTTGAGATGGTAAAATATTATTAGGAAAAAAACCTGTATTTGTAGTTTTATATATATACATATATATAAATTTTTTTAGAATTAATTATGTGAAACATTTTCCTCATTTCATCCAGAAGTCTGCATTGCTTTTCTAAAGTAACATTCATTTATTTTGTGCAAGTTGAAGAAAAATTCAAAATATTCCTTTATTTATTCTGATACCTGAATATGAAATAAACTTTTATCTGTCTCACTATTTATTGAACTGAAATCTCATGGGGGAAATATTCTCTTTCACTTTCAAAATAAGAGTGTCCATTAAAGAAGCAGGAAAGATACTTTCTGAACAGAAATTGAAGTCTTCTGTTATATGTACCAGGCTTAAATTAAAAAAAAAAATACTATGTGTATGCATGGATAATACAGTCATGGCTTGTTCAGTTTCAATTTAATAAATATGAATATAATGTTTACATAACATACACTGACACTGCCTTACAGGCCATATGCTAAGAATGGCAGTGATAAAAAATTAGAATACTGCAAATCAGATGAACTAAAATGGAAGCCATGATATAGTAAGACAGTTATGGAAATATCACACGTAATTCTGTAAGAAAATGAAAGTTGAAAAAGCAGTGATTCTATCTCGAAGAGAGTTTACATTCTAATGTAATAAAGTCAAATCATATTTAGTATTTATTCAAAAGGAGTGTCCTGAAGAGGTTCTGAATATAGCCTTAACCACTGATAGAAGGTTGGTGCTTTTCCTTGTGAACAGTTGGGATAGCATGTTCTAAAGAGGAAAATGAAAGAAACCTAAATGTTAAATGAGAGAAACCCTGATGTGTCAGAGAATGATTTCTGTAGGAGTGACCAAATGACAAAACATGAAGGATTCTGCTCTTGGTCAGAGACAAGACCATTTGAATGTTTGAATTCAGAGATATTTCAGGCTCGACTAACTTCCACTGCCTCCATGAAAGCTTTATAAATACCTTGATAAAAAACTGAAGTCTTATGTCTATTGTTTTATTTTGCAATTGTTTTCAAACACACATATATAGCTCTATTTTTTATGCCATTCTTTTATGTTTTTCCCTTGTATATTGAGGAGGGCATAGCTAAAAGTATAGATTCTGGTTCAGATTTGTGTTCAAATCTGACGTCTAACACTGTTTAATTCTGTGGTACTTTCTCAGTTATCAAGCAGAGCATTTGAATGTCTGTCACATTGAACTAGATGACTCAAATTCTATTTTGTATGCTTGACTAGATGTGGACTCTGCATTTTATAAGAACTTCTGTTTCTTTATTTTAACATCTTACTTGTCATAAGACTGCTGTCCAAAAACTGTTTAAGAACTATTCCATCTCCATATTCTGTTTAAAAAGCCAGGAGATATTTGTTCTTCTGCATATTAACTTTGATTTTGAAAGTGTTTAGAAAATGTTTATGAAAAAGTTTTATTTTTAGTCTTATTTGAACTATTCTGCCAATGATAACACCTAACATATATGCAGCTTTAAATAAATATTTAAATATAATTTGAGCATAACACAGTAAGTAAAATTGACTGCTTAATAATATGTGTATTGCAGTTCCCACTGTGACACAGCAGGTTGAGGATCCAGTGTTGACTCTGTGGTGATGCAGATTCAATCCCTGGCACTGAACAGTGTGTTAAGGAACCAGCACTGTGGCGCATGTGGCATAGGTTGAAGTAGCTGTGGCTCAAATAAGAGATCCCTGGCCGTCCAGAGGCTGAGTGTACATATATATATATATATATATATATATATATATATATATGAAACTGTGACGTCTTCATATATGATGGTTCTTGATATGATTAAATATGGGCAAGTGTTTAATAATTTTAAAATATCATTTGTATCATGTTAAATTAGAGCCAGTTTCTGTGCTTGAATGGCATGAGATCAGATTTTTGTGACTGAATGGCAACAGTGTTCTGCCTACCTGGAATCTATTCCTAGTAGTGTTCCTTCTTGGAAATGCAACCTAAATCATTTAACTTCATCTTGCTGAGCCTCACATTTCTCTTCTGAATCTGATTTTGCAATTAAAAATGATTTACGTGAAATAGTATTGTATATATTAATCAAATATTCATATAGATTTGTATTGTTGGACTTTTTATTCATGCGTAGAAGGTTTCATTTAGGCATGAGTTAAAGTGGTGCAGAATAAATGAAGACACGTGAACAATGTTCATTAACAGAGGGGATCATTTTTTTCTCCTTTTTATATAAAAGTGCTTCTATTAGAGCACAGTCTTAAATAATGGGAGTTTCTAAATGAGCCAGCTACAAATGGTATATAATTATATCCAGAGTAAGTTAGGTTCGGGCTTTCCTTTTTAAGAACAACTACACAAAGACATTGAGATTGCCATTAGTAGCAGAATATCCCCTAGGAAAACATGTTTTTCTACAAGGATTAAGAAGAACAGGTAAAAATAGAGATATATCATACTCTTGAAATTTGCATAGATATCTAACTTCCAGATAAGGTAATATTTCAATTTTATGTTAATAAAAGGCTTTACATGAGCCTTTAGGTGGAACGAGTTAGTTTTTAGAAAAAACAAATTCATATACCTTCAAATATTTAAAAAAGGCATTCTGGGGGAATATGCTCTACAATGTTTCAGAGTGATAATATATATTAAAAAAAACTGTGTAACTGTTATAAGAATAAACACTTCAGTGAAATGACAGTCTAGTATACGTTGTGATGACCATCACTGAAGACAGAGGGTAAAAGTCAAAATATGACATGTAGTGTTGATATAAATAATATTTGCAAAAATGTAAATATGATATCAGAGCAGGGAATAACATTAATTACAAGTAAACTAAGTAGTTAAAAATTAAGATAAAATGTAAAAGGGAAATACAAAATTTGACAACTGTAAATTGGCAATTAAATAAAAATAAAAGATGAGATTAGTACTATAAAAAATTTTAAATATCTTGCATGGAAACAGTAAATATCCTACAATCAAAATAAGACATTTAGAAGAATATAATTAATTAATATATGCCTGTCACACATTTGACAGCCAGTTATCTTCAATAATAAAGGTAAACTTTATTTTCATGTATTTTTATGGTAAGCTTCAGCAAAAAAGGCACAAGTAAACATAAAACCAACTTTAAAATAATTTATTTTCTTTTCAAAAGAGAAAAGGAAGGAAGGAAAGATGGAGGAAAGAAAGGAAGGCAGATGAAAAATTACTGATAAAATTAAAATTTTATTTTCCCCCATAAATTTAATGAATAAACATTTTCCAGTGAGGTTCTATTTTGCCTATTCAGTTTGTTGAACTTTTAAAGACAAACACTGGTTGGGATGAAAGATAGCCATGACCCCAATATAGTCATCTATTGGGAGAAGACATTGACCCAAACTTTCAGAGAAAGGTATTATTTGAAAATGTAAATAAAAATATTTATAAGAAGGATAAATTTCACCCAGAAATTGTGATTTAATAATTTTAACCTAATCTATAATACATTTATGTTATGTAATATATGAATTTTTATGTAACTTCATTTATAACAACATAAAAATAGGAAACAACCTAAATGTTGGATGTATAAGGATTTAGTTGATACAGCTACAGCAAACTGTATCTTTATATAAAGTAGCAAAGTAATAATTTTGATGGAGACTCCTCTAAACAAAGATATTGAATTATTTTTTAGAAGAAGTCACAGTAAAATTAACATGCATTCACAAAGAGAGTGAGGGGAGGAATATAATGTATACATATGCAGGATTAGTAGTGATACTTGGTATGAATTAAAAGTGTTCCTGTGTATTATCTATAAATTAATGTTAAAAATTAACTGTATTGGTCTCTCTCTCTCTCTCTCTCTTTTTTTTTTTTAGTAAAGGGACTATTATTAAATTGGAGATCTAACAATGTTTTTTTTTTTTTTTTCCTTTTGTCATTTTTTTATGGCCGCACCCGTGGCATGTGGAGGTTCCCAGGCTAGGGGTCTAATCGGAGCTGTAGCCACTGGCCTGCACCGCAGCCACAGCAACGCAGGATCCGAGCCGCGTCTGCAACCTACACCACAGCTCACGGCAACGCCGGATCCTTAACCCAGTGAGCAAGGCCAGGGATTGAACCCGCAACCTCATGGTTCCTAGTCGGATTCCTTAACCACTGAGCCACGATGGGAACTCCATAACAATGTTTTGATTAACCTTTTTTTCATGATGAATTTTGCCATATTTATAATTAAAACCTTTACCACATATAGAATCCCATGATGAGACCAGCACTATGAAAAGAAAAATATTCTAGACAAGAGTAAATCAAGTGATGAAAATTCTATATTGAATTCATCTATCTAATATGTATTACAATAGCAACAAAGGAATCTAGCCTGTCTGTTCTTGGCCTTGTCTTAGAAATATATACAAAAAAAAAGGGAATTTTTTGTTAAGTTTGGTTGTATTCAAACCTGACTAGGATCCATGAGGATGTGGGTTCAATCCTTGGCCTCGCTCAGTGGGTTGAGGATCTGGCATTGCTGTGGCTGTGGTGTAGGCCAGCAGCTGCTGCTCCAATTCAACCTCTGGCCTGGGAACCTCCGTATGCAACGGGTGTGGCCCTAAAGAGAAAAAAAAAAAAAATTTACAAATGTGACATTTTCCTTCATCAAATGATGCTAATAGTAATCATCATGGCAAAATACATATGGCTCCAGTACTTTGTTACTTTGTGGAATGGAAAGTGGACATATGAATTATCAACTGCTGTTCGCACAAAAAGCCCTGTGAAGCAGTCAGGATTGACGTTACATCCCCACTTTGCAGATAAAATAAATAAGGCTCATAATATTTAATCATCATCCAAACCACAAAGATAATAAATGGCAGAAATGACACCATCCCACCCTGTTTATCTAGTTCTGACCCCACTAATCATGCAGCCCTTTTGAAGATAAGTATATGAAAATTCATATTTCTGCTTCATGATATAAATAAATAGATAAAAAAGTTTGTGCACATGTTTGTGCATGTTTGTGTGAGTGTTAGGTAGTTGCCATTAAGTAATATAAAGCAGCTTAATTCAGTTTTGCAAATTTTAACAAGCATGAAATCACTAGGGGATTTTTGTCAAAATGAGTAATTTGTTTAGAAGTTCTGGGATGAAATATGAAATTTCACATTCTAGCAACTTCATTTCCTGTCCATAGTGACATTTTAAAATACAAGGTCTTAATTCTAAAGAGGTCTTACCGTATAGCACAGAGAACTATATCCAGTCTCTTGGGATAGACCATGATGGAAGGTAATATAAGAAAGCGTGTATATATATGACTGAGTCACTTTGCTGATTTTGCTGTACAGGAGAAGTTGACACAACATGATAAATCAACTAATTTTTTTATAAAAGATATCAATTCTGTGATTTTTTTAAGAATGTCAAAAAAAGCGAGAAAAAAAATCTTTAATTTGATCAGCTGCAACTGCCAACCTACACCACAGTCACAGCAATGCCACATCCAGACGACATCTGTGACCTACACTGTAGCTCGTGACAACACTGAATCCTTAACCCACTGAGCAAGGCCAGGGATTGAACCTGCAGCCTCATTTAGACTATGTCAGATTCTTAACTGGCTGAGCCACAACAGGAATTCCACATTCTTCATATTATAACCAAAACACCTAAAAGGCACATTTAACATTTAATTTAATTTTTACTTATAAGCAATGCCTTATCTCAGGAACGTTATCAAAGATAAAGAAACCCCTAGGTTAAAAAATATAGTGACTAAAGATATAATTATATTCAGATTTTTATAACATTTGCTATCATAGCTCATGTTTGAGTTTTTCTGGACCTGGAAACATTACATCTCCTTGATTTTTTTTTTCCCTCCAGCCCATAAGAATAAAGATGACTGTGGTTCTTTAAAACTATTTTCGTACTGGAAATTATACTTAAATATGTAGTTCCTGTCTCAAAGAGAAAGACTAGTTTCAATATTTTTTCCTGTCATAATTGAGATTAGCATGAAATCCTAAATCTTATATTTGGATCATATGACTTTCAAGCCCTTCTTTTCAAAATGAAAACTTGTAATGCATGTAACATTTTAGGTAGGAAATTTCCTTTCTACGGAAAGGCATTTGTATTCTTGCTTGACTTCTTGACAAGATTCTTTTTGTGATTTTATTTTTTTAATAAATCTCTAAATTTTAGAACAGTTTTAGATTTGTGAAAAAATTGTGAAGATAAAACAGAAAGTTCTTATACAACACATTAACTTTTCTGTACTAACAATTTACATTAGTATGGTGTATTTGTCACAATTAATAAATCAATATTGAATTATCATTACTAACTAAATTCTGTACTTTATTCAGATTTCCTTAGTTTTTGGTATCTAAAATCCCCCTTTCTACTCCAACTTCCCATTCAGGAAACCACCCACATTACATTGAGTCTTCCTGTCTCTTTAGGCTATTCTTGGATGTGACACTTTCTCAGATCGTCCTTGTCTTTGATAACCTTGAAAGTTTTGAGAATTACCAATATTTATAGAGAATTACAGGTAGTTATGCCTAACCAGATGAATGAGATTTATCTGATTTTATTTTCTCCTAGATAAGGTTCTAGGTTATTGTGGTATGTTTTTATGAACATTATAAACTTACCTTAAACTGAACTTCAGTTGACTTATGCATGTATTTATATTTTCTGATAATATTATCTCTGACTCTGACAGTGAAATACATAGGAATGTTATGAGCCTTCCAATTTCCCGCAGAATTGTATTAGGTCAAGTCAAAAGTGTAGATCACTATTTACCATCCAGATGTCAGCACCCATAAATCCAGCAAAGGGGCTCAATTTATTCCAATTTGGATACGGCTAGTGTTACTAAATGTTACATGGGTTAAGGCAATGAAAGCAGTTTTTGATGTCTGTGTTGAAACTTTGAATGAGATATAATTCCCCACTGTTCGATTGTTCCATAATTATAAAAGCTGTGATCTTCCTTCGCTGCAGTTTTTCCTCTTTTGTTTTGTTTTGCTGCTTTGCTGTTAATTAAAGGACTGAAAGGAGTAGGAAAAAATGTGAGAAAAAGGGTAACTGATGCACGGTGGCATTTGAATATTCTTTTCATATCCAGGAGTATATATTCCTGTATTTTTGTATGGATTAGTGGCAGATTTCAATAATCCCTGGTGGCTCCTGACTTGCTCAGGAAGGAATAAACGCCCAGGTAATTGCTAACTTAATTGTTTCTAATCTTTGAGTGAAATAAAGTAAGGCGTGATAGTATATCACTGCTAATCATGAATCCTGATCATGAATATGTATTGTGTTAGCCAACTGCTGGTACTCATGTTATCTAGGGCAATTCAAGGGACCTTTGAAACAGTGGTTCCTATAGCAACGGAGCAATTGTATCAGAAAGGGCAGCTTCCAGGTGGGTCAGCTAGTTTGCTTCTGTGTAGTCATTCTTAGAGATCTGGTCTAGAGGCAGCTCCTTTGGCACTTGAAATAATTGTGTCGATACCTAATACCTTAGAGCTCTGAAGCTACTATTGTTGAAATAATGCTGTATAACAGCGAACCAAAGCTCCTCAGTGGTGCTCAACAATAAGCATTTATTTTTCACATTTCTATGGGTCAGTGGGTGTTCTGCTGATTTGAGCTAGGCTTAGCCTGCCAGCTCTTCTCCAACTACATGACATCCTGGGTAGTAGGGTAGTTGAGGCATGATTTTCCCCGTAGTAATAGCAAAAGACCCCATTTAATCACCCAATCATAATTCTATCCAATGATTGCATTACATCTAATAACATCCCATTCGTCAAAGCAAGTCACATGATAAGCCCCACATCAAGGAGTGGCAATTACTGTAGTTCACATGGCAGAAAGTGAGACTGCATAATCCAGTTATGAAGTAGGGAGTGAATGGCTGGGATCATGTTCCAGTCTATCATACTCTATAAATGTCTTTTTATGAAAATATCTCAAGCAGTTTTAATTCACATGCAAGAGAATACTGAATAATAAAGAGCTTTTTTTTTTTGGTAATTTCAGTATATATTAAAGTATTGTATTGATTCCATTCTCATTAGTTTATGTGTGAGGCAAAATATTTCTCAGGTAGAAATTAAAGAGTGGATTGAACACCAAGAGTAGAGGAAATGAACTTGGATATGTATTTACATATGAAAAGTATTTGTGAGCTCTTCAATCAGAACCCTTGGCTAAGTACCTCCAGCAGAAGCAGGATCAGATGCCAAGGCCCCTTGTTTGATGATTTGAACTATTAATCCCTGACGGTAGGCACCAGAACTTTAGGCTGCAATATTAGTTTCCTCCAGTCCTAATCCTATCTGGCTTTGGCTGTTTCAAACTTGTTTTGCTGGTACGTTTCCAGCATACCATGCAGTCAGGAACACACTGATTAAGGCAAGCTAATTGAGTAGTAAAATGTCAAAGGCCATTGAAATGTCAGTGTTTTCGCCTTTGAGAGGCTGAGAATTGATAGTATTTCTTGGGTATCGTTGAATGAGGGGTTAAGTAGGGAGAGAGGAGCAATTACACTGAGAGGAAATGGTATGGTCTTTCCTCTCTTGAACTGTATGTGCCTCAGCAGTGCAACAGAGGAAAATAATATAAAGGGGATAGGTGATATAAAAAAATAGTGAAGTGGTTTGTTTTGCAACCCAAAAGTACACAGAAACAACATCCGTCATCATCCTTTCTTTTTTGTTTCTAAACTTTTTTTCTTTCCAATTTTAAAAGATATTTTATAGCATGACAAAGGCTGTTAAACATCAAGGTATATAAATCTCCAAAGGTATTGACTTTTTGATCTCTGCAGTTACTTGTAGTAAATTATTTCAGTTCTTAAAAGGAGAACTGAAAGTAATTATCTGAATACTTATTTAATGAAATTATTGATCACTTTGTCATTTACTTTTGAACTTTGTGTTTTTAGTTTTTGTGTATTTTAAATTTTTGTTACATCTTGAAAGTTTAAAAACGTTTCTCTCAGAATCATTTTTCATATAACTGTGTTGTTTTTCCAACTTCTCGTCCTTGTGTTCCCAACAAGTAGAAATGAACAACATATCTCTATTTCCTACTTATTTATAGATTATTGTATACTTTTTTTGAATTACTAGTGTTTGGGGTTCTTTGGTTATCTGATCTACAAAACAGATTTGACTGATCATTTGTTATCATCAGTTTATCTCCAGGAAGTATTTTCACCTACCAGAAAGGTAATCAGAGAAGGAAACCTTAGGCATGTGAGTCCCTTCTTTTTGGCCATGATTCCCACTCAAGTGAGATCCTGGAATTTTCTTCCAGATTTTCTCTTTCTGAAGAGTTAAACATCTGAGAAAAACCTAACCAAGGTCTCAAACCCTTCGATTCTATGACTCCACTTAAACTTAGAATACATAATATGAAAATTAAGATGAACAGTACAATGAAAGAGAAGTAATAATATGAGAATACGTTACCTGAACAAGTGATAATAGGAAGAGCAGCCAACATTTATACAGAAATACTTCATTCCAAAGCATACTCTCTTACCAGACTAGTTTGCAGTTCCTCAGAGGTAACCACTGGGATTCTGCATTTATTCCTAAATTATAGCTTTTCTACCATCCTCTAGTAGTACTCCTAACCCCAGTCACTTAGATTGAATCCCAATGGACCAACATGGTTTTTGGTATTCATCAGATGCATTTATATATTTTATATTTTTGAGAGGGAGAGAGAAATTAGTATTTTTCTTAGAGCAGCACTTTAGGTAGCAGTGTTATTTCTTACCAGGTTTTAATTATCCAGACATTTTCAATAAGGCAAACCTAAGGGAAAGAATTAATAAATGGAAAGATGTTATGGTTTGTCTAATTAAAATTCTTCTCTCCTACTAATAAAGCTTTATTGCAAATATGTGTGGGCATTGGATAACTATATAAGCAATGTACTAACTAACTGAACTAATAAAGTGTATTTTATCCTGTCGGCCCAGCTTCAGTGCAGCTAGGTTATCCACTTAGATCCTGCAGTGGTTTAATAAAAATGCCTGTGCTGTTCTCCAGGAACTTAACTAGCCAGAGAGTGAACTTTCTCTTTCCCTGCTGGGATCATGGGTTGCAAATCAGTTTTCTCTGCCCAAAAGCAATCACCTAAGCCAGTGGTTATGTGAGACTAGGGTAAGAGGGAAAAGCCGTAAAAATTAATGAGCCTACCTGATGCCCAAGCTTTAAGACCATAATTCTGGGCATGAGAAAATTGAAGTCTTATTTGGTGCTGGCTCAGGTGGAGTGTAGACTGCATCGCATGCTAGTGTTTTTAGAAAGTTTGCAGTCTGTAGACTTCTACCGCAAAGTGCTTCTACCTGTTCCTATAGCTACAACAACCAAACTTAACAAAGGCAAAATATGAGACACCATTAGCAGAGTTAATGGTGTGTGAGTGAGATATCATTCGGATATAAATAATAGAATACTTTTTCAAACTGGCTCAGGCAATAATGTTGGCTTTGGTAACTGAAACATCCAGTTGCAGAAATTATTTTAACTACTATTTGATGCGGAGTTGAGGGCAGGTGCAAAATGTCACCCTATTTCTCTCTCCCTGCCTTCCTTTTCCCTCCCTCCTCGCCAACACCTCTCTCCCTCCCTTTCTCACTCCTTTTTCTGGGCTCTTCTCTCTGATTTTCATTGTGTTTGCTTTACTGGAAGACTGGATCGCCTTGAGAGCAAGTTCTGAGAGTTACACAGTTACATGTTTTCTCTGAATAGTAAGGAGGCTTCTCTTTTCAAAAGAGTACACCCATGCATAGGTTGATGCTCTGACCTAATCAAGCGGGTATTGCCTTCCCAGGGAGTGAGTTAGGTATTGGTCATAATGATGGAGGTGTGAATTCCCAAAAGAAAAGCAAATTATTATGATTAAAATGAGAATGGAAGCTAAACGGTCAAAAATAGCCAATGTTCTCCAGAAATTAGAAGAAAAACTGCTTTTAAATTAAACTATCAATAAGTGCTATTGAATTTGCATCATTTTCTGCCATACTGTATGGCTTTGCTATGGCATTAAGTGACATCCACTCCTAGGGCAAATGGTAGAAACCCCCATTATTATTGCTTCTGAAAATCAAGAGAATAACACATATTTTCTTGAATGTTTAGTGTCATGTTTTAAGCCATAAAATAAAATTTTAAGTTGGTAGTTTCTTATGGACATAGAAAGTATTTGCTGGTATTAGGAAATGTGTGGATTTTCTCCTGGGAGCTGTCTCCCATCACCTCTTGCCTGAGTAGATGCATTTCCACAGAAGGCGGAACATGCCTTGGATTTCTTCCTAACAGAAGGTTTTAGTTAGAAGTATCGATAACAGAAGCTCACTTGCAAACTGAAATCCATTTACCGGTTCTGAGACTGACCATGTGTGCAATATGGCAATGGCTGTGAGGGACTCCACATGTAAAACCTTTTGACCATGGCCTCAAAAACACATATCTATATGGGCAGAAAGCTTCCTGTGAATTTGACATGATTCTAGGAAAAGGAGCCTTGTAGAAGTTACTTATTATCTTTTGATAATATGGTCATATCCAGGGGAAAACAAGAAATGGCTTCAGAAACAAATATAGTAGTCTCTCTGTACAATTCTGAACAATCTCTAGCCGCTGCCAGTGAGTGTGGTGGTCGGAGGAAATAACAGTAATAGGGCTGTGATAGTAGACCCACTGTTTATGTAGAATCTCATCATCTGCTTGTGTTTTCAAAGGTCTTTTCATTGCCTCTGGTCATTCCTCTCATGTCTTGTTTTGAGTTCCACTCACCAGAGAGTTATCTCATGAAATAATGACAAGCTCATTTTCCATATTTTCATATTAAGAAGTTTAATTAATGATAAATACTATATACTTCAATAATCCTGCATTAGGGGGACACATATGTGTAGGTTTTGAGAGTTCTCTTGATAATGTATTTCCACTCCTCAATTCCATAGGAAGATCTTAAGTAATTCTTGCTTCTGTATTAAGCCTTCTAGTTTCCAAGAACTCCATTTCATGTATCAAATCTTAGAACAGTATTGAAATTCTTTCTTGGGTTTACTTTGATTCAAATTTTATATTTCCTCTTTCCATCACTCTAGGATTTCTTGTGTTGTTTTGAAAAACATGTCATCATTTAGGCAGTAAATATAGTCTTTGTCCTGTCAGTATCCCCTCCCCCACATTAGACAGACACTTTTTGCATTGATAAGGCAGGTCCCTATGTCTCTTAGTTTTCAAAGGCGTCTAATAAACATAAACAGGAGCACCTACACTATTTTTAAAACATCAAAAAATAAATTAATACATCCTGTAAATTGCATTATTTTAATACTATTTATATTCCTCTGAAATATTCATATTTAATCCATGTGAGAGCAGATTATTTACAGCTATAATTTTCCTTGCATAGCTCATTTCCTTGTTTATGAACAAGGGCTGCGGCTGCAAGTTTATCTTTAGAAGGAAATAATTATCAGCCCCTTCATGTTTTTCATTCTATGTAGTTTTCTGTTATCCTCTTAATTGTCTCATTTTTTTGAACCTTATTTTTTCTTCCAGTTTTTCATTCCAGTTTTCTTCCAGATGTAATCAGCATTTGCATTTTAGGGCCGCACCCGCAACATATGGAGGTTCCCAGGCTAGGGGTCGAATGTGAGCTACAGCTGCCAGCCTACACCCTGGCCACAGCAACACCAGATCCGATTCACATCTGCGAGCTACACCACAGCTCATGGCAACACCGGATCATTAACCCACTGAGCAAGGCCAGGGTTCCAGCCCGCAACTTCATGGTTCCTAGCAGTTCCTAGTCGGATTCGCTAACCGCTGTACCACTATGGGAACTCCTCTATTTGTTTTTTAATTCATGTGTTTTGTGGATATATTTTAAGGCAAATATATAATTATGACCTGATGGTTATGTCTCCCTCATGAGTACACCAATTTATCATTATGATATTCCCTTATTTTTCTCTATTTACTCTATTTACCCCATTCTTTGTTTTGAAATTTATATTATCTGATGTTAGTATAACCACTTTGGGCTTTGATACCTTTTGTTTGAATGAAATATGTTTTCCATCCATTAAACCCATATCTATCTATATCTTTAGCTATAAAGAACATTTTTTATAAGCATAATCACACTTGGATTTTGCTCTTTTTTTTTTTTGCATTTGGATCATCTCTGCTTTCTAAGTGTTTAGTCCATTAGTCCATTGATGTTTAATGCAATTATCAGTGTAGTTAGAATTAAATATCTAATGAGTGGCAATTTAGATGTCAGTTCAAATATTTTTGATGTCCAATGGAGCTATTTACACAATAATCTATGCAAGGGGTAGTTCAAGAATGAGCAATGGGCTTAAGCAGAGTTTTCACACAAAACCTGGACCTTTTTCCTTTCCAGCATCTGTGATTCTCCAGGTTCTGTCTACTAGGCTAGAAAGATGGTATATTTCTATTGGAATTTCAGCCATCCCACACCATACTCTACTTCAGCCTATCCTCACACCAATGCTGAAAGGACAGGAATTTAGCTGTACTAGCCCTTTCTTACAAGATTCCACTCCCTTCCAAATTTGACTGCAATTACTTATTCTCTAGATCCTTTACACAGTGTTCTAAAATTTTATATTGAGTTGGTTTTTATATGTGTAGGAGAGTCAGCCTGCTGGCAACTTGATCTGCCATACCAGAGATGGAACTCACACTTAGTACTATTTTACATGTTTATGTATAAACACCGTTCACAACTTTCATTAGATTTATTCCTAGACACTTGATAATTTTAATTCAAGAATAATTTGCATAAAGTGAAATACAGCACTCTAAGAATACCAGATTGTTGGTAAACATGGCTTTCACTGTATGCTTCTCAAGAATAGAGTCCCTGCATTACCTAGAACTCTACAAGTGAAGATCTGTTGCCTGGAACATATAAGTACTCTATAGGTATTTTTGAATTAAAATGTGTTTTTTATCAGCTGCACCTGCAGCGTATGGAAGTTGTCAGGCTAGGGATTGAATTGGAGCTGCAGCTGAAGCCTATGCCACAGCTATAGCAGCACCTGATCCAAGCTGCATCTGCAACCTATTCTGCAGCTTGCAGCAACCAGGTCCTTAACCCACTGAACCCTCATCCTCATAGAGACAGCACCAGGTCCTTAAAATGCTGAGCCACAGAGGAACTGCTCATTGCTGATTCTGATGTAATGAATTGGTAATCTTCTCGCTGACGTTACTGCTTTTGGATCTACCCAAAAATGGTTTTGGAATAGGTCACGGAGCTTGTAGCTAATCACTTGCAGTGACCCTTCCTTTCTCTACTTCAGTGGTTTTCAATCATTAGGGCATAGCAGGATCACCCAGGAGGATGTTGAATAATATTGATGTCAGTCTGCACCCAAGACCAATGATACTGGTAATGTGATTCCACTATCAATATTTTTGTAAATCTCTCCAGATAATTCTAATATACACTGAGATTGTGGACCTTGGTTCAATTTAAAGCCAAGCACACAGGTTTGGCCTGTTTAAAGATTCTAGGGTTTCCCATTGTGAGTCAGTGGGTTAAGAACCTGACTAGTATCCATGAAAATGCAAGTTTAATCCCTGGCCTCCCTCAGTGGGTTAAAGTATCTGGCGTTGTTTTGAGATGTAGTGTAGGTTGCAGAAGTGGCTCATATCTGGCATTGCTGTGGCTGTGGTGTAGGCCAGCAGCTGCAGCTCCGATTCAACCCCTAGTCTGGGAACTTCCATATGTCGCAGGTGCAGCGCTAAAAAGAATCTAAAGGTACAAAGTGTGAGAAAATAGTCAGAAGACCAAGGCAAAAGCAAGCCTGAAAAATTTTCTATTCTTCTAGAATTTTAGAGTTTTTCCATGCATTATCTTCTGCCTTTTGACTCATTTCAAAAATGTAATTGGATATGTATGACTGGGTCACTATGCTATACAGCAGAAATTGGCACAACACTCTAAATCAACTATACTTTAAATAAAAAATAAAAAGAGGGAGTTCCCATTGTGGCTCAGTGGGTTAACAACCCAATTAGTATCTATGAGGCTTCAAGTTTGACCCCTGTCCTCATTCAGTGGGTTAAAGTTACTGCATCACCGTGAGCTGTGGTATAGGTCACAGACATGGCCTGGATCCAGCGTTGCTGTGGCTGTGGTACAGACTGGCAGCTACAGCTCTGATTTGACCCCTAGCCTGGGCATTTCCAATATGCTGAGGGTGAAGCCCTAAAAATCTAAATAAACACATATACACACATACATACATACGTACATACGAGCTCCAGCTGTGATGCAACGGGATTAGCAGCATCCTGGGAGCCCTGGGACATGGGTTTGATCCCAGGCACGGCACACTGGGTTAAGGATCCAAGATTGCCACAACTTCAGCTTGAGGGAAGACTGCAGCTCGGATCGGATTGCTTGTCCTGGATCTCTGTATGCCACAGGGTGGCCAAAAATGGGAAAAAAAAATATATATATATATATATATATGTATGTATACACACACACTCACACACACACACACACACACACACACATATAATTTGAAGGTCCATTAGAATTTAATCTAATGTTTAATAATAATAGTGACATGAGGAACTGTAAATATAAAATAGAGTCAGATTGTGAGGGGCTCCATATCCCGGACTAGACTCCACTGTGAAGTCACGGAATGATTCATTTACACACACACACACACATGCATGCATACGCACACAGAGGTTTGGAGAAGAATATATTGTCAGCGCTTGACAAGTTTTGTCAGAGAAAACCTATAGATAGCGTTACTGCAAAGGAACATGGAATCCAAGCCATTAGATTTATTAGCATGAGTGAAGCTTATTTTCAAATATTTTTAGACCAAAAACTTTCTAAGTTTGCAAGAGGATGAGCATCAAGCGTGTGCTTCTGGAATTTTAATATCCTTCTGTGTGCGCTTCCCACAGTGTATCAACCTAGATGGCATCTTGACAACACCCTTCTCCCCTGAGAGTGGCCTCTGACACCCCTCTTCCTCATTTCAGGAGCTGAAAGACCACCTGGGGATGAATCTCAGGGACTGAAATACTACAAAATAGTTGAAGACCGTAAATACTGGTCTTATTAGAAAACAATTCACCCTCTCTTTTCTTAGTTAAAAGTATTATTGTACAAGGATTAATAACCTGGATCCTACAGATCTAATAAGAAAATCTGTTCAGTAAAATCATGCCTTTGATTATGTCACCAAAGGCATTGCCTGTCTTGGGTCAAAGGCATAGATTGGGCAGAGGTGTGAAACCTTATCATCTGTTGCTTTAGTGTTCACATAAAATCTCATCTTGTCAAATCTGATCTGGTTGATGCTCCCTTTTAACGTTTTCCGTGGCTCTCAATGCCTTTCACAAAAATTCTAACCTCTCTGGTTGGCACTCACATATTTTTTCTTTTTCTTTTTTTCAATTGTTTAAAGTTTTATCAAAGGTTAGCTGATTTACAATTTTGTGATAATTTCTGCTGTGCAACAAATTGATTCGGTTTTACATGGCACATCCATTCTCTTTCAGATCTTTTTTCCACGTACACCATCACAGAGTACTGGGTAGAGTTCCCTGTGCTATGCAGCCGGCCCTATTGGCCAGTCATTCCATTTACCACAGTGTGCATATGCCAATTTGACTTACTTTTCTTGTCTGACATCCTACCAGCTTCTCATTCATACCACTTCATCCCCTGCCTCTCAGTGCACAGACTGCCTTACCTATCTATCTAGAGATAATAGTAGCTACTGAGAATTTATCATTCCAAATGAATTGGGCATAGTTAATAACCACAGCATGAATGAGAATTGGAATATCAGAATTATTATAACAAAAATGATTAGACCTTCCGTCCTGATCTTATATCATGAACAACACAGAATGCTGATAGGTTTTATTTTTCAATCTTTTAATAATTAAAAGTGTTTCAGTTAAATTAAAGAAGCAATTTTTAATTATAAACAAGTGCTTATCTTTTAAAAATGTGCTTATTTAATAGAATGTACACTGATTATCTCCCTTTCATAACATAGAAGGCAATTTTAGTGTCATCTGTCAGTGATATTAATGTGCGTGATATGAGGCTTCATAAAGCCCGTGTGCAAGTTTAAAAGGCTAATCACTTGGAATACATCACCATACCCAAAATACTAACCACACCTATCACCTCGCAAAATGTTCTTGTGTCCTGTGTGTGTGTGTGTGTGTGTGTGTGTGTGTGCGTGCTCCACAGTGTTAGTCTTGCGACCAGAGGCCTGGTCTTTTGCAGAATGTTCTTGCAGGCAGCCCATCTCTGAGGTCTGTGGACACTGGGTGGGCCTAGGCACTGCGGCATTTGGCCAGAGGCAATTCTTCAGGGAAGAGACGGTTGTGAATTGTCAACCAACACTCAAGGTAGCTGAAATGGGTGCAAGGGCTTGGCCAGTAATGAAGATCAAGTCAAGACCCAGAGTGTATCCACTAAAACCGTATAGACAAATACTTCCTTCTTTGGTACGTATGCTTTGTCCTCGCCTATTTGCCTACCTCTGCTTTGAATACTATCACTTGTATTTATGGCAAAGGAAGGAGAGAAAGGACCTTTCAGGGCCAGTGAGTGACAGGCAATTCCTCACATCTAAACGCTTCTTTTAGAAAGCTTTACGAAATGATCACAATATCTCTAGGCTGTCACCATCAAGGCCACACTAAACCTGCACACTTCGGGGCCTTTACGCAGGGGTCAGATGGCTGTACAGCAGGAACTGACAGAATACTGTAAATCAACTATGCTTTAATTAAAAAAAAAGATGGTTGGACTTAATTAAACTACATACCCTAAGCTCCTCACTCATATTTTTACAGTGCTTACTAGGTTCTTGCTAGCACTCAGGACAGTTCAGTTCATCTGCAAAAAGGGGTGATTTTAATTAAAATAAGCTCAACATCATGTTATTTTGTCATTGTTCCACATGCCAAGAATGCTTTATTTTATAATCAACCATGTAATGCACTTGCATGGTCAACTTCACTGACGGCTGCACAGTGTAATAATAAATGAAGAAACAAACCAACACCCCACCCCCCTTTAAAGTTAGTTGAGAGAGTAGTGTAAAATAAGAAATTTTATGATAGCCATGCATAAAATGCAGTTAAACATTTTAACATTCAAGGCTGAGTTAAACATCTCAGCCTTGAAAGAATCGTATCTCACTTCATAATAGTTTTAGCTTTGAGAGAGGAATTGGAGAATGGAGGGACAGATTAAGTGTCTGGAATTAACATGCCAGCAAATATTTTGCTAGTTTGAATATTGTGGAGATTAAAAAAAGTCATTTCACACTTAGAGTCTGAGGAAGCACACAACATATGGGGAAAACATAAAGGAGCCAGAGTTTCCTCGAAGACTCCAGCCAGAAGTTTGCGTACGTGGACCTTACTTTACTTTCTTCAGAACATACCTAAAACACAAGGACAAGGGGCATTAAACAGATTGTTTGTTTATTTTCTTTGGAGATGACCAGAGATTGGTGCTTTGTACCTAAAAGCTTCTTAATGATGATTGCTGCATATTGCCACATTTAGATAAATATTTTAACTGCGGAGTGGCAAAAATAGTATAGTACAGCGACGGTACTTTGAGTTCTGGTCCTGACTCGATATATTTCATTCTCAAATGACTTTCCAGTCAGAATTCACTAAAGTATGATTTTAATAGGATTAATACAAAAGTGACAGTGAAAGAGTATTCCTGAGTAATACAGGAGCTCTCTGTACTTCTTATCCCAAACTGGCACTACCCTGGGATTAATGAAATGGTTGATCATACAGAGTGATCTGCAGGACTGTCAGTCTTCATCTGGCCTTCAAATCTGCCTTTCTTTGTGTTTCTATGATAATAGTAGTAGTAGTAGTAATGATGGCTAACATTTAATGAAGTATTATTATATGCAAGATACTATCCAAGAACTTTATAGATATAGCCTACTTAATCGAGAACCTCAGTGGGATAACTTTAGCCTCGTTTTAAAGATGAGAAAACACATGTTCAAAGTAGTTTCTTGGCCTGAATACAGTCATACAGTGATTGAATGCTAAAGTCGTAATCCTGAAATGATTCCACACACCTGAACTTCTTTACTAAACATCTCTCCATTCCTGCTGGCTGCCATATCTTTCGGTCTTATTGAAAATTCCCTTGGAGTTCCCATTGTGTCTCAGCCCAAACGAATCTGACTAGCATCCATGAGAACGCAGGTCTGATCCTTGGCCTCTCTCAGTGGGTTAAGGATCCAGCATTGCCGTGAGCTGTGGTGTAGGTCACAGATGAGGCTTGGCTCCCACATTGCTGTGGCTGTGGTGTAGGCCAGTGGCTACAGCTCTCATTTGACCCCTAGCCTGGGAACCACCATACGCTGCAGAAGGGGCCCTTAAAATACAATAACTAAATGAATAAATAAATAGATAAATGCCTCTCTCTTTGCAACATTAATTATGTACTTTCTGGCACGGTGGCAGGCAGTGATCAGTATCCATTTGGTAAGGTAGATGTTTCAACTGAATAGCCCCTTCATAAATCATATACATACAAGTCGTGCATCCCTAAGGAGAATCTCCTATGACTGTCCTCAAAAACAGTAACCCAGGGAGTTCCCGTCATGGCGCAGCAGAAACAAACTTAACTAGTATCCATGAGAATGCAGGTTGGATCCCTGGTTTTCTCAGTGGGTCGGGGATGCAGCTTTGCCTTAAGCTGTGGTGTAGGTGACAGATGCGGCTCAGATCCCGCATTGCTGTGGCTGTGGTGTAGGCTGGCAGCTGTAGCTCCAGTTCGACCCCTAGCCTGGTAACTTCCGTATGCCGCAGGTGTGGCCCTAAAAAGCAAAAGATAAATACATAAATACGTAAATAAATAAATAACCAACCTAGAGCACTCACTGATATCTTCCCAGTGTCTCCAGGTAGCCACAATGAAAATGTGCATGTGAACGTAGAGAATGATGGCTTACTCTTCCTCTCCCATGCACTATGTCACACAGGTTAATTTGACAATTAATCTAGATGTTTCCCCTTGGGATCTCAAATAAGGAAAGACAAAGCTGATTAAATACCGAGCAATAGGTCCTTATAGGGGATTTGGGATATATAACAAGGGCCCTATTTGGATATCGTCATGAGGGTTCCATGAAGCCAGAACTGGATGGGCAGTCAACACACAAGGCCTGATATGTGATAGAGATCAACCAACATGGACCTCCACTGTGCTTTGAGCACTGATGGTGGTAGCTGGGTGGATGTCTACTTGGCTTAGTTTCTTCTAGAGAGAGCTACTAGTATTGGCACATTGTACCAATGAATAATGACACTAGTCAATGGAATGTCCCAACTGATTGATACAAACATTAGTCAAGCCTCTGTGGTTTACAAAAGAAATGAAGGACACTCAGAGCAATGGGCAATAAGTTGTGCTGTCATTTTTTATCTTTTATTCCAAATTATTTTGTGTAATTTAAGTATAGTTTACAACATTGTGTTAGAATCTGGTATACAGCAAAGTTATGTAGTTATATACTTTATATATATATATATATATATATATATATATATATATATATATATATATTATTTTCCAAGATATTGAATATGCTATGCTGTAGGACCTTGTTGATTATCTACTTTATATATACTAGTTTGTGTCTGCTAATCCCAAACTTCGAATATATCCCTCTCCACCTCTTTCCACTTGGGTAATTAAAAATTTAACTTCTGTGTCTATGAGTCTGTTTCTGTTTTTTAAATTAGTTCTTTTGTGTCATATTTTACACTTGATCTTAGCCAAAAGGCCGAGAAGTAATTGTGTGTCATATTTTACATTCTACATGTAAGTGGCATGATATTTGTCTCTCTGTCCAATTTATTTAATACGATAATATCTAGGCCTGTCCATGTTGTTGCAAATGGCAATATTTCATCCTTTTTATGGCTGAGTAGTATTCCATCACATATGTATATAATATACCTCCTTTACCCATTTACCTCCCTTTTTTTTTTTTTTTTTTTTTTTTTTTTTTTTTTTTTTTTTTTTTTTTTTTTTTTGCTTTTTAGGGCTACACATGTGGCATATGGAAGTTCCCAGGCTAAGTCAGGGGTTGAATCAGAACTGCAGCTGCTGGCCTTGGTCACAGCCACAGCAATGCAGGATCCAAGCTGAATCTATGACCTACACTACAGCTCACGGCAGCAGCAGATCCTTAACCCACTGAGTGAGACCAGGGATTGAGCCCACATCTTCATGGACACCAGTTGGGTTCATTACCTCTAAGCTGCAACAGGAACTCCCCATTCATCTTTTGATGAATATTTAGGTTGCTTCTGTGTCTTGGCTATTGTAAATAGTGCTGCTGTGAGCATTTGTGTGCATATACCTTTTCAAATTAGAGGTTTGTCCAGATACATGCCTTTGAATGGGATTGTTAGATCATATGGTATAAGTTTTTTAAAGAGCCTCCATACTGTTTTCTATAGTGTCTGCAACAATTTACATTCCCACTAGTAGTGTGGGAGGGGGTTCCCTTTTGTCTACATTCTCTCCAGAATGTATTATTCATGGACTTTTTAACAATGACCATTCTTACTAGGGTGAGGAGATAACTCATTGTAGTTTTAATTTACATTTCTCTGGTAAATACTGATCCTGAGCATCTTTTCATGAGCCTGTTTGCCATCTGAATGTCTTTGGAGAAATGTCTCTATCAGAATCTCTTAAGATAATGGTTACATGTGTAAGCTCTGCTTTCCATATGTTTGAAAAGGAAATGGGAAATACCATAAATAAATGTTTTCATGCCTTTGCAAAGAAAATCTATCAATATAATTGATTATACATAAATCATTTAAAGGCTCTCCCAAAAGCAGAACTAGTGACCCATTGAGTGAGTCAGATGTTAAATGTAAAAATTACAGGATAATCAGGCAGGCTTTTTGTTAAAATATTGACATTAATATCTTATTTGTTTTATTGTCAAGTATGTTAGAACATAGGTCAAATCTAAGTCATATATTTTAAAAATGATTATTAGCCTATGGACATGTTCTATGTAAAGGACCGGAAAAACATAAGATATTTTTCCCAGCTAACCCCACATATAAGTGGATTCCTGTGCAACATAGCAGTATTATCAATTTTTCCAACTTGAAAGTATATACATTTTACTTTTAATCGTATAGAATTACATATCATATACCAGCTTAGGGCTCATATGTTTTGTAAAGGTTTTCAAGTCTAAATTACCCCAGAATGAATCTTTTACTTCTGTTAAGTGCCTAGAGCAGAAGTTTTCAACTGAGATATCTCAAAGCATAAACATGTTTCAATCTGTTCTGAATTTAGACAAAAGTAATTTATAAAATGGAAGAATAAATAATCCAATGTTTTCTATTTACTTAATATGGATTATAAAATATTCCTGTAACTCTGATGAATATACAATTTATCCTCCAAACCAGAAAAAATTGTTGAACATAAAAAGAGGCACTGCAATAGAATAAGCCAGAAAAATAGATTGTAATTCCAAATTGTTCTAAGCCACCCAGACCACTTGGGCCTGACCTCTCTGGGGCCAGCCAGGTTCCTGGGGTACAGCTTGAAGGAGGTGTTCACTCTCAAAGTCCTACAAGTATAATGTCAGCACCTGGAATTTGTTTTCTCTGAGCACCTCACTTCCCCCAGCCTCGTACCATAGTCATCTTACTGTAATGATGTCACTCCCAGTAACTTCCGTTCCACACATCTTCTTTACTAAAACAAATAAACAAACAAAAAAGAGAATGATTGAGGTGACATTAAAGGCAGCAAGAATCCTCTATTCCCTGCAGGCTGTGTTGCTCTCTTCTATAGACTATTGGGTCAAGCCTTGCTATTCCTAGAGTGTCATATGTGTGAATGTCATAGCTAATAGGCAGTGAGAGTCAACATCCTGGTTCACTTACTGTTAGTTTCTCTCAGTTTCCATTTGACATATTCCACCTTATATTGTTACATATGCTTTTTCAGTCCCTTATCCTGTCACTCTGATTTTGTCTACAGCCTTGTAAAGGAAATGGAACAAATCTTACTTTGATACATCAAGAGGCCTTATTCTGGTACTTTTTTCCCTTAAAGCTTCTTATGATATAGGATGCTGATAAACTGAACTCGGGGAAGGAAACAGTTATTAATCATTTCTTCTGTTTCACACTCTATCCTAAGTACAGGGCTACAAAAATAATATATTTTTCTAATACTAATGGAGGTTACATGTCGTGTTGTATTAATGTTCTCTATAACAAAGACTCTTCCCATTAGTCTTTTGTTTTCATTTTGTTCTATGCATTTTGTTTCTTTGTGCTTTTTGTTTTTTTCTTTTTTAAAAATCTAATTATTATTAAATTTACCTGTTTTACAATGTTTTATCAAGTTCTTTGTGTAACAAAGTAACCAAGTCACACACATTTACCTGTGCTATATGGTAGGATCCCATTGCCCATTAGTCTTAATGTAGGGAATCTGTTTTTTCAAAATCCAAAGGCAAATGAGATATTTGTTGTGGGGCAAACTGAAGAGGTACTCCTTACGTAATAATAAAGATAAATAATATTTTAATGCAGTGTTTTAAAGCTTAGAATTAGGGAGTTCCTTTTGTGGATCAGCAGAAAAGAATCCAACTAGTATCCATGAGGATGTGGGTCTGATCCCTGGCCTTGTTCAGTGGGATCCAGCATTGCCATGAGCCATGGTGTCGGTCACAGACGCAGCTTGGATCCCGCACTGCTATGGCTGTGGTGTAGGCTGGCAGACGTAGATCCGATTTGAGTGAGTTTGGCTCTAAAACACAGGGTTAAAAAAAAAGCTTAGAATTAGTCACCATGTTGTTCTGAGCCTGAGGAAATAGAAAAAAATATGGTTTGACTGATCTTGGGTCTATTTAAAATTGATATTTTCATCATTGATTTCATGTATTAATTTTCACTTTTTAAAAGTAGCACATTAAAGTTGGAATTGCTGTATTTAGCAAATAAGATTATAGGACAAATATGTTAAATTTTAACTTTAGATACACAGCAAGAAAAAATTTTGGTATAAATTTATACATAGTACACGAATTTGGGTAAATTATTACATGAAGTATACCTAATTTTTCTTTAAATGTTGTTTTTCTAGAAGATAAATTTAATTGCTTACCTTGTATTTATCTGACAAACCTCATTAAAATACTATTTGTCTTGATTATGTAGAATTTTGGCACCCCTTTAATTTTTCAACCCCCTTAATTTTTTACCTGAGGGGAATATTTATGCCCTTGCTAGAAAAAAAATAAATAAATAAAACAATTACAAGTTGAATAACAAAATAAGGACTCTTTTACAGAAAGGAAACGCTAAGATTGCCTACCTGGTTGCCTGAACATAAATTTTATTTATTCGACAATACTGAAATGGGCAAGTCAGTCCTGGTTTTAACTAACAAACCAAATGTCAAATAAATATTTTTATCTGAAAAAAGTATTTTAAGAAACACAAACATCAAGAGGCTTGAAAGTAATTTTTTTCTGTTTCGAAAATTAAGCAAAGATTGTTCTATTTGCCTCATCACAGCCAACATGGTCCTGAACAATTCAGATATTAAATAAATCACTTCTAATTTTTAATAATCTCTCTTCTAGTGTATCGTGAGCAGAGTCAGCAGGATAATTATCAGTTGTTTACATATGAGACATTTTTAGCAAATGGAGAAGGAAAGCAACATTTAAGAATTCCAAGATAAGCACGTATACAGAGGCATAATTATTTGCATAGGTTTATTTTTTTCTCTTCTTGTTCTTTTTTTACATGTGTTCTTATTACTTTAAAAGCTTCTGATATGAATGCGTTAACATATACCATGAAGTAACATTTTGCCAGAGAAAAGCGTGTTGTACAGATGCTAACTGCACAACATTAAGGAGAAACATCTGTAAACAGCTCACAGGGAATTCTTTCGGCCAATCATTTAACTAGAAGCAGTAGGAAAAATGGACTTTTAAGATGGAGAAATAATCATTATAAATATTCAATGCCTTCTATGGAGGCCAGGAAAAAATAAATACAATAGGTACGGAGAATGCAAGTGACATTATTACATTTTCTTAAAGTGACTGTAAGCAGGTGCATATGAGAAAGATTACTGACTTCATCATTATTTAATGGGAAGGACAAACCTTGGGAGAGACTTATGGGAGTTCCACGCACCAAGTTTTAGTTAGAAAGGCTTCTCTTGTATGACTGTATAAGTGTAGGTCTGTGTGTGTGTCTGTGAGACAGAGACAGAGGCAGAGACGGAGAAGACCGTCACTGTAGGTTTTGGATTTGTTTACATTGGGAGTTGCAGCCACAATTCAAATTAACACTTTTACCTCTCCCAATATAATCGCTCTTTACCTCTATCAATAATGATCTCTCGCTATGTCTGAGTTCTGGGCTGAAAGGCAGTCATCATCCCATCTGCAATAAAAAAGAAAAAATAAATGATAGTACTAAATTACACTTTTTTATTTTATTTTTTTTGCATAGCCGAAGTGATTTGAATACAGTTCCCTTCCTTTCGCCAAAAATTCACATTCACCTGGAACCTCAGAATGTGTCCTTATTTACAGAGTCTTTCCAGATGTAATGAGTTCAGTATCTTAAGATAAAATTTTCTTGTATTTAATGTGTGTCCTAAATCCAATGACTGGGGTCCACATAAGATGAGGGGAGGACACAGAAGACGACAGCAGGAAGATGAAGTGAAGGTAAACACAGGAATAATGCATCTACAAGTCAGGAATGTTGAAGGTTGCCAACAAACACTAGAAGCTGTGAGAGAGGCATGGGATGGTTCTCCCTCAGGACTCCAGAAGAAACCAACTCTGTAGATAACTTGAGTCTGGACTCAATTTTTACTGTGAGGGAATAAATTGCTGTTGTTTTAAGCTGCCCGGTTTGTGATAATTTGTTGCAGTAGTCCAAAAAATTGTATCACAGCTAATAAACTAGCAGCCATTCAGTTAGCATAGTTAGAGGGCTGATACGTTTTTAGGGCAGCATTTCAAGCTATCAGGTTTATATGGATTACTTTGAAAACTTGTTTTTTTGAAGATTCTGTTTCATTAGGTCTTGGAAGGTCCAAAAATAAGACATTCCTAACAAGCTATCAGGTGATGCCTATTAACTGGTTCTAGAAGGACATTTATAGTACCAAAACCATAACAGAACTCAATCCATGAACCCCATCCATTTGAAGCTTGAAGTTTATGTTGAAAGGTAGATCACATCAATGTTTGAAGTTATGAGAAATTGCAAAGGTAAATGATATGAGCCAATTATCGAGGAAATAATTGTTATTTAACTTTATAAAATCAAGTTATCAAGTTGAGTTGGGGTGATCATAGAAGATTTTGATGAAAAAGATGACAGATCTACATAAGGAATTTAAAACACAGAGAATGTGCTACAGTAAGATTAGACTAGTTAGTGTAAGTTGTGAACAACTGGAGAAATGAGCATGGGGCAATGCAGTGTGTTGGAGCAATATAGCTATTGTTTACCATATTTGTTGTAAGTTTTTAGTAACTAAAAACATGAAAGTGTGGCTACATTGCAAATACTTATAGGATATAATACTCTCTTCCAGTTTATAACATAAGTAACAAAACAGAATATAATGTTCAATAAATAAAGTTGTTATTGCTATATAACAATACCAAGCAGTGTGAGAAAATTTGGATTTGCTAGGATGGGAGCAATGTATGCTGTCTTTGTTTTGTTTCTTTTTTATTTTATTTCTACTGTTATTTTTATTATTCTCAATTCTGGGACTACTATTTCAGTAGCCAGAGCCTTGGGTCTTGTACAGAAATATAGAATACAGATGCCAATTTCATTCACAGGCTCATGTGGGATTTTCCAAATATTACTGTATATACCGTATAAGGCTAACGATGCCTTTAACATACTCCAAGGGGTGCTTTTTAACCAAAAGTTATTTAAGTAACAAAACACATTTCTAAGAGATATTTTACATTTCTTTTAAGAGTTCTCCTCTTAGCAGTAATGCCATACAAAGAGAAATTGGAAAAAAAAATGTATTTTCCCACCTTTTGGCTTCTGGTGAATTTTCAGCAGCATATAATAGACTGACATTATCAGTGAGCCTTGAAAATATTTGATGGAGCTGAGCATTGCATCCTCCACTTGTATCTTACCCATAGATCAACGGAACCAGTAGTCTTACCCATAGATCAATGGAACAAAGAGCAGCAGATAAGTTCTGTATAATAGTCAGGTGTGAGTTGGGAAGAGCATTTCTGACTCCCTCTTAGATTTGTTTCTTTTACTTTAACCTTTGTATTCTATTGCTTTGAGTTAGTAATGTTGCCTACAGCCTGAAATATATGGGATAGCCCATTCTCAAGGCTCTGACCTTTAAGGATATAACACTTTTCCATTTATATAGAGGTAAAAAGTTTCAGAACAGAAAACAACATGTGACTTGGAGATTTATAGGAACATTGTGATCTGACAGATCTGACCTACATGCACAAATAACTTCAAGAACAAAGGATTCTGACACCATGAAATTTGCAACAACCAACCACGCCCTCTCTCACCTTGCCTTTAAAAATGACTGGGTGAAATCCTTCAGGGAGCTTGGGTTTTTTTGAGCATGAGCCACCTATCTCCTCGCATGATCCTGCAGTAAACCTTACTCTGCTGCAAACTCTGATGTTTCTGTTTGGCTTCATTGTGTCAGGCACAGGAACTTGTGTTCAGTAACAACTAGTTTTTAAAAAATGGTACTTTTTATTAGATAAAACAGTGTAACTTGATAGAAGCCAGCAATAGTGTCTAGTCCTTGACAATGCACATATATTAACATATCACTCTTCCTATAGAATTTTTGTGTCCCCCCAAATTAACATGTTGAAACCTAAGCCCCAATGTGATGATATTTAGAGAAGGGGCCTTGGGGAGGAGATTAGGACATAAGGGTGAAACTCTCATCAATGGCCCCAGAGAGCTCTCTTGCCTCTCAACTATGTAGAAACACAGCAAGAAGTTGACAGTCTGAGGACCAGGAAACAGGACCTCACCAGACACAGAGTCTGCAGGTCCATTGACCTTGGACTTCCCAGCCTTCAGGACTTGAGAAATTAGTGTTTGCTGTTTAAGTTCACTGAATCTATAGTATTTTTGCTGTAACAGCCCCTATATCCCCCTCATTAAATAGGGCTCTGCATATATATATTCTCCATTTTCAACTGGAGTTTTTCTTGTCTAGCAGAGATGTTTTTACTGTCTCTACATCTGAAAATTTGAAACTTGTACTTTGAATGGGAGAAAGTTATGTCTAACCAATACACTTATAAACAAAAGAGTGTACCACTAATAAAAATATGAACTTTTAAACCTAGTTACAGATACTTGAATTTACAGAATAGTCCAGTAAGTTTATTAAATGCAAGACAAATATATGTAGTATGGCTACTGATCAGTGTAATTAGCTATCCACATTCAAATTATTAGAGTAATTTGAACATTCTAAATTAAAGCAAATAGTTGCTTTAAAAATGAGATTCCCATCTTTCATGAGTACACACTAAGTATTTATGTTTGAAATTACATGATTCTTAGTATGCAATTTGCTTCTAATAGTAAAGGCAAAAGAGAGGTAAAGGAGGTGTTCTATTATTTCTAATTTTTAGATGTGTTCAGAATGTTTTGTAATAAAAAAGGGAAATACTATGTACAAAGTCCATCAAATTAGTGTCTCCTATTCATTCTTAATATTTTGTACTCCTGAAAAAAAAACTTAGCACATTTTATTGCTGTCGTTTGTATTTCATTAGACTATAGGTTCCATTTTGGAAAGAATCATGTTAATTTCGCTCACCAATGTATCCACAGCAATTACCACAATGACTGGCAAAATTTGGGAGCGTACCAAATACTCATTGTTTGAATACATTTATGAATAAGTGAATATAACCACAAAAAATTTTGGTGGCATCCTGTGGTTTTTGGAATCGAAAACACTCAGTCAAGTGCTAGTGGAATGCTGGCCTTAACACTGTCCTGAATAGCCTTGGGTCTCCTCTTTGCCTCCATTGTATTAGAGGACTCATCAAATGTGACTCTTTAAAACTGAAATAAACCAACGTTTGATTCTGTTTGTACTACCCTGAGGAAGCAATTCCAAAATGCTTCTTCTTTCTTGTCAAGATTTAATTTATATTATAGCAAGTATTACATTTTCAGGCCATAGTGTCCTGCCTCTTTATTAAACATTCAGCATTCCTCTTCTTACACAAATAATAAAACCTGATTAAATAGTCTAGGTTCTGTGCAGAGACCTGCTTTAGTAGATGACTTTTAGAACATGTAAAATTTTACCAGCAGATAGAATAAGGCATCATTTGAGAATTCCCAAATCCTGCTGGCAACAAATAAAGTAAGATATTAAAAATAGAAAGATTTGAGCTGATCTCAAAACCTTAAAAAAATTTCCTCCCTCCACCTCCGTTTTTTCCTTCCTTTCAGTAAAGCATCAGAGAGCCTTGCCTGATGTTGGGTAGAAGCTATAATGCATTAAAACCTCAGTGCTCATTCACCCTATGGTATGCAACTTGTTTTAGGCAGAAGGCCTAAATTTAGTCTTGGCAAGATGGGGGAACTTATTAGACAAATCCCTCAGTCTTTGTGTGTATCACATTGTTCCTTGTCGGGAGAACGCTTTTCTTACAATTTTCAGAATTGCAGGCAAGACAACACATGAAAAATAAGTTATGCAAAGTGCAATTAACTTATACATATGTGTGTGTATTTATATGTATTATATATAATATATGTATGGCGTATACTATAGTAGTGGTATTTTAGTTTATTATATTAGTAATCATTCATTCCTATGTTAAAAGCTTTAAAGGATTAAGACAAGAGAAATAAATTTTGAGGCAAAGCTTATCCAGAGTATGGGGTTCACATGTTCCTTCCTCCATTTCTTCTACTTGGAGAAGACTGGATTTAATCATACTCTTCCTTCCATGGCACTTTATTGTCATCATGCTCGAAGAGCCCCTTCTTGATCTATCAGTTTAGTTATTCCCTTTATCTTCATCTCATACCACTATTTCCCGCTTCCCCCATATAGTTCCATTAATGGGTTTAATGTATACATCCATTAATGTTTTTTTTTTCTTTGTATGTTGTTGTAAAAAGTAAAATGTGCATTGTTGATTTATGTGCCTGCCTTTTATTTTACCTGGAAACTGAGTTCTTCTGTTTCAGCCACTGTATATACAACATCTAGAGCTTTACTTCTGACTGCTTTACTGCTCTCCGTCATCCTTTCACCTCCAGTGTATTTCCCAGCACTCAGCATTACCCTTATCCATTGTCCCAATGATGAGCACCAGATTGCTTCTAAATCTTGAAAGCAAGAGATGACACCACAATGAGCATCTTCACAGAAGTCCATCCGTGCACCCATGTGGGGATTTTTTAATATACACAAGGAAAATATTGGGTCATAAATTTGTCCTATACGTGACTGAGTTGCTCCAAACTGATCTCCAGAATGGCTACATTATCTTCCACTCCCATATAGAAGATTGTTTTGTTTCTCTTTTTTTACAACATTTCTACCCAAATTTGGCATTATCTCGATTTCAAATATTTGCTAATAATAGTAGTTGTAAACTGGTATAACATTGTTGCTTTAATTAGTATTTATCTGATTTCTAGTAAGTATTATAATCTCACCATATAATGGATAGGTTTTGTGGTAAATAAATCTGACCTTATTCTGATTTGACTCTGCCCTCTGTTTTCAATTAGGGTTACAATGCTTTCTAGGGGAGTTGTAGTCTTTTTTTCTTGGTGCTTTCTCTTTAGATATTAATTCCGTATTGGTTTTAAACTTTACAAATATCTTCTCCCAATCTGGCTATTGCATGTAACTTTTGTCCAGGATTTCATCCGTTCAATAGGAATCTTCAAATTTATGTAATAAAGCTAACCTTTATTTTGGCATATTCTTCTCGATTGGAGAAGGGTTTCTTAAGTACAATTTCTCAATCTGAGGTCAAAACTCATTTAGTATTCTTAATCCTGTTGTGATTCATTCTTGTAGGTTTTAGCCAGTTTTAGCCAGATATACAGCTTCATTTATCCCCATATTTAAAACAGTTTTCACATACAATTTATTAAATATTCTGTCCCACTTCTGTTAAATTATAGCACTCTAATTTCTGTACATTAACCATATATATCTTTGTCTATCTCTGTATGAATCATTCACATCTATATATCTATATCTATCTACCTATCTATATGAATTATTCACACAAAATTGGGAAGAGCTGACCTTGTTACAACATTTAGTCATCCATGAAAAATCATGCAAAATGGAGAATATTTCAATTTTTTGAAATTATTTTAATGTCCTTAACTAGAATTTTTTTTTTTTTTTGCCTTTTGTCATTTTATGGCCGCACCCGCGGCATGTGGAGGTTCCCAGGCTAGGCTTCTAATCAGAGCTGTGGCCACTGGCCTGCGCCGCAGCCACAGCAATGCAGCATCCGAGCCGCGTCTGCAACCTACACCACAGCTCACGGCAACGCCGGATTGTTAACCCACTGAGCAAGGGCAGGGATCGAACCCTCAACCTCATGGTTCCTAGTTGGATTCGTTAACCACTGCGCCACGACAGGAACTCCATTGTCCTTAACCAGAATTTAATGTTTATCTTCAGAGAGGTCTTATCTTTTTCTTATTTTTTCACTACTATATATATTATATGCTTCTTGTTTCTCTTTTTAATGGAATCTTATATTTATGGAATCATATTTAATTTTATGCTTATTTTGTTATTTTCAGTTTCATTAAATGCTACTGGATTTTTTTTAAACTTTATCTTTTGTGTGACAACTTGCTGAACTCTTCTTTGGTCCTAATGATTTGTCAGTTGATACTTTTATATTTCCTAGATGGATAATTATTTCATTTTATTTATTTTCTTCAATTTACCATATAAAATGTCTTACATGAGACAATAAAAGATGATTCCTAAATATGAATCACAAGTGCAGACCTCTCCTCTGAGCTGCAGACCACTGTTAGAGATCCTTAAAACATAAATTGAAAGTTAGTCTGTTTCTGCTGTTCCTTCCTGACTGGTACAATTCTCAGTCTAGTTGCACAATGTGGAAAACTAAGAGTCATACTGAATAGTCTTCTTATACTTAACCCTCATAACCCAGGCATTATCAGGTCTGGCAGTGTTACCTTCTTTGTTTTTAATTCGTACTAGTCTGAATCCATCTTGTACCCCAGTCCTTTTTATGATCAAATGTTGTTGCAAGGTGTAGCGGGTATACTCATTTTCTTTATCCACTCATCAGATGATGGATATTTGGATCATCTTCACTTTGGACTTCTATGGATAATACTGCTGTGAACATTTATGTATAAGATTTTGTATGAACTTTTTTATTAATATTATCTATTTTATGCAACACTGTCGTCATTCCTTCCTTTATTTTTTAATCGTAGGGTTTTTAGTTATTTCAGCATATTTATAATGAATTCTTTAAAATCTTTTAAGTCTAACTGTTCTCGGGGGGGCTGTCAGGTGAGAATGCTGACTAACCACTTGATGTAGGTCTCCAGGCCTTTGTCCCTTTGAAGAAATAATATGGCAAAGAGACTGAGGGTAGTGAGGCAATTAAGTGTTTATTTAAAGAGAGAAGATAGGTGTGGAGAAAATATAAGCACAGGCAGGCTGTGTGGGGTGGGGGTTGAAAGGGAAAGAAGAAAGCAGAGACCTACAGAGAGAAAGAGCAAGAGAGGAAGAGAGCAACATGTGCTTTGGAGGTCCTTCACGTCACTCATATGGGGCGGCCCTTGCAGGCTTCCTCTGGCCAACAGATGTACTATGGTCTCCTTTCTTTGACCCCTGAGGAACCTTTCTGCAAGTGTGTAGTTCCCAAGGTCTCCCTGACCTCAAGAATGAGAAGTAGATGATCTCTATCTTTCATTCAAGCAGGGTCCAGCTTTTATCTTGAAGTTATATGTCCACAGGGATATATAACAGGGATTAGATTACAGTTCCCCAGTCTGCGACCCATCTATGTCCTGTGTAATTACATTTGAGCTTTGTCACAGAGAGTTTTAGTTACCTACTAACTTTCCTGTGTATAAGTCATACTTTTCTGCTTCTTTGAATTCTCAATTTTTTGTTGAGAACTGGACATTTTAGACACTACATTATATATTTTATTTTGATGTTAGTCCCTTGGCTGGGTGATTTTAGTGAAATCTATTTCCCTTGCAGTATGAAACCTCTCCTGCCACTCCTCAGAGGGTCTAGTCTTGGGCATGACCACTTGTACCCTAGGATAACAGTAATTTTAGCAAGAATATTTTTGAGTGTCTCTCTGTTAAGCTGTTTCGATCTGTTGGTATTACACCAATTCTAAGACTCTGTTAATTGCTGGCTGATTGCTTATTGTTTTTGACAATGACCTGGGGCATAAATTACTCTACAGTCTAATCCAATTACAATGTAACGAGATAGTTTTCAGACTCCTATTTGAAGTTTATTTTGATAGCAGAAATGCTCCTCTTAGCTGTCTTTCCCTCTCATCGTCTCTGTAAAGAATCTTCTCTACCATCAAACCTGTGGCCGTCATGGAGTTTGTAGCATGCTTTTAATTACTTATGATCAAAGTCTACTTTGTTTATGTAGTTCCTTTATGCTCACACTTTCTCACACTCTGTTCTAAATAAAATTGGTTCCTTTGGTAAGAGCTTTGGAGTTTTTGTTCCTTATGACCTGCATCTCTGATACAAAATTTCTGAGTTAATACTCCAAGGCCAAGCACAAGGACATAGCCTGATTCTTTCAGATTGTCAGCCTCTCAGAAACACTCACCTGTCATTTATCCTCTGTAACATGGAGCTAGAGGGATGGAGGATGCTACTGGTTTGGCTGTCCTGGAAAGATACTGTAGCCCTTGACTGGGACCTGAGATGTGACCCTGTGACTTCTTGGCCACATCTTTTGGGAGTGGAGAATATGCCAGGCTGGACTGCAGAGGGAAAGAAAGAGGAGGATCCAGAAGTGGCTGGGTGCCAAGACTCTTGCTGTTTTTCTGATGTTTTAGATTTTCTCCAATAATGTAAATATAATATATATACTTATATATATGATTTCACCAGTTATGATTATTTCCCTTGAGATCTGTTCTACAAAACACATCATACCCCATATTGTGGAACTGAATCTCAATCACTAATGGAGTGCTTGCTTTAACCTAGAAACCAAATTTCATTAAAAGTATTTCAGAAAGCCCCAACTGGGAAGAAACATAAGAGTAATTTTATATAACCCACACTGGTTGATTCTATTTATTCATTAAATTTAAAATCACGCCACTTTCAATGCAGAAGATTTTCCTGGCTTCCCAGTATAGGTTAAATTGCTAGTGTATGTACTTTGTATTATTTATGACAGTGATAGTTTTTTCATTTTTCATTTTTTATTGTTATCACTTAATATATTCATCCTCCACTAAACTAAAATTCTCATAAGGAAAGCGTCTAAGGAGTTTTTTCTGCTTGGTTTTAGTTTTGATGTATTTGTTGGTTGTTGTTGTTGGTGCTTTGTTACCAACTAACACAAATAATATGTCTAAAAGCTCTCAATAAGTGTTATTGAAAGAACAAATGAAAAAGAAATGGATGAAGTAAATCTCTGACACAGTTGTTTAGAACTAGCTATATAGGATAGTTGTTTATCTCTACATTAAAAGTCTGCCAAATCCGAGCGAGAGATTATAGATAGGATCTCCCCCTCCCTCACTCTGTGTGTGTGTGTGTGTGTGTGTGTGTGTGTGTGTGTGTGTGTGTGTGTGGTATTAAAAGAAATGGAAACTTTCCTACCTTTGAGAGGTAAGAACATAAACTTGATGATTTGGATCAGATCAGCTGCAACCTTTAAAAAGATTTAATATTTTCAAAGAAGAGAGAGACTTGCTCTTTTTGGCTCAAATCTGTACTCTTCAGCCTGGGATGACCAGGAGCTTTACTCTGCGTTTGCAGCTAAGAGGAGTGGGGAGGAGCCTAAGTGTCATGTCGAGGCTTTCTTATACTGTCCGGTTCTGTGTCCATGATTCCCTATTTAAAAATGACTGAACTACCATGGATGTGTGATGTAGCTTTCTAGTGTGTTAGACAGAAAAAGAAAATGGAAAGAATATGGTTATGAATCAAAATAACACCAATCAGTTTAGACTGATGAGAAGCATCAGAAATAAGTCATATGTAAATTTGACTGGTCAAGTATATTTGTATAGATATTGCACTGATTTTTTGCAGACCATTTGCAAAATGCCTTATCTCAGTCAGGAAAGAAATAGCTTGGGTTTTTAGATCAAAAGCAATACTCGATGTTTGAAGTTTGTTTCAATATCGTTTACATGCTCATTATAAGTGTTTTACTGTTTTCTGCTTACTCGGTTATTAATTAAACATCAGCATTTACATGCTTGTTTTGCTTGGCTTTGCTTTTCCTTTGTTTTAATTTTAAATTTCCTTAAACTCTCTTTCCAGGACTCACTTACTATTTCTTTAAAAAAAAAAACACAGAATTTTTGCTCTATAATCTACACTGAAACATTTTTAAGGAGGAGAAATGATTTATTACCTAAAAGAAGTAGGTTTTATTAATGTAAAAACTGCTAGCTGTTATCACTTATCTTTGAAAAGAACAGAAAATCAACAGAGATGAGAAATGGGGTGCTGGCCTCTGAATATTTATGCTCTGATTCCATGTCTCTCCAATTAAGAAAGCCACATTGAGGAATAGAATAAAAAAGAACAAGCCGGTTGTTATTTCTCTATCTGAATTGAAAGCCTTTTTTCCCTTCGTTTTCTTAGAGGGCAATTATTGCCACTTCCTACAAAAGATCCTTTCGTTAGAAAAAGAAGGAAACTGATTTTTCTTTTATTCCCAGTGAAATATAGACGGATGCAGAATAAAAGCAAAATAATGAGTACAACCCTGAATTCTTTCAGAGTAATTGTAACACCCTAAAATTGTTGTTAATCAATGACAAAGTGTGTTGAGATATGTTTCCATGTTAATTTTAGCATCTTAAAATTAGCTAAAATCCCACCATACCAGACCATAGAAATTCCCTAAGGCAACAAATTACACAGTTGTTGGTTACCTCTATCAAGCTCAGGACCCTAGGTCTGTTAATTTACTGCTCATCGTCGAGAGAAGGTGTCTTTAGAGTGTTCTGTAAAGAACATAGTTAAATCTCAGGTCTAGTTCTTCTAACTTGATAATTTAAACCTGAAGTTTGTTCACTCGCTTCTCTTTTCAGCCATTATTTAATGAAACTAACCTCAGTGGGATATCTTATCATCAAAGCTTAATTGCTTTGAAATTTATAGGAATACATTTAGAAACATTTAGCTCTAAGGAATTAATAAATTCCTAGGAACAGCATAATTATTATTGGCATATTTCTTTTAAGACCTACAACATGTATTGAAAACTGCATGTGCAAGTGAAAATATTTAGCAAAATACAAAGTTTAGCTAACATCATTTAGTTTAAATATCGTTGCTTTGTTTAGAAATCACATGTTAAAAGTTGCAGTTTATCTGCATAGTTCATCTCCTGATCAAAATTACTTGGGACTTTTCTTAAATATTTATATTTGCAAACTCTACCTGGAGATTGTGATTCAATATGATTGTTAAAAATCTTCATATTTACATTTCAGAATGAATTCCACAGGCCACTTTCAGTCCAGACAGGTTAGCATTCACCCATTTCTTCCCTGTTCCTCCCCATTAAATTAAACTATAAACCCTGAAAATGGAGAAAGTGGCAACTGAAGAACTCTGAAATGTGGTTAGGAGAAACTGGTTTGGGCCCTAGCAATGGAGGAATTGTAGGGTAGCAGTTATCTTGTGTCCACCCCCAACAAGGAGGATGGCCACTCAGACCCAGCTTTTCCTGACTTTGAACCAAACAGTAGAAGGCAGTACAGGTACATTTATTCCTCCCATGGACTGAACTGAAATCTCTCTGGAAACATTAGATGAACTTTACAGCAGGTAAAGGGAATAGATTGGGAGCCTTGCAAAAATCGGCAGACAGGGGAAGCATTCCCATTCTCTGCCAAGCCCGAAACTCCCCTTTTATTGGCTAGGCAAAACTAACCAGAGAGACCCAGCTACAGGAAGTGGAAGTGCAGGAAGTCTCTTTATGAGTCTAAGATGTCTTCAGAGAAATTAGGACAAGCAAGAAAAAAAAGACTCAATCACAGCACACCGGGTCACTGGTAGAATCAGTAAAATGGCATCTTCATCCTCATCAAAAGTAGCTCAGTCTGGGAAGGTTCTTAGTCCCACTGGCTGAGGCTTTTCTTCCCCCACATAGAGATGCTAGGGAAGCCAAGGAGCATAAGTAGAGAGATTGCACCGCATGTCATCAAAAGTAAACCTGACCTTGGGGCATCTCATGTTCTAGGATGCACTCAGAAATCAATCCTCCTGCCGTAAACCAAGAAAATCGCAACTTGACTGAAATGGCAGTCAACCGATAAGCACTAAAGTGAACCAGATATTGGAATTACATGACAAGGATTTAAAAGCAACTGTTGTAAAAAAAAAAAAAACTTCAATAGTTAAATACCAATTTTATTTAAACTAATAAAGAAAATTTCAGCAAATAAATAGACTTTATGAAAAGAAACAAATACGAATTATAGAACTCGAGACTACAACTATATATATATATATATATATATATATATATTTTTTTTTTTTTTTTTTTTAAACGGCCACACATGCAACATATGCAAGTTCCTGGACTATGGTTTGAATTGTAGCTTCAGACCTACACCTCAGCCACAGCAACAGTGGATCAGAGCCACGTCTGTCACCTATGCCACAGCTTGCAGCAACGCTGGATCTTTAATCCAGTGAGCGAGGCAAGAAGTCACATCCTCATGGAGACAAGTTGGGTTCTTGACCCACTGAGCCATTGAACCCACTGAGTTATTGCATGCAACTCCATACAATAATGAAGTATAAAATAAAAACAAACTCTCTCAGCAGGTTACACAATAAAGTGGAGATGACAGTAGACAGATTCAGAGAACTTAAGGACAGAATATAGAATGAATTCCATCTGGAAGATGGGGGAAATAAACCAGAAAAAAAAAGTGAATTAAGTTCCAGTTTTCAGGTCTACCTGTAAGGAGCTTGGAAGTTGCTATTCCCTAATGATAAGAAGCTGAATAGACTGAAAAATTAATTCGTCTTGGATCCAAAAGAGAGGGGAGGACACAGGGCAGACCGACTAGACTAGAGGTAGATAGGCGAACACAGGGAGGAATGGCTTTCAGAGCAGAGAGCCAGGTGTAGAAATGGCCATGAGAACCACTGCCAGGAATGGAAAACCTGAACTATCATTGACAAAGTGCTGGAGGCTCAGTGTGAAAAACTCTGAGAGATTAAAAACTCCAGGAGGACCCAGTCATCAGGGGGCCCTTGCAACATCTGAAATTTACTTCTAGGAGCTTCTAGTGACTATCAGACAGAAATCCTTTCATGCTTCTGGAAGAGGAAGGGAGAAATTTAGAAATACACAGCATACTCTGTTCTTCTTAACAAAGGCCTATTAGAAAAAACTAGGTGACCAGAGCCTAACTTGCTGGAGTATTTATTTTCTGAGCCTAACTGACATGAGGGAGAAGATTATAGCCAATCCTATTCCACGTGGGAGAAGGGAAATAACTAACTCAGGAAAATTCTCACCAAATTCTCAAATCACTGGGTGCTCTGGCTCTACTTGTTTAAATGGACTTGCCTTTTTCCAAAATTCAAGTCTTTCAGAATCTGTGAATGTGACCATATTTGGAAATAGGGTCTTTTCGGATGGAATCAATTTACAATAAAATCATAATGGGTTAGGGTAGGCCCTAAATCCAATGTGTCTTATCCCTGTAAGAACAAAATTTGACACAGAGATAGAGTTACACAGGGACACAGAGGAAAGATTATCATGTGGAAATGGAGACAGGGATTGGACTAAGACTTGTTGTGACAAACCGTGGAATACCTGGGGCTACTGGAAGCTAGAAGAGGCAATGGAAGTTCCTTCCATTCAGGTTTCAGAGGGAGCAAGAATTTGCCAATGCCTTGATATTGGATAGTTAACTTCCAGATCTGCGAGATAATAAATCTGTATTCTTTTAAACCACACAGCTTGTGTGACTTTGTTACAACAGCTCTGGGAAGCTAGTACTGTAGCCCAGCCATACTGACACATCAGCTGAACCATCACAGCCCAATCTAGTTTTCTAGTATTTGATTAAATAGAGCTAGATTAAATTAACCATGCCTTTTTTTTGGTCCATGCAAGCAGCATATGGACCAGGAATCAACCCTGCACCACAGCTGTGCCACAGCAGTGACAACACGGGATCCTTAACCCACTGAGCCACCAGGGAACCCTCAGACCCTGCTATGTCTTGATGTGTCCCTTTTCTCAAAATCCTTAACATGCTGCACCCCATCATATTCAATCTATCATATATGCACATGATTTATAATTAATACCCTTTTAAATTTATATTATTTGGGTCAAGGCTCATAACTTAAGCTCTTTGTCTCCAAATGTAGTCATTAGTATCTGTTATTGTGTACTCTAAGAGCAGAAGATTTGTCTGTGAATTCTCATTGTCCAAAAAGTTGCTATACAATGGAAACTGCTGTGTATATTCTATTTCTTTAGCCACTGTTTTCCTCTAAATTGCTGCTTCCTGAAATTCACAATTCAATATTTCTCTGGAACCCCAAAGTTACTTAAGCCCTGACCTCTTCTCTGATTGCAACTCACCAGTTCAGTCATATATACCCTAAGACTTTGTTCCCTGCTTCTTGCTAAAAATCTTGAATGAAATTCTGCTTATCTCTTCTTCCTCTCTCCCTGAAAAGAAAATTATTTATCCTCAGAAGATTTTAAATGTGAGTGATAAGCTGATGAGCAAAGATGTTGTCAGATCTTACCTCCCATTCAAGCTTATATTTACCCATGTTCAGCTTCGACGTTATCACTTTCTTGAAAGTCATTCTGTTGAAGTCATTTTAATTTACTGATGTACTGATGGTGACAGTGCATTTTAGCTATGGGCAAAAAAAAAAACAGAGCATCAATAAAAAGCTAATTTTCTAAGGATTTGGGGGGGGAGTGTAAGGCATTCTTTTACCTCCCAGCTCCATGCAAAAGACTGAAACAGGATTGGTCCCAGAGGGGCCGCCTGACAGGAAATATTTCTTGAGTCATTATTGTTGTCCTTAGTGGGGACTTTTGTTTATTTATTTTATGTATTTTTGATGAGAATCCAGTCAACTTGTTTGAACCGGGTCTCCCCAGGAAAGCAGAGTTCACCTGTGAAAATCCAATACTTAAATAGATTGCAGTGTTTAGAGAAGTAACTGGGTAGAAAATAAGAAGTAAAACTAAAATGTATATATATTATGATAAGGGTAGATTCAGAGACAGAAGCAAGCAATTTGAGTCCTGAATAATTGCTATGAAAAGCTTTGAGAAGCCACACAGTTCACATTCATTGGTAGTTGCATGTGACTACATTAAGCCTCCTTAAAGATACAATGTCAAAGTAAACTCCATACCAAATAAGTTTGTCCACCCTATTATACCAGTTTTACTAACAGTACTTTAAAACACGTACTAACCCTTCATACACTCAAGTTTCCCAGAACAGAGTGTAGTAGCAGGAGCACAGTGAATTTCTATCTCGATTTTGGTCTCTGTCTTGGTTCTACTCCTTCCTTATAGGATAACTCGGTAAAAATTTAAGCTATGTTAACCATTTTGTTGTCATCTTCTGTGGGAGGATCATTACCCTCCAGGGATTGCATGAGGACCAGAGGAAATTATACACACAAATATGAGGGCTGGGTTTACTTCAGATAGAACTGTCATTGTAAAACAGTCATAAAAACATGTGTATTTTAATAAATTATGACATTAGTGTCCCAGACAGAATAAAATGAAATCAGATATGATCAAGTTGAGATGGGCTTGGTATGTACTGGTAACATACAGGACCAAAACCTCAAAGTCTTAAAATTACAAAGATTTTTTTTTTTAATGCAGCATATAGAATTTCCTGGGCTAGGGGTCCATCAGAGCTGCAGCTTAGGCCTACACCATAGCCTTAGCAACAACGGATCTGAGCTGCATCTGCAACCTATACTGCAGCTTGCAGCAATGCCAGATCCTTAACCCACTGAATGAGACTAGCTATCAAACTTACATCCTCACAGAGACAGCTTTGAGTCCTTAACACACTGAGCCACTATGGGAATTCCACAAAGATTTACTTCTTAAATGCATTATATATCCACTGAAAAGTGTTCAAGTTCATACTAGGAGAGGTCACATAAAATAAATATTGTGTGTATGTGTGTGTCATTGTGTTGATTATTATAATCAGTAATGGTAACTGTTGAACAGAAAAATCAGAGTAAGAAGACAAAGAGAAAGAATAAGGCAATATTAGATGGTTTGTTATGTATTCAGGAAGGCCATCTGAGGATATACAAGCCCAAGCTAAGGATTGCTTCTAGGGGGGCTTTGTTGACAGGAAATATTTCTCTATTTGTCATTGCTGTTGGTGATGATACTTTCTGTAGAGCAGGTCATTCAGAAGCCAGCCATGAGATATATGAGATGATATCGTAGCAGATAATATGTGATTTCAGAAAGAATAGGCAAATCCTACAAATCCTAGAATGTAGTTATTTATACAAGGATTATCAAGAAAGCCAATGCAATTATAACTCAGTTTGAAAAGTGAACAGTGAGTAGGAAATGAGGTCAGAAAAAGTCCTGGGACATGATAATATAGGGTTGTATAGATTCAGGATTTTACAAAGGATTAGCATTTTCATTTTCTTTCTAAATGTGATGGTAATTCATGGAAAATTTGATGAAGGAAGTAAATAATGGGAATTAAGATTTTGAAAAATCTCCCTGGTTCTTTTTTTTGCTTTTTAGGGCCACCCACAGCATATGGAAGTTTCCAGACTAGGGGTCCAGTTGAAGCTGCAGCTGCAGTCCTGTGCAGCCACAAGCCACAGCAATGTGGGGTCCAAGCTGCATCTGTGACCTACAACACGGCTCACTACAGAGCCAGATCCTTAACCCACTGAGTGAGGCCAGGGATTGAACCTGCATCCTCATAGATACTAGTTTTGTGTGTAACCTGCTGAGCCACAACGGGAACTCCAAAAAAATCTCCCGGATTCTTATATAGAGAGTGACCTCTGTGTCCTCTCTGGGGAAATGTTTTATGCTAAGTGGAACACTGGAATCTCTTACTCTTTGAAACTTTAAGTCAAACCTGAGCCCTCTTTCTGATGCCCCCACAACTACCACTAGAGAAAAGTGTATAGAAAACAATATTGATGCTGTGAAGAAAATGGCAGTATTTACAGATGCTTGGATCAAATCCGTCAAACTCATTTCACACATTAACCAGGTTTCTAGTTTGGTTGGTTCACAGATTCCTACGACCAAGGGGATAGTCTCTATCCTCTGAATAGCACCTGTCAATACATATTCAAAGGGACTATAGAAAGAATAATAACTAGTCAAATATGCCTAATTATTAATGGCTGCTGAGGCAAAAAGCCTTGTAATCTTTAAACAACACCCATCTCTGGTGATTTAATTGAAGATGACATGTCTAAATTTTAATTACAATCAAAATTAAAACCAAAAGGCAGCAAGTAAAACTGGAGCATCCCTTAGGCAATTAAAGACTGCTTCCAATTTATTAAATTTAGCCAAGCAATGAGACAAAGTGTTTTGCTCTTGTCTTTTCTGTTACTCAGAGCTCAGGTTACAAAGAGTGTTAAATTTCCATTACATTAACGCTTGTAAGGCTCTGGCATTGTCAGAAAAGCAAGATAGTGTGGATAGTTATAGAGGTTTGAGAAACATGTTATAATTTCCCAAAAGATAACTAGGGTTTGGTTTATGTCAAGTCATCTGATATTATTAATACTGTTACCATGAGTATGTGGTAGCCACTTTGATCTAGGACTGCAGAGGTTTTCTTTCTTTTTATCACTGGCACTGATATTTCAGCTGATCGTAGGAAGTCTTAATACTGAAAATAAGATTAAGTATAATTGTCTTCCAGCATTTCATATGCAGCCTCATATTTTAATCCATAATTATGGAAGTGCTGGTATCTTGAAGAAATTAAACTAGAGGCTTAATTTCTGAAGAATGAAGTGACTACTGTGAAAATTTACCTGTGAAGTTTTAAGTAATTTGAAATATATTTACTCTTATTTATGAGTTTTCTTGAATAGTATATTCTATAACCTGTGAGTAAACTCTTCTAGTTGAAGTATGGTATACTTTTTTTTTTTATTTTGAAAAAGGCTTACAGTTAAGAATTCAACTTGTATGCTCCATCATTGATTTATTCGCTCTTGTGATTAGAGCACTTCTTATATTTTGAATGAATAGAAATGGGTACAAGAGTTTGAAAACAAAGCCTTTTTAATAAATTAAATTTGGCATTAAGTCCCAGTAATAGCAAGAGAGAAAGAAAAAAATAAATAAAACAAACAAAAAGATATGCTGTCTGCCTTCACCATGCAGTTATCAAGAATTACAGGAAGTACCTGACATTCACATTGAAAATAGGTGCTAAATACTTAGAAAAGTTCTTCTATTTGCATAAAGATTTACCCACAAAGAACATGACTATATTTATTCTACAAAATACTGCTTAGTAGAAATTTACTAGATGTATCTGCATTGTGCTAGTTGCCACATGAAGTATAAAAATAGTGATAGAATATACTTGCCCTCATGGAGCTTATGATACAATTGTAGAGAAATTACCTATACATGTAAAGTGGTTACCAACCCAAGGCAATAGTTGATTAAATATAATATTAGATGAAACAGCATGTGGGGATTGATAGGAAAATTATGGTGAGGTGAGCTCATTTAAGTTGAAAATTTCAGAAGCGATTAAATGGTGGCGGTAAGGGAGAGAGAGGTCTTTTATTTTCTCTGTTTGTAGAAAGATGACTGGCTTTGAAATTCTGGTTTCTCCCCTTAGAGGGTAAGTGACCTTAATATTTCTGCAAATCATATAAAGCTTGAGTACAGCACACCTATATAGCAGGATTACAGGGAAACAAAAGAACAAAAATGTAAGTAAAAGTTTTAGCAATGCCATAGCAAATAATAGATACCTCAAGAGCAGTTATGCTCCAGGGAAGAAATCCAAATACATGTTCAACTTATATGACCATCTCTTCTTGTATAAAATAATATGTTCCAGCTAAAATAAAACCTTTCTCATTCACTTATTTTCACATTTTAGGAAACAAAAAGACATTCTTGTATTAGGGGGTTAACTATTGGAGGAAAGGCAGACTCAGAAGTACCGGGACCTAAAAGGTTACGTGTGAATTGCACTGAAGTAAGACTGGAGGTGTAGACTAAATGGCAGTTTTCTGGAAAGAATAGTTAAAATGCTACAACAATTTTGTTGTTTCAAGAAAGCACTGGGCATGCAGGAAGTTTTGACCTGTGACACTGAACCTGTCTTCAAACAAAAACGAACCATTCAAAGAAGGTAAAACCAGCTAAGAAAGGTAGTGTACAACAGGAAGACACATTACCATGATGTGAACTTCTAACCCACGGATTGAGTTTCCAGGGTAGCCACACAGTGGCTGGGAAGGAAGAGGCAATAAAACACAGAGTCATGTTTACTGACACTGGTACACTGACCACAATGTGCAGGCAAAAGCCCAAAACTGAGAATAAGCTGTACATACCGTTGCTTAAATCAGATTTCAAGGGTAACTCTAGATCTCTAGGGAAAGGAATAAATAAAGGTCAGATGTAGGAAATAGAGCCAGATCGGTACTGCAGGCATACAGTGTCCTTAAACTGGAATGTGTGATCCTTCTACCTAAGTCCTGCTTGGGCGAGTCCTGGGCCTGCCAAGAGCTGGAGCTGAATTTGCTCCATGTGAGAGAAGACCACAAGGGCAGTCCTAATTCTCAGAAACTGATTATTGAGCAAATACATATTTAACACAAATGATTAAGGTCCCATGTTTACAGGATATGAGATTTCATTTCACGTTACATATACATGTATTTTTTTTAAAAGATAGTGATTCTATTTCAATGAAATGGAATTCTAGTTTTGTAATGGACTTGAGGGTCACCGTTTGTTATGAAACTTGAATAAGGATGCATCTCTGTGATTCCGACTGCATAGAAATATGCTTGTCTGTGTCAAAGCAAGCATCAGAGGCATGCTGGTGAACATGATTTTATCACTTCAAAGGCTATATATATATATATTTTTTCATTCTAATCCCTGAAAGTCAAATGTCATGTATTTTGAGAAGAGATCTTTGTAAAGCACTTGATTTTAAAATCTTGTTTTATTTCTGTAGTTAGCATGTCAAATTCATTTGGGAATCAGATTATTGACTTTGTACCAGAGAGGGTCAAAAAGTCTAAGAAAATCATTTAAAATGCAGGAATGTGAACTAAGAAGGGAAGGGACGGGAAGAGAGAAAGAATGAGTTTTTCCTTTTTGCTTAGAATTGTTCTTACAAATTCATAGTACCTTGAAGCGATATTTAAATTTTAAGACTGCTTCCTTAGAGCTGATGTAACATAGATTTAAATTGTTACCAATTGTCTAAAATGTGTTTGTACCCAAACTGCAAAGATTTATTCAGGTGTGAAGGAAAGGAGAACTAAGCATATTAGTATATTCTTACATATTCCATGTTTAGTGGAATGCTTTTAATCTTTGATCAAACATTGTAAAATATAGCAAATAATTAATAAGATTGATTTACTCAACCAGGTGAAAAACTTAAGGATAGGTAAAAGCAAAAAGAAAGCCATAAAATACTCATTATCAATGGCATTTCAGTAAAACAAATCTAGTTGTTAAATTCTGTCTCCTAATTTTAAATAACAATGCTGCTCTGATCCACAATCTATGCATAATTATATTCTATTTTAGGCTTTGCAGAGGAATAGCTGTCAGTCAAATAATCTATTTGGATTTATAGAAATAAAAACCAAATTCATTAAGTAAGAATGAACCACATAAAAATAAACATAATAAACATAAATGTAACAACAATAATAAACATAATATACATAATAAATATAAACATGATATACATAATAAACATAAATATAATAACAAGCAAGTAGATATGTTTTATCATCTTGCCCTCAATTGAAAAGTTGGTTCAAAAGCAAAGAAGCAAACAGTAAAACAGTAATAGTGTACTCTTCTAGCCATAAATCTCTTATAGCCCTCTGGATGCTTCAACCCTATAGTAATTTTGAAGAATGATCAATGTGAAACATGAGATAGGTTCATGTATTTTTATCGTTTAAAGTAATTCATGGTCTTCGCCAAAGGTCAAAAAAGTCAGAAGTGCAGAAGTAAAAATGGAGGGGAGAAAGAAACTAGGAGGGAAAGCAGAAGGAAGGAATGAGAAAGGATGAGAGGGAAGAAAGAAGGAAGGGAAAAAAAGACAAAAGAGGTGAGAAGGAAGAAAGCAAAAGGAGGTAGGGAGAAAAGGAGGGAAGTCAAAGAAAAGAAGGAGATGGAGAGAGAAGCATCCTTTCTGCTGTATCACACATTAAAGCTGTTCCAGTTGGGCTTATACCAGACTTCATGTAGCTAGTGTGAGGTGGGATTTGACCTTAATTTTATCCAGATGGTCATCCAGTTAATCCAGCAGTATTTGGAAGGAGCTTTTCGTTTTCACATTGAACTGTTTAGGAGTCTTATGTCAAAAGTCAATTGACTCACTAAGTGTTATCCAATTTCTAACCCCCCTATTACGTTTTACTGTCTGTATTTTCTCCGTCTAAATCAAGAACACATTTTCTTGATTGATGTGGCATTTGAATAAATTATAAAATTAATTAGTCTAAGATCATTGAATTTGTTTTTCTGCAAGGTTGTTTGAGTATTCTTTTTTTTTTCCCTGTGCCACAGCAGTGACAACATTGCAGACTCTGAGCCACTAGGGAACTCCTGTTTTGGTTGTTCTAAGTCTTTGTATTTGCATATCAGTTTGAGAGTGGGCATTAAACATTCATTAATATGTTAAACAACAAATGAAACACATTGGGTATTTCGGATTTTGTTGACTCTAAAGATCAATATGAAAATAATGAATTTTTTCAAGCAATTGTATACTTTTCTAATCCAAGAAACTTAAATCTCCTTTTTTGTATCTTTTATTTCTCTCAGTAGTATTTTAAACAGTGTATTATATACAATGTATTATACACAACTGCTTACATGTCTTTTAAATTTATTTCTCATTATCCTATTATAAATATCATTGCCAGTATATACATAAATAAATTTCATATTTTGTATTGAATTTGTTGCAGCCAGTTTGCAAGGGTAGTTATCAATGCTCACTTTTATCCTCTTACTGATTTTTTTTTTTACTTTCAACTGTAAAAAATAATGTATCCGTAGAAATCTCTCTGTCTTTACATTTAAACACTACGTGGTTAGGTCTTGCTTTTGTATCCTGTTTGACAGTCCCTGCCTTAGAATGTTTAACTTCTATGATTCAGATATGTCATTGATTATTTTCCTATTTGAATCCTCAGTATTTATGTTATTTTCCCTCTCCTGCTTTCTTTTAAATTAAGATTTTTTTAGTACTATATTCAATCTCTTTTGATTCCTCAGTTTCATTTTTGCTTATTGTGTTTGTATTCTGTGAAGAATTCCTTAGTCTATTTCGAATGAGTATTATTTAATATATGATAAAAAGAGCTAATAGTATGCTCAGTTTACCACATTCATTCATTTTGTGATTTTCATCAAATACTTTACTTCTATATGTTTTAAACATTGTTATTATTTTTGCTTTATGTAGTTGTGCTATCTTAAAGGGATGGGTTGTCAAATTGCAAATTGCACTCAGTTTAAATGACTGTACCAGGATCAAGTTTTCCTAATAATTTAAAGGATGATCAATCCTTCACCCAAAGCAAATCTTTGCTGAACTTCTTAATGGCCTCTGCATCCTCCCTCCCCACCCTCCCCCATGTGCTATCAAACCCCAATTGCATATAATGTTCCAAAATACAATTTTAGCAAGGAAACTTAAGAAAATCTCAGTCTTATAACACAGAGATTTGCATATTTAATGCAACGTTTTCTAGCAGTACATTCTTCTTTCTGCTTTAATTTTGCTTTCCTTTCTTTCCTTTCTTTCTTTCTCATCCCACTCTTTCTTTCTTAAAAGTAATCCTTAGCTAGGAATGTCTTCGTAAGGTCAGCTAACTAAGGAGTCTTTTTAGCAAATATCATTAGTCTGTTTATTCAGAATGTCAGTTAACATGCCAATTATACTATCACCTAACTTCGATTATTTGTCAAGGGATGTATACCCCAATTAAAATGGATCAATGGGCTGTATATCAGTTGCTTTAATTCATTCGCCAAGAGTCTTTTTCTCCCCTTTGGGAAAAATGTCTTGTATGTACCTTATATTCACCATTAATTTTAATCCTCTATAGATCTGAGTTTTAAATTAGTATCATTTACCTTTGATCTGTGGAATATACTTATGTATTTCTCCTAGAAATTATCTGTCTTATCAGAACTTTTCTTTTTCTGAAAGCATTTTTTACAGATTTATATTCATTTTTGTTTATCAGAAATTTCTCTTAAATATACTAAAAGATATATTTCTCTCCCTCTCTCTTGTTCTCACTCTTGCTCTCACTCATAAAAGTCTGATTTTCTTTTTATCTTCTAAGGGGTTATTGATATTCTTCAATATGTAAGTTAAGAGTTTTCATTTTTCTCCTTTTTTTGTTGAAGTATAGATAATTTATAAGGCTGTGATAATTTCTTCTGTGCAACAAAGTGACTCAGTCATATACATGCCCTTATCCATTCTCTCTCAGGTTATTTTCCCACATATATTGTCACAGACTACCAGGTAGAGTTCTCTGTGCTATATAGCAGGTTCCCTTAGACCAATCATTCCACATACTTCAGTGTGCGTATAACAATCCCAAACCCCGGTCCATCCCTGCCACCCTCACCACCTGTCTCCTTTGGTAACCGTAAGTTTTTCCAAATCTGTGAGTCTGTTTCTGTTCTCCAAATAAATTCATTTGTATCTCTCTTTTTTTTTCAGATTGCACGTATAGGTGATATGATGTTTGTCTTTCATTGTCTGATTTCACTTAGTATGATAGTTTCTAGGTCCACCCATGTTGCTGCAAATGGCATTATTTCATTCTTTTTTAAGGCTGAGTAACATTCCATTATATATATGTTCCACATCTTCTTTATCCATTCCTCTGTTGGATATTTGGGTTGCTTCCATGTCTTGGCTATTGGATATAGTGCCACAATGAACACCGGAGTGCATGTGTCTTTTTGAATGATGATTTTCTCTGGATAGATGCCCAGGTGTGGGAATGAGGGATTGTATGGTAGTTCTATTTTCAGTTTTTTGAGGAACCTGCATACTGTTTTCCATAGTGGTTACACCAGTTTACATTCCCACTAATAGTGTAAGTGGGTTCTCTTTTATCCACACCCTGCCCAGCTTTTATTATTTGTAGGCATTTTGATGATGTCCATTCTGGCTGGTGTAACGTGGTAACTCATAGTAGTTTTAATTTGCATTTCTCTAATAATTAGTGATGTTGAACATTCTTCCATGTGTTTTTTGTCCATGTGTATGTCTCTTTTGTAGAAATGTCTGTTGAGATCTTCTGAACATTTTTTTTAGCAGATTGTTTATTTTTTGATATAAAGCTGTGTGAGATGTTTGTATATGTTGGAGATTAATCCTTTGTCAGTTGCTTTATTTGCAAATATTTTCTCGCATTCTGTGAGTTGTCTTTTTGTTTTTCTTATGGTTTCCTTTGTTGTGCAAAAATTTTCAAGTTTAATTAGGTATCATTTGTTTATTTATTATTTTTATTGTAGTTACTTTAAAAGGTAGATTTGAGAAGTTTATTGGAGTGTTTGGCCTATGTTTTCTTCTAAGAGTTTTATAGTATCCATTCTTACACTTAATCCATTTTGGTTTATTTTTGTGTATGGTGTTAAAGACTGTTCTAATTACATGAAATGTATTGGCCATTAATCCATTTTGGTTTATTTTTGTGTATGGTGTTAAAGACTGTTCTAATTACATGAAATATATTGGCCATAATATTCCTTGATTTTTGTTCCATTCTCACTCTTCCATCTATTTCTATAATAACAAGTCTTATAAAGTATATTCTTTTAACCCAAAGCTTTACCTAAGCTGTATTTCCTTTTTTTCTCCAAAATATTTGTCTCCTGCTTTGTTTTAAATAAATTCTGCTTACCCATTTTCCATCTCACTGCTTTTTAATTCTGTAATGTTCATTCTGCTGTCATGCCAATTTAATCCTTATTTTAAATTATTTTACTTCTAATTATCAAATTTTCAGTTACTACGTTATCATTTTGTTTTTATAGCCACGTCTGCATCATATGGAAGTTCCTGGGCCTAGGACTGAATTGGAGCTGCAGCTGCAGCCTACGCCACAGCCCAAGCAACAGTAGACACAAGCTGGATCTGCAATCTACGCTGCAGATTATGGCAATGCCAGATCTTAACCCACTGGGCCATTCCAGGGATCAAACCCAAATGCTCACAGAGGCAATAAGGAGATGTTAACATTCTGAACAATAACAGGAGCTCTCCAATTATTTTCATTTTTTAGATGGCCGTGTCTCTCCTGAAATCTTTCGTCCTTTCCCTTATCAAACTCATCTTTTCCTATGAATTATTTAATGTCTGTAAAACAGTTGCTTTAAAGCTCTTGCCTGAACGATTGGGTCATTTGTTAATATAATTCTACTTAGTTTTCTTTAAAAAAGTGATCAAAATTTCTAGCTTCTTTGTTGTCTTATAATTTTCTATGTATTAGAGTATAAGGGTACAGTGAAAACTTTTGTTCAGTTGACATCATTTTCTTCAACTTGGTGTTTAGACAGAGAGGCCGATCATTTAGATTCCTTCTAGAATCAAATTAATCTTAAATTGGGTCACACTGTTTGATTAAGTTAACCCGAGGCTGGGTCAGCTTTCTTAGATTAATCTTACCTGTGACCCGTTAAGCACTCTAGCACATGCCTTTGTGCCTTCATCAGTATTTGAGATTTAAATTTGTCAGACACAATTTTAGGTTTTTTTGGATTTTTTCTCTTATTAATATAGCTTTTTCCACTGGTGCATTTTTTTTTTCTTTTTTTTTTAATCTGAGGCAGAAGACACAAGGGAGAATTCTGTGTCACCTAGTCGGCTTTTGTCTTAGGGCACTTCCACACTCCATACTGTCATGCACTTTGGTCACTGGCTTAGATGATTTGTCCTCGCTTACTAATACCCCCTAGAATAGCTCTCCAGAACCCAGAGAAGCCTGTTCTCAGTTACACTTGTTGTCAACACTCTCTACTCAAATTCGGGAAGCAAAAATCTGTGGTATTCGGTTCATTTAAGGCTTCTTTTAAGCCAGTGCTTGTAGTCCTGTGTTTAAAAGTCAGAACTTTATTTTGTCTGTTTATTTTATGGCCACTATGGGAGTTACAGTCATATGCATTCTTCCATGATTTGCCTGGTAGCAAAAATTTCCCTCATATTATCTTAACTGTTACATATATCATGCCAGCCCACCTTCCAGCAATTATATGAAGGACTTTGAACGTGGTCCTCCCTCACTTCAGCCTTGATATGACTCCATCCCTTAGTCCAGCCTTGATATGACTCCATAAGGCCTATGCCTTGAAAGCTGCCTTTATACCTCAGTAAGCAATACTAAGTAAGCAATAGGTGAGAGGCACTCAGTTCAGCTATGCCTGAACACCTGACCAGGAAAAACTCTGAGCTAAGTTGCTAAGGTTTGGAGTCAGTTGCTTTGCAGCGATAGAGAACTAACACAGACTCTATTGGTTATAACCAAAAAACCCTGCAGTTTGAGCTACTTCACAAATACTTGTGTTTCTTAGTTCACAGAATTCAAGAAAGAGTTGAAAACCAAGATATTTTAAGGGTTGGTGAGCAGCTGAAACTGAGATGATCACAGGCTTCTTGGATGTCAGTTAATTTTTGAAAGAAGTGCTGTCTTGCTCTTCTTCATCTTTCAGATCGTGGCAATTCTCACAGCTTTTTTTCTCCCAGAGAAAAATTTTATAATCAATCTGATAAAATTTCCACTGTTAAAATTTCCAATTCTTTTGAAAGAAATGAAGTAAACTTATGAACTTGATTTAAAATAGCACGTACCCAAGAAAACGGAACATCTAGACTTTTATTCTTAACATATCTGTAGAAATGTGCAGATGTTTTTCAGAGATCCTTCACATTTGTAATTAATATTCTTTTAAGTGTTAATGTTACTTGATTTCTGTGTGTACATAGGTATACTCATACACATATATATGGTTTTACTGATCAAAGGTAGAAACTTTCTCTTTAGAAGGTTTTTTCAGCATTTCAACAGTAAGTTAGTGAATATTGAATGAAACATTGATTGTTCAAATGTATTTGGGAATTTCTAAATAAAACACAGTAACATTTAATAAATACATAACTTATATATGTCAAAGCTCTCCATATACTAAATTATACTGGAAATCTCTAAATACTCTGTATGTTTTAGAGTCTTTTTAAAACCTGAGAAAAAATATTTAAATTTTGTCTTCATGGATTCATGGATATATTTATCCATGAAATATACTCTGGTGAATACTACTCAAAACTGTCATCATTAAATCTAATATTAACCACTTTTATTTTTCCTTTCTTTTTTACATTATAAAAATGTTTTATAATTCAAGAATTTGTGCTGAATTTTATTACATTTATTTGTCATTGACTGAGGTAGTCAGAATACTTTTTGAAAGTATGAATAGCAATCACATTGTATATTTATTATTATATAAAGAGGAAACATTCTGTCTTATGCCCAGTCATTTTTTTCATTTTTTAAGTTTTATTGAAGTATGCTTGGTTTATAATGTTGTGATAATTTCTGCTGTACAGCAAAGTGATTCATGTATACATGTGCACACACCCATTCTCTTTCAGATTCTTTCCCCACATAGATTATCACAGAATATTGAGTAGAGTTCCCTGTGCTGTACAGCAGCTCATCATTGGCCAATCATTCCATATACCTCAGTGTGTATATGCCAATCCCAAACCCCCAGTCCATTCCCCCCAACACCTGCCCCCTTTGGCGTCCATGGGTTTGTTTTCAAAGCCTGTGAATCTGTTTCTGTTCTGCAAATAAGTTCATTTGTATGCTTTTTCTTTTTTTTCAGATTTCGCATGTAAGTGAAATAACACACTATTGGTCTTTGTAAATTAGGAACTTCCTCATCATCAAATTCAACTGCAAAATAGTCAATTGTAGGAGTTCTAAAATTGGGAGAAAGTCCTGGGTGTGAATCATTGAGCCCCTTAGTCTCCTTTGGAGAACTACATTTTCAAGCATATATACGACCTGCTTAGCACCAGCTAAGTTTACCTGGGCAACTTGTTCCCTAATAGCAAGGTGGAGGTGATAGCGTGGTTGTGGTAGTGAGGTATAACAGAAGTGTAGTTTGGAGAGACGAGATCGGGCGCGTTCAGGGTGGTATGGCCGTAGTTTAGTTTGGAGAGAATAACAAGTCATAACATCTATTTAAATCCACAACACTATTATTTAAACTTATATTTCAATAGCAAGGATATAGGATAAAGTCATGATTATTTCTCACTTTTAAAGGGCCAAATATTTAATATCTTTGAATTTATATCATTCATTGTTTTATTAGAGTCAGTTAATTTTTAATGCAATGTGGGTTTTATTGTGTTGACATGATATTTGGTATTTTCATGTAACCAGTTCCATGGAACATTGGCCTGTTGTAGAGATAGGCAATATTTTATCCAAAAAGGCCAAATAAATATTGTAATCTTTGCTAGTCACAAAGTCTGAGCTGCAACTACTCAACTGTCAACTGCCATTTCATATGAATAGATGTGGCCACTTTTCAATAAAACTTTTTTAAGTAAAACAGGCAGTAAATTGGATTGGGCTCACTGGCTGCAGTTTGCCTATTCTGATCTTTAGATTTCTTATGTATTTGTGTACATTTGTGTGCATTCATTTATTTTAACATGTTTGGTGTTAGGTTATATCAAAGTCATACGATTATTTCAAAAAATTTAAAATAACATTTCTGGGAGTTCCCTTCGTGACTCAGTGGTTAACGAATCCGACTAAGAACCATGAGGTTGCGGGTTCGATCCCTGGCCTTGCTCAGTGGGTTAAGGATCCGGCGTCGCCGTGAGCTGTGGTGTAGCTTGCAGACGAGGCTCGGGTCCCACGTTGCTGTGGCTGTGGCGAAGGTCGGCAGCTACAGCTCCTGTTAGACCCCTAGCCTGGGAACCTCCATATGCCGCGGGTGCGGCTCTACATAAAGGAAAAAAGACAAAAAAAAAAATTTCTGTTATAAAATATATAATGACTAATATAACATTTCTTGTCTTAACTGAATTCTCTACAGTTATTTCACACAATTTAATCCATCTTGTTCAAGACATCTTTTAAAGGTTAAAATTCCAGAATATCTTACGTCCTCTGTTTACTAATCATTAAATGATTTATACTTTTGATTCAGGTACTTATTAATATTCTTCTTTAAAAGCTGATTTTCATGTGGATATTTTTGACCTACCATAGGAATTATTTACTCACTATTTATTCAATATCCATTGCAACCTAATAATAGTTATATAGTCATTCTCCGTTTGGAAGTGTATATTTTAATTTATCCTAAATTGTTCCTGGTTACTTTGGTAGTGAATATATATTTTATTAATTTGTTAAATATTAGAATCAGCTTTAAATTATCCATATGCTGCTGTTATTTTGCTGTTTTATTTACTTACCTCCATTTTCACTTATATCAATTTATTATTTCTCTGAATTTATTTATTATACATCACTTTTTTAAAGCTGAGTATCAATTTCATTTTTACGGTATGTATGGTATTTTTTAATTTTTTTTATTTTGAAGAATTCACGATTTTGCATTAATTACGTCAAACCTTTTTTTTCTCTTCAGTGATTCATTTCAGAGGTATTTGTGAGTGTTCAGTGTTTTGGGGGAGGGATTTTTCATCATCTGTCTTTCTGTATTCATGAATATTTGTTAGTATTAATACCTCATGGGGAGTTCCTGTCATGGCTTGGCAGTAACGAACCCTACAAGTATCCGTGAGGATGCAGGTTTGACCCTGGCTTTGCTCAGTGGTTTAAGGATCTGGTGTTGTGAGCTGTGATGTAGGTCACAGATGTGGCTCAGATCCCATGTTACTGTGGCTATTGCTGTGGCCAGCAGCTACAGTTCCAATTCGACCCTTAGCCTGGGAACTTCCATATGCCGAGGGTGGGGCCTTAAAAAGACTAAAAGCAAACAAACAAACAAACACATCATGGGTAAAGTTTATGTAAAATCTAAATTTCACCTGTTCAAAGTATATAGATTTTGAACAGTTTGAAAGATTGAATATGCAAATACACACAATCATATCATATTAAAAAATAGAATTCTTGACAGCCTTTGTAGCAATCACCCAGAATAGTCAAGTTGATCACTGACTGACAGCTTTCATAATTCTGAAGTGCCTTCTCAAGTTTCAACACCAACCAGAGTCAAAAATGCTCCCCTAATGAATCAAATAGTTAGCCCACCTCCAGGTTTGCCATGCCCACAGCCTCCAAGCAAAGCATCTTCACCAGAAGCCCTCTCTTTTTTTGCACTGTAAATCTTTCTCACTCCTCTACCTATTTGCAGAAAAAATAGCTTTTGCTTGTTCTCATCTGGCTGATACTCATTTATTTCCACAAATTTGATTGATATTTGACAAGGGTATGGATTCTCTTCATTGATAGGTTAATACCCTCAACCACACATTCATTTATGCATGTAATCACACACAAACACGCACACACACACACTCCAATTGCATAAACACCACCTAACTCTGTGTGTAAAGGGAGGTTTTCTGGTGTCTTTCTGTCTCACAGGCTATAGGTAACGTTGTTCCAGATCTTAATTCTTTGGTCTAAGGAAGCCTTAATGCTCCTCTAGACTTCTGAAATTTGCAGAGAATTTGTCAGCCGATGGGATAGTTAGGTCAAGCCTCCTGTACATCATTTTTTTTTTTTGCCTTTTTGTCATTTTAGGGCCGCACCCGCGACATGTGGAGGTTCCCAGGCTGGGGGTCTAATCGGAGCTGTAGTTGCCGGCCTTCGCCACAGCTACTGCAATGCAGCATCCGAGCTGCGTCTGCGACCTACACCACAGCTCACAGCAACGCCGAATCCTTAACCCACTGAGCAAGGCCAGGGATCGAACCTGCAACCTCATGGTTCCTGGTCGGATTCGTTAACTGCTGCGCCACGACGGGAACTCCATCCTGTACATCATTTGAAGCTACTCAAATAGGTAGTAAGACATGGATGTTTATTGAAGACTTTGTCAACTGCTTAGGGGGATAGGGGAGGAGCTTGTATCACAAACTCCTGAGGAAAACTCATAACTTCATATTTGACATTTCTTCCCTTCCCTGTGCAACCCCCTCTTCTGGCTTCTCCAGTCCCTTAACAGATTTCCCTTCAAAACTGCTAATTCTGACTTCTTCTTTTTTTTTAATCTTAATTCAAATAAGACCCCAGGAAAATACTCAAGATATATGATTAATGCCAGCTACTCTAAGTAGTTGGTGCTGAGCAGAGGAAAGGGACTCAAACTTACATATGTGCACAAGTTAAGTAACTGCATTACACGAGTCCTCTATTTGATGTATTTATTTATGTATTTATGTATTTATTTATTTGCTCTTTAGGCCTGCACCTGTGGTCTATAGAGTTTCCGCGGATAGGGGTTGAATTGGAGTTGCAGTCGCTGGTCTATACCAAAGCCACAGCAACATCGGATCTGAGCCACATCTGCAACCTACACCATAGCTCAGGGCAACACCAGATTCTTAATCCCACTGAATGTGGCCATGGAGCAAACCCACATCCTCCTGTTTCCTAGTCGAGTTCATTAACCACTGAGCCACAAAGGGAACTCCCCAAATCATCCATTTTATCTGTCCAATTCTAAGAGTCATACTAAGATTTCCCACTGGATTGGCATTCTGTCAAATGATCATGAAAAACATGATTGCCATGTTTTTCTTTCTTTCTGTTTTGCCATCCTCAGCACTTCTCATTCCTCCTACATTTTTGGGTAGAGAGAGCACAGTCTGGTAGTCAGTTGGGTCTCTGTGTTTTCCTTTAGGGGCTACAGCTGTGGGGTGGATGTGCAGCTAGCTGTCTGCTCCGTGAGCTGGTCTATCAGGTTGCCGTGGTCCACACTGTCCAAATGGGGCTGCTGACTGTGGGTGTTCCCATGACCCAGCTGCTGGGTGTCATCCCAGAGAGGGGTGTCCAGCCCAAGGGGAGCCAATTGCCAGTCAGTTCAAAGAGAACTTGGTGCTTTCTCCTCTTCTGAAGGCACTAGACAGGCTCAGGTGGTACAGAAACCAGGTCCAGAAAGCACTCTCCTGCAGCCTGAATTCCTCGAGGCAGGACCATGTGTGGACACAGGGAAGACTAAGGACAGAGGCAGGTCCCAGGACAGAGGGGCCATGCTTTCCCCACTTCTTCATCTCACAGTCACCAGACTTGGGTGGTGACCAGTCTGGTCAGTGGGCATCAGCCCCAAGGGAGAAAGATGGCATGAGTGTGCACTTTGGCTCTGTGGCTTGCTAATGGACCTTGCCTTTGTTGAGGATATTGCCCACCTGTAAATTAGTTTATCCAGCCTTACAGATGCCCTTACAGTTAAAGGATTCTGCTCCAAATGAAGAGCTTCTGGGAAAACGAGACTTGGGTGGCGATTTGGCCTTTAGTTCCTTCTTTTAACTGAAGAAGTGATACCCACAGATGCCTTGGGCACAAAAGCCCCATGATGAGAATGACAGGGCTGGAAACAAGTTCAGATGCCATCCTAGCCCTGGACTGGCCTCTCCATACTTCTTAAATTATATAAAACAGTTAAATTCCTTTCTTGCTGAAAAAAATATATTCCATGTGCGAGGGCTCAGAATATCATAGGTAGATACATCTTATTACTGGGGTGATATTTAATTTTCATAACTGAAGTTTATGATTGCCTGGTTCCTAAACTGTAAAGTCACAATTTTTCCCCTTTTAATCAAAATTATGGATTAATGAGTCCATAATTAATCATGGAACAGATACTTTGAAACAATGACGATTTTGTTTCTTCTCAAGTTTCTAACATTATTTTTCATTCATTAATAAATAAAAATCTTGCCTGCAACAATTATAAACTCTGTTATTTACCTCACGGGGAGCTGTTTTCTTTGTTCTTTCTTTGTTGATTAATTGGAATGCTTCTGTAAGAAAATAGCTGTCCCTTAATCTTTATTAGCTTTTTTATTCGATTATTTTCTCATATCAGCAATGGCTTATGAATATTTGGTTTACATTAGGATGATAGCCAATCATTCATTAATTATTTAATTATCAAATATTCCAGCCTTAACCGTTTGGCACCTGTTCCAATTTTCTTCTGTATTTTTTTAACTTGTCCTCATCTGTTTTTCAGTATTCCTTTATTTTCTGGCACAAGTTATTTTAGACTCATATTTTTCTCCATTTCTTCAAGGAGTCCTGGTCCCTTTTACTGAAGGATGGTGTTGAGAAACCAGGATCCAATACTGGGTATGCTCATTGCTTCTGGAGGATATGCCTTTTAACCCTTTCCCCATTGGACAGAAGTAGAATATATATGTTTTTTACTATATTTTAATATATAACAAAGAACACATAAACACATTTGTTTTGATTTATGAATATACCGAAAACCATGAGTTCATACTGATACCTCTGATCACTCGCTGACCTGGATAGACATAAAATCCAATGAGAAAACTACCCGGGGAATCTCATGCGAAATGCAGACCCAAAAGCAATTTGCATGCAACAGACATTTCTGTGTTCAGACACGGTCAGTTCAGATAATTGTTAATTTACTACACATTCAGTGGCTGCAGAGGTGAGGGAATTTCTTCTGACACCAGAGAAGTGGTCTGTTCTGAAAACTCATTTAAAACAATCTGACATCAGTTTTACAAAAGCAAACAAAAGTTCCTAGAACTGAGTGACAAGGGTCATTACTTCATAGAAGGAGCATCCTGCCCATTGATGCAGGTTTTCTTACATCTCTTAGCAATGAAGTGATTCGTAGTCTTCCAGGATGCAGAAAAAAAATGAGAGCTTTTCTGTTTATTAATTTGCGAGTTCAGTCTTGGGCTTTGAATTACATTTAGTGTGTGAAATTTATTTTATTTTTACATTTCAGCCATAAATATCAAGAACAAAAACAAAAGCTCTTCCTGAGTTCAGCAGTGTTCAAAAATATTCTTAAACTGACTTGGGTTCCTATTTTGGAGACATCATTAAAAAATAATAATAAGCTAACCTGACATGGGCATATCTGTGTTCTAGAGAAGCTGAGTTTTCATCCTAGAAAGAGAGCATCTATTTTCTTTGATGTTTTTAGGTATTTCTTTTCTGCAACTAAGATGTGTATTTACAATGAGAACAGGAAAGAGAACTATGCCCTCGTTCCTGATAAAAATCTGAAGTAAATTGGTTCACCTTCTGAAAATTTATTGTCTGTATCCATCAAGAGTTTTGTGAGTTATACTAGAAAAAGTGGACAACCACGAAATAAAAGAACTGTGTTCTGGGGATCTTACTTGCTTCTCGTTTTCCCCAAGTCTCTTGAAGAAGGCAATATAAGAAATTATTTCTAAATTTGCCTTTTTTAAACAAATTACCATGCTTTTATGACACATAAGTAAAAATCAAATTGAGGATCCAAGGTATCTCACAAAATTCTCGAAGTCATTTGGCACGAGAGAATTGGTTTCAAGCTCAAGTTGTGTGGCTTAATATATAATAAATGCTGTATATTATATAATATATAATACAATATATAATATTATAATATAATACATTATAAAATATATAATATTATGTATATAATATATACCTTGACATATTTATGACACTGTATATCCCTTTTAGACCACATGATAAAGGGATAATTCATAATTACTTACTGAACTATGGGTATATAACTGATTAAAATGTATGAAAATGCCAAAATAATTGTTAGTTAATCTATGTTGCCACTGTCTCTGACTTAGGCAAAAAAAAGTTAGAAAGCGATAAAAACTAAACCAAATATTCATAAAGATGTTATTTTAGGAGATAGTATTTTCCTAAATCACAAAATAAGGTTGAAATGATTTTCTCAACAGCAAATATATTCCCCTTTTTTATGTTGTTCTCATTTTTTTCTAGTTTCAGTTCATTCCTATTCGGTCATTTAACTTTGTGATTTGGATCTCATGTGTTGCTTATTCAAGCAAGGCTTTAAAGTTCCTCAACTCTGAATTTCAGTTAAATGATACTTAATTATGATTTGCATATTAGCTGGTAAGAAAATAAGAGATACACACATGACACACAAATTGATTCCAATTATAAAATTCATTTATTTCTTGGCTGTTGAGAGTCTTTATCTGTCTCTTAAGTGGTGTTCTTAAAATTAAATCCATCCTTAGTCCTCCGTAATTGCTTCTGCTATGTGTGTTCATATGGGTTCTCTCCCCTTTAAATCTGAAATAGCTCTAATATTAATATAAAAATTATAAGCAACCCACGGAGATTGATCATAATCCTTTTTTGTTTGCTTGTTTGATTTTAAGCTGTTTTTAGATTTCATTCACCTTTTCTTTGTTAGATATTCTTGAGGCTTTAAGAGGCTTCTCTCCTTCATAGGTTTACAATGTGTTATCATGATGGGATTCTTACCTAGAACATAGTAAGACTATTAGTAAATGCTTGCTAACATTTCTTCTGAAGTTTGTGATGAATAAACAGTTACAATTAATTTGCTCTAGGGTACTAGTCTATATCTTTGCTTTTTTTAGATCAAGTCTTCTAGCTCACTCGAATGTCTAATTTTGTCTCATCAATTGAATTTCTCCATATAATAATGTGAAAGTACCCTAGGATGGTAGAAATAATCTAATTTACTCTTTCTGTATTAAAATAATAATGAAACTACCACTTAACATTCTGCAAATTACAGCATCTTCTATGTAGCATGTTATCTTATATCAGCTTCAAGGAATGCTGTGAAGCAACAAGGGTAGTTATTGTTAGACATTCTTTATCTCCTTTTATTGATAAAACACTGAAACTCAAAGATGTAAATTGATTTGCTCAAGGTCAGCTAACCAAGAAAGAGCCGAGACAAAACCCCAGCTTGAGTTTTGGCCTCTGGCCTGATTCTTCTTCTATGACATAATTCTTTCTGATTTTCTACAACATAAATCCTCCTGGATCTCTGTTCCTATGTCTTAAAAAGTGCTGGCCTACATTACCCCTGTCTTCTTCCCATCTTATTCTGGCTTAGGTTTCTGTAATTCAGAAATATGAAGAATTGAAAAATATGATGATCGATGGGGCCCGAGTTCACGGGCTGGGATTTTGGCATTTCGGAATAAATCTAAGTTCTTTTGGAAAGAGATTAGGGAAGCATTAAAAGCAGTAGCAACAATAAATGTTTGGTTCAGATTTCTCAGGGAAAAGAAAACAAGTACACACTCTCATAATACCAATTAGCATTTGATAACATTCCACAATTTATTTATGAACACTGTTTCTTTGTCATGTAATTTAGGATGTAGGGCTGAAAGGGATATTCAAGGTCAAGTAAATTAATTAAAACCCTACATTGTGAGGCAATTTCTAAATGCTAATTGATGGTAATTGTGGGTTTTAAAATTTATTAATTGCATAATTGTTGGGGCATGTTATGAATTACTGCAGATAAACTAGAAAAATATACATGGCTGTGTGTGTGAGAAGGAGAGAGAGAGTAAGAGAGAGGGGAGATCCTTAAATTAAAAAATGAAGCTCAAGTCACAGTTTCAGCTGGTGCTACCCCAGGGATGGAACAGTCCTTAAAGACTGCACATTCTAATATTCTCATTGCACTTACAATGAAGCCAAAGCTACAGTGCAAAAGTCCCACGGCGAGAATTTCAATACATGGGCAGAAATACTGAAATTCAAGTCTTCTGACCTGCTCCTTATTCATCCTGTAATACCATGCTGCCTTAAGATGCCACCCCTTCAAAGTCCTCTAAAATCAATGAAACAAATACTACTGCCAATGTAAGGCACCCAATGGATGAATTAGTTGATTAATTCAAGAGCCATTTGTTGAGTGCTGTGGAAATGAATGAAGACCACACAGATGAGAAGAAGCAAAGGTTATTCATTCAAAATTTGCTAAAGCAAAGAGATCAGCCACCATCTCTTGCATTTTGGCAGATATGCAAAGATAGGCAGAGGAGGGAGAAAGCTTTGTAGTGCAAAAAATGGAAAGCTTTAATTATAACTGAAGATGATTAGTACTGGGATGCTGAAAACAGATTATTTAAAATTAGGGCATGCTATGCAATTGGCTAGGGGTACATATTTGCCTTTCTCAATTGTCCTAAATTGAAAATAGGACCATATTTGGAGAGCTTTCAGTTATTAATCAAGCCCTGACCATTTGGGGCTGATTGTTATATGGGTTACTATGCAGTTTCATGGACTAGTTGCTGCAGATAGTAGTTTGACTTCCTTGTGGGGTGAGTGTAGATATCAGATTGGTTCCTGGTCTTATTTCTGCAGTTTGTGGGTCAGAGTTCTGTTTTTATATATAGACCGTCCATTGTCTGTTTTTCTTTTCAGTCCTTCAGCCTCCTCCTTTGATCGGTTTCGCACTCGCACAGAGGTAGACCAATTTAGAGAAAGCTGGAAATCCATATCTTCACTACTCAGCTTGTCCAGTTATTTTTATAGTAAGTTGTATTACAAGATGTTCTTGACTTTTTGTTGTTGTCAGAGCATCATGGTGATTATCTGATCAGAGAGATTCTGCATAGAAGCATTTAAGATAATAGGTAGAATTCAACAGATCAGCACTGTGACTCCTATGCCAGAAACAAGAACAATTGTCCCTCTAAGGGGCTTCAAAACACCATTTGCCCAACCCCCGTCAAAAGGACAAATCCTATAGGTCATGACATGACGTTCAGCTTTAAAAAGCCAGATAGCTTTTTACTTAAGCTTATTCCATATTGTCAGTTTCACTGATCCAAGTACTGCCAGAAGTAGTATCAATGACTAGTCACCAAGAGGCCTAGAGCTAGAGCTATGTGATTGCTCATTATTGCTTGTACCAGCGAGTTGAGTTGATCTACGTTCCATGCATGGCAGAGATGAGGTCATTAATACTTTCCATCTGAATTAATGATTGGTGTCTTGCAGTCTTTTCTAGTTGTATGATTTGTGCCAATAGAAAAACTGCTCTGATTGTTTGCTTTTTGCAATGAGTCAATCGTTTTTAAGTGTGGCCTCATTTTGGAGGTCATGTCTGAATTAGAATTACCAGTATTTGGGAGTTATAGAATTAGAATTTGGGTCTCTGTGTACAGACACATCTCAAAATAGTGTTCCTAAAATACATGGTGTGCTAGTCTGAAAAAAACAGGACTAGGCATTCTGGCCAAAATAAAATAGTATCCAGTAAAGGCACTTGAAGATCCAGGGGGAAAAAAAAAGGCTTGTTCCCAATTTGAAGTCAAAACTTTGGTCATACAATAACTGGGTTATATAGTGTACCTCTATTAGTCTTTTTCAGATGGCATTTGGCCCATCACACTAAGATGGTTGTTACGTTCAAATTTAGAATTATCTAGAGTCTGATCAATAGATTGTAATAATTGTGTTTTTTATCTGGAAAATAGGAACACTATTGTTTTACAGGTTTATGTATTTAAGGTCAATTACCCGTGTAGGTACCAACGGAAACACCATTAGCTTTAATTATCTGTGGTCTCATTTGAAGAAACTGGAATTTTTTGGAGGTATTTATTACGTGGGAACGGCATATTCAACAGTCAGTAAGATTGAGGGAAGTAGCTACTGTTTGGGATAATATAAGGATGACATTATAATGAGTATGTTATGACCTAATAGTTATAATAAGTGGGGGGGTTAAAGATAAAAGAGCCATTATGGATGGACAAAAAGGGGTCTACAGAAAATAAGAAGAAGAATGATTATAAGCAACCAGGGATCGTGGTCTGATATTCTCCTGGGTATTATTGACTGTCCGTCATCATGTGCTCATTTCAAAGGTGGTCTTGGTCTGCTCTCTGCTTCCAGAGATCAAACACTGCTGAGGAATTTCTAAGAATCTTTGGTTTGAAGGTTCTCTATTGGAACGGGCTTCCAATAGCGTGGATTCTGAATTTCTTCTGTATTTGTGAGAGGTGAATTAATTGTGAAATGTGACTGATTTTCTGGAGTTTCACTGCTATATTTATTAGTAAAAGTATCTTATCTTTATTTCTTCCAGTGAAGTTCAAGGGTACTTTTCCTGTGCTGTCTCACCCAATAACCAAAATCTCCCAGTTGAAAATCATGAAGAGGATGTTTAGGAAAGTGGCCTTAAAGTATTGATCATAAGATTGAGCATAGCATAGAAGTCCCTTCCAATGTTTCACCATGTCTTTATGAAGCAGAGCAGAGTCTAGGATCGGAGCTAAAATTCCTAAATGTGTGGGCCTTTCTGTTATCAGTTCAGAACAGTGAGATAACCTATTTGTCCAGAAGAGAGTGGATCATGTGGCTATAAGGACTAGCCGGCCAAGGCAGCTCAAGGATTTCTGCAAGTTTTGCTAATTTTAATTAGGATGACTTTGGTCCTTTCTTGACTCCCAGAAGACTGTGACTGTAAAGACAGTGTAGTTTATGATTAAAGGGAAATATGTTATAAATTAAGTGCCTCAATCACTTGATATAAAAGTTGGGAGGCCTCAGGCAGCACTCACATGATTAAGTGGTTTTTAGTAGCTTTAAGGATTATAGCTTTAGGGGAAGAAAAGTCTTCAACTCATCCTGAAAATATACATAAATTAGCTAAAACATATTCAAATGCAGTGGAAGGTGGATAGTGGGTCAAGTCCATAACTAGACTCAAGTCCCAACTAGTCCCTAAAGGTGAGGTCCAAAGTGTAACCCATGAGTAAGTGCCACTCCAAAAAATAAATAAATAAATAAATAGATAAATAAATAAATAAATAAAATGAACTGAGTTTTTAAATTATACGGACAAGTAGGGATAACTATTCAGAGTGAGGGATGATGGTGGAAGGAACACAAAGTTGGCTTAGACCAAATTTGCTGGTGTGGGTTCCTTAAACAGAGATTCTGCCTTTAATGTAGCAAGCAGCTCAGGGGATTAGAAAGAGCTCTAACGGTGTATTTGACTGATTGGGTGGAACCAGTTGTGGCCCACAGTGAGCAAGTTAGAAATGCCAGACCTGCTTTCTTTCATTATAGAAATAGGGACTCAGAGGCTTAGGGAAACTGGAAAGTTAGAGTGGATTTGTGATCCAAGGACTGGGAGTTTGGGGTTAGTAGATGTAAACTATTGCATTTGGAGTGGGTGAACCATGAGATCCTATTGTATAGCACTGGGAACTATATCTAGTCACTTGTGATGGAATGTGTTGGAGAATAATGTGAGAAAAAAGACTGTGTATACAAATATGCATGCCTGGGTCACTTTGCTATAGAACAGGACTTCACAGAACATTGTAAATCAACTACAATAAAAAAAAATCTTAAAAAAAAAAGATCTACCAATGGTGGCGGGGGGCAGAAGACTCATTTTCACCACAAATGTGTGAAATAAATTTGTAAGGAACCCCAGCATCATTAAAGGTATCTTTGGTTATGCTTCTCTGTAGGACAGATGTTAGAGTAGAAACCTAAATGCAAAGGGAGTAATGGGATCCTAGGTTGTCAGGGGACAATTGATGAGACTCAACCACCAAAGGTCATGTGGACGTGATGACTGTAATGAGTAAAGCAGTCGTCAGAATTGTCTAATTGTCGCAGACATTTGTGTTGGTTAGTTGATCACGGTGTTCCTAGAAGTGAAATATATAGGAAGATTGATAAATTTTTACTTGCTCTGTAAAAGCAGTTCTAGGTCAAGAGAACAAAAGTCAGAACTTAATAATAAGAACAATCAATTCACGGACTTGAGCCAGTTTAAAGACCCAGAATCCCTTGAATGAAGGAAAGGGTATGTCCCCTCGAGGGAGGACCCTGGTACACTGCCAGAAAGTCAAACCGTTAATCTTTCTCCCAGCCTTCCTCAGAGGGGCTCCCAGTGGACAGAACTTCAAGCAGTGTACCTGGTTGTTCATTTTGCTTGAAAGGATAAATGGCCAGGCATGCATATATTGATTCATGAATCCAGCGGTTTGGCTGGAAGGTCAGGAACTTGGAAGGAATGTTTCCAAAATTGACTGCAAGGAAATTTGGGGAAGAGGCATGAGGATACACCTCTGAATGGGCCAAAAAAATGTGAAGATACCTGCATCCCTTGCAAATGCTTATCTACCTCAGCAGAGGAGGATGTTAAGAATCAAGTGTATAGGATGACCCATTATGGGGATACTAATCAGTCTTTTTTCGCCCTATCATTGCCTAATGGACTCATGAATCAATTAGCCATGGTGGCACAGATCGAGGTTATGACTGGAATAAGTAACATGGACTTTAACTCACTCAGGTGGACATGGCTAAGGCCAATGCTGAGTACCCACCCAGTCTGCCAGCAGCAGAGACCATCACTGAATCCCTGATATGGCACCACTCTCCAAGTTGTTCAGTCAGCTACCTGGTGGCAGGTTGATTACATTGGACCACTTTCATCCTAGAAGAGACTAGATTATGTTCTTATTGGAATAGACATATACACTGCATACAGATTTGCCTTTTCTACACACAATGCATCTGCCCAAACTACTATCCAAGATTTTATAGAATGCCTTATCAACCGTCATGGTCTTCCACACAGCATTACTTCTGATCAGTGAACTCAGTTCACAGCCAAAGAAATCAGGGAAGAAGCCCATGTTCAAGGAAGTCATTGGTCTCACCATATTCTGCATCATCCTAAAGCAGCTGGCTTGATAGGACTGTGGGATTGCCTTTAGAATATTTAGTGACACTGCCATCTAAGTGACAATCCCTTCCAGGGGTGGGGCAAGGTTCTCCAGAAGACTGAGCTCTGAATCAGTGTCTGATATATTGTTCTGTTCCTCCCATAACCGTAATTCACAGGCCCAGTAATAAATGAATTAAAATTGACTTATACCATTTATTATTACCTCTAGAAACCCACTAGCAGAAATTTTGCCTTCTCTCCCTATGATCTTATGGTCTGCTTGTCTAGAAATCTTAGTTCCTTAGGGAGGAATACATCCAACAAAAGGCATGTCAATAATTCCAATGAGCTGGAAGTTAGACTGTTGTCCAGCCACTTTGGGCTTCTCGTATCTCTGAACAAAGAGGGAGTTACTGTGGTAGCTGGGGTGATTGTCCTGACTTCAAGGAGAAAGTAATCTACTACTCCACAGCAAAGATTTGAAGGACATCTCTTAGTATTACTGTATCCTGTGATGGATACCGATGGAAAACTATAACAGCCAATTCAAGCTAGACTTTTAATGCCACAGGCCTTTCAGAAATGCAGGTTTGTATCACCCTAGTGGGTGAGGTGCTTGCTGAAAGTAAAGGGGGTACTAGTTGAAGGATGTAATTAAATACACCAGCTACAGCCACATGAGCAGTTACAGAAACAAGGACTGTAATGGCCATGAGCATTTACTCCTTATTCTTTATTTTGTTTTTATTATATTTCTGTGATTTATGTGTATGTATGTATAGCTATACATATATATTGTCTTCCTTTCTATTTCTCTTTTCATCTATTTATTTTATATTATAGTATTTAAGTATTGTTAACTTTGCACTGTAATTTTTAAGCTCTAATGTATCCATTGACAGATGAGTGGATTAAAAATCATAGTACATATATACAACGGAATACTACTCAGCCGTAAAAATAATGGAATCATGTCATTCACAAAAACATGGATGCAACTAGAGATTCTCATACTAAGTGAAGAGAGTCATAAAGAGAAGACATACCATATGATATCGTTTACATGTGGAATCTAAAATATGGCCAAAAATATGAGCCTATCCACAAAGCAGAAACAGATTCACAAACATAGAGAACAGACATGTGTTTTCCAAGGGGCAAAGGGGAGGGAGTGGGATGGACTGGGGTGTGCAAATGCAAACTATTACATTTAGAATGGATAAACAATGAGGTCCTACTGTACAGCACAGGGAACTATGTCCAGTCTCCTTGGATAGACCATGATGAAAAGGAATATTTAAAAAAATGTGATTATGTAAGAATGGGTCACTATGCTGTACAGCAGAAATTAGCGCACATTGTAAATCAACTATATTTTAATAAAAATAATATAAAAAGTAAAGTATCAAAGGGAAGCATAAACATCACACAAGGATTCACCTCTTCTTTGGACGGCATTAGTGCATTTCAGGTATATCATGTTCTTCATGTGTGCATTTGATATTACAATTCCATTTGCAGCATAAGTCTTTCCCTACTAAGTTTGCAGAATAGGAAATTTTTGTCAAGCGCCCAGGGGTTATGGTTAAGGACTGGGAGATAGGGAAAATCTGTGGGTCTCTCTCTTTTTTATTTTTTTCTTTTTAACTCTCAATCTTATTGTAGAAAGTGAGATTTTGTAGGTCACTTTTTGGGTCAGTTTAATGGCTTTTAGCACTCCAAGTTTTAGCTTCTGAGGTTCTGACCAACACGTATACCAATTATATGTCACATAACCCTGGGTCATTTATGCCCAAATGAGCTGTAAATGCTTCTGTGAATATTTGCTTGTCTTTTTTAGGTTTGGGAAATTTTAATCATGCCCTTAGTTTACCTTGGGTCTATGGTTTAAATTCCACGATTAACTGTATAAAAATATGTACATTAGTCATGGGAAGGATGAATTTTTAGAGACAACTAGCATTTTAGGATTTTAGGAAAGTTGAAATAAGGTAGGAAATCTGGACAGGGGAAAGGGAGGGAGGAGAGGATAGAGTTGTGTAATGAAAGAGGTTAGTAGGATAAGTGAGAAGAGAGGACTGGGCATAAAGAGGCACTTGGAGAGAGGGAGAAGGAGGATATGCACTGGGAGAATGAGTCTAGTCTGTTCTGCTTAAATTTATTAAATTGCTCATTAGTTTTGGCCAAAGAATCTCTTAATGAAGCAGTTTTTGTGCTAAATTTTCTCTTTTTTCTTTTCCTTTTCTTTTTTTGTTTTTGTTTTTGCTCTTTAGAGCTGCACCTGTGGCATACGGAATTTCCCAGGCTAGGGGCTGAAACGGAGCTGTAGCTACCAGCCTATGCCACAGCCACAGCAATGTGGGACCTGAGCCATGGCAATGCAATGCCAGATCCTTAACCCACTGAGCCAGGTCAGGGATTGAACCCACATCCTCATGGATACTAATCATGTTTATTGCTGCTGAGACACAATGGGAACTCTAAATTTTCATTTGGAGGATTCTGTATACAAATCGAAAAATGATTTCCATTTGAGCCTGAAAATTCTAATTCTCTTAACTTATCTTAGGTGCTTCCCAAATGAATAATTTTGTTCAAGTGAATTGTATCCCTGAGTGATCACTGAAGTCTCAAATTATCTTTGATGAAGTTATACCACTTAGAAACCTAGTTGCGAGAACTAGAATCTTAATGAGAGTACATATAAGAAGCAGAAGTGTTTGCTGGAAAGGAAGAAGGATTATATTTTGACAATCCAATGAAAGCTAGCAATGTCAGTAGGAACATGGTACTTGTGCACCTTATGTATCAGACCCCCTAACTTGATAGCTGGCCATCTCTAAATACATACCCAACAATTTGCAACTCTTGGCAGGTGAAAAACTTTTCTCTCTGGATCAAAGCCAAGGTCTCAAGACCAAAAACAAATAAACAAACAATAACAAAAAACTATGGGATCTGTTCTTTTGACTGGTTTGGACAAATATTGTTTGAAGGCCCTTCTAGGGACTATTAATTGTTCTTGTTTCTGGCAGAGTGGTCACAGTGGTGGTCTGTTGCATTCTATCCAGTGTCTTAATGCTTCTATAAAGAATCTCTCTCATCAGGTAATCACTGTGATGCTCTGATAACAACAAAAATGAATATGAAAAAAAAAAGGAAAAAAAGGAGTTCCCTTCGTGGCTCAGTGGTTAACGAATCCGACTAAGAACCATGAGGTTGTGGGTTCGATCCCTGGCCTTGCTCAGTGGGTTAAGGATCCGGCGTTGCCGTGAGCTGTGGTGTAGGCCAGCAGCTACAGCTCTTGTTAGACCCCTAGCCTGGGAACCTCCATATGCCGAGGGCGTGGCTCTAGATAAAAAAAAGGCAAAAAGACATAAAAAAAGTGAATATGGATTTCCTGGTCTCCTTAAATTGGTCTACCTCTTGCAAGTGAGACGTTGATTAAAAGGGGAGGCTGAAGGTCTGAATAGAAAAACAATCAAATCGCAGACTATATATAAAAACATCCTGTTTTATTGGTAACCCACAGCAAAGTCTGTCCAAGTGCGTCCCTCTCTGATGAGAACCTCAAGCTCACATGTCAGCGAGGCCTGTTTCTAAGCTTATAAGGCCTCTGCCTGGGTTCTATGGTTCTTCTTCTTATGACAGTACTTTTAACAGTAACACAAAGGACAGCACAGAGCGACAGAAAGAATCTGGATTGCTCCAAGGATGTTAAAGAAATAGAAACCAATAACAAAATCCTAGTACCAAACTGAGAATAAAGAACTAAGGCACTCAATACGAAGAGAGCAGGTTTCAGACTGAACGCTGCCTTACAAGTAATCACAGACTCTGCAAGTCAGGAGCAGCAAGGCGTACATGGCCTCTGTGAGGACCATATGTGGTCAAAGGCTAGTGTCTGAGGCAATGGACAGTGCACCCTGGATTTCTGTGATGTCTGTGGTAGCTGTGGTAATAAATGAAGATCATCCGAATCGAACAAGTAAAGACTGTTTACTCAGAGTTTGCTGAAACAGCAAGATCAGCCACCATCATGTGCATTTTGCAGAGATCCAAAGACAGACAAGAGAAGCAGGAAAGCTTTATAGTGTATAAAAGGGGAAGCCTTCAGGTACACCATGATTGGAGGCTTTTGGCATGCGTAGCTGCAGTATATTATTTTTCATGAGGTCCCTTTAAAAAAAAAAAAAAGATATTCATGGCTAAATACATTAGCTATTCCCTACCCTGTGTTTTCATGGAGATTCACAATGAGCCATATTCAAATGTTAAAACCTCTAGGAAGTCCTATACTAAAGAAATATTTTCAATTTGGATATTCCTAGACTATTCCCCACCATCTTCTTTTCTTAACTTTGTTAATATTTTGTGGAAACAGTTTTATGAAATCATTATTCTCAATTATTCTGTTAGGTCCCTAACACCCAAGGAATGGGTGACGTTTCTTCATCTAAGTTCAGAGATCCACCAGCTGACCAACAGAAACTATGCTGCAGTGAGGGAAACTCACTTTCTGCCTCAGTATTCATTTCCCTCCCAAGAAGTCTGTATTCTTAATAGCAAAGATACTAAATAGAAGATGCATATTGCATTTTCTACCTTCCTTCCTTCTTCTTCCTCTTTTTTTTTTTTTTTTTTTTTTAATGGCTGCACCCACAACATAGGGAGATTCCCAGCCAGGGACTCAATCTGAGCTTCAGCTGTGACCTACCCCATGGCTGTGGCAATGCTGGATCCTTTAAGCCACTGCAGTGGCCAGAGATCAAATCCATACCTCCACAGTGACCTGACCACTGTAGTCAGATTCCTAAGGCACTGCACCACAGCAGGCACTCCCTATCTTCCTTCTTGGGCTTTCCTTTCTTCCCATATTGCCAAGGCATGCTGTCTGGCCATCACTCCACTATCTTCTTCAAGCTGTCTTTGTAATATCCGGGGCTTCTAGTGTTGGCAGCTTTTATAGGCCGTGGAAACCTAGAAAGTGCCAGACTCTGGAGAACTTTGGTGAAGTATCAATCTAGGTGATCAGGTAATCCTTTCCCGGGCAGGTCAAATAGTGACTTCCGTTCCTTATAATGTCCAGGAAAGGGCATTTCTATAGGAGATGTCCTTCTACTTTGTAGGTTGGAATCTGTCCTGGGGTGTCTTAGAGGTGAAACCCTGCCTTGGGTGGCACTACTGATTGAGAGCACGCTGCAGACCTTTCCATTCTGCCTTGGTGATTAAGAGACACTCACTCAAAATAAAGAAAAAAGCAAAAAGACAGTCTTGGGTTCATTGATACCTGCTTGTCTGGATGAAAGCCATCTTGGCTCCTAAAGGGTTAGCAAGGTTACCCATTCTGCGTGCCTCAGCATTTTAAATAGGAAGCACCTAAGATAAATGTTGTTTGGAGAGAAAGTTTATCTTTAACACAAGCCTTTCAGGTATAAAAGAGAGATGGTGATAAATGGGAACGGTAGGGGAACATCCCAGTGATCACTCTGTACAGGCCGTGGCTTGTAACACAACTGTGAGAGTATCTTACTGGGATTATGGGACAGGAGCTATATATTAAAAATATAATGTATCACTGTATATTATGTATGATATTGTGTTTACATCTCTTATTCTTCCCCCCAAAAAATTCCTGTTTATTGATCTGTCCCTGTGGACTAAATTCACCATCTCCTTGACATATATCAAAGAGGCTCATGCCACACAGTTTTTCACTTCTGGAGGAGTACTTGGTTCTTTTTGAAAGAAAAGCTCATGCACACTGAAATGTTTTCTCACTTCATGAATGAGGGGTGAATGAACTGATTAGAGAGGACTAACGACTAGGTTCCTAGGGAGGGAATATTTTTACAAATCTTTGAGAAAGACGAGGGGTTAAAGTAAATAGACCCTTAATATCCTCGAGTTGTTGCTCTGAAATTGTGCTTCCCCATGAAAAGTAATTTGAAATTGATCAAACAGCCTAAAGAGAAAAATAAGAATCAAACCAAAGCAAAATGAAAGAACCTTATATAAAACTAATCTGAAATGAGACATCTCTCCTTGACTGTGTTGGTTGTAGCTCTGTGTAAATATAATCTATCATCTAGGTGTTTGGGAATATGACGATGTTTCCTCATCAAAACATTCTACATAAAAGGAAAAAATTTTAATTAATATTGAAGATAACACATGGTCTTACTAGTCAATGCTGTAATCTAGAATATTCTTCAATAGAGCGCAAGACTACATTTATGAATCTAAATCAAGACACGATTCTCAACCTTAGTGTTCACCAACAATTACACAATTAGTACCATGGATTCAAAGGGAACTTGAGGGAGGAGTAGGGTGCCTACAGTAACACGTGCCCTTAAATGACAGCTAAAAGCCTCTTCACTCTGAAAGCTTGCTTAACCCCCCCTTCTGATGTTACTTAATGCTGTGCTTGCACCACTCTTATGAATTTAGTATGCTAAATACTCAATTTTCTGCAGACAGAAACTTTAAATTATTTTTTTGTTATTTTCTTTTTTAACCTAAAACTGGTACTATATTTGGGACACGTTAAGCAATCAGAATCCATCGATTCAATGAGGGGATTTTCTTACCACAGTCACAGTCTTTGACTAAGATTTCATATTTACCATCTCAAAACGTGAAACATTCTTTTATTTCATTTGCTGTTCAAAGGTATTACATGCAGGAGATCCATCCAAGATTGCTGGGCACATTTGATATGTCGGAAGACAGATGTAAGAGTTATGGCCTTCTCAAATTTGTGTTACAAATAAGTGAGTTTCTGAACCAAAATAAATCTTATATTTGATTTCTAGGGCAGTGGGCTCCTTCCTACCACTTTAGTGTGCAGAAAATGGACAGTACAACATTAAGACCATTGTCTGTCTTGTCCAAGGAATAATATATTATCAGTACAGTACTGGGACTATTAAGGGTGAATATTCAACACCAACCTAAACCTGTTTTTCTTATGAGTGTAGTTTCTCATACTAGCATAGATTTTGTTCTCTGTAATCATAAAATCACTATTAATGCCTTTGAATTTACTGTGACCATGAACTGTATGAATCTCTGAGGGAGGAGTCCATCTAATCGCTCTGTGATCTCAGGGAACAAGGCAGAGCCCATGAAGGCAGGAGTGCTGATTTGGTGCCAAGCCACTCCAGGACACCATAACATTTTAGGTCATGACATTTTTGTTTTATATTCTACCATAGAGGTAAAACCTCAGGAGTTCCTGTCATGGCTCCCTGTTGTGGCTCAGTGGATTAAGAACACTATATAGTGTCCATGAGCATACGGGTTCAATCCCTGGCCTCACTCCATGGTTTAAGGATACGGCATTGCCACAAGCTGCAGTGTAGGTCACAGACGTGGCTCAGATCAGGTGTTGCCATGGCTGTAGCATAGGCCTCAGCTGCGGCTTCAATTTGACCCCCAGCCTGGGAACTTCCATATGCTGCATGTACAGGCTTAAAAAGAAAGAAAGAAAGAAAAAAAACTTTATATTATTTTTCAGAATTCCTCCAGAACTCCAAAATGTGTTTCTCATATATTCTTCTGCTTAAAATTTTCTGGTGTTCCTCTCCTCCAGCATAACATATTTTCCTTATCTTACTCCAACTTTCCCACTCACTCTCAACCCCAAATTTCTTCCATCTACAATCTCTAGTATTTATCTAGACCAGCCTATTCACTCTCCCTATGACTTTCCAATCCTGTTCTTCTCCAGTAAGTTCATTCTTCTTTTCCTTTTGTTAGATGATCTATTTCATGAGGGATTTTTCCTTTCCCAGTTCTCTGAACAGTAAGGTGCTACAGTTCTGCTCAACAGTCACTTTCTTGGAGTGCTTCACAACTCCCCCAGACAACTAAAATTTCTTGCAGTATTTCAGTGGATCTGGTTAAACTACTTAAAGGGTAAGTTTGTGTATTATTTGCCTCTTTCTCTCAAGAACCTGAAAGAGAGTCTGAAAGTAAGAAATATGAAATGTGCGTTTCTTCAGTGAATTAATAGGAAGCTCCAGTTCCCAGTAGAGAGCATTGTAGCCTCTTCAACTGAAACGGCTTTATCTCATTGGTGATTGGCATGCCATGTAGCACGAAGGTTAAGACTGGGCTTTAGAACAAGGCTTCCTAAGTTTGAATTCTGGCTTTGCTGTTATCAGCTATGTTTTGAGTTAATTCATATCTTCGTGCCTTAGTTTCCTCATTTGTAAATTGGATAATATTGGCACTGAAGTATTATTTTAATGACATAATATAGGTTATATACAAAAGCTTAAGCTCATGACCTTTCTCAAAAGCATAATAAATACTAGGCTGCAATGCTCTGATGTACATACAGCCAAGCAGACTCATCTCATAGAAGAATCTCTTCTTATGTAGTTCATTCCTTGTCAGTGTAATTTCTTTAAAAGCTTGAACCTATATTACTCCACATTCATACATCCTGAGGAGTCAGTCTTTTTATTTTCTTTTTTCTTTTCTCTTTTTAGGGTCAGAACTGTAGCATATGTAAGTTCCCAGGCTAAGGGTTGAATCGGAGCTGGCAGTCTGCATCACAGCCACAGCAAGTCCCGACCCAAACCACATCTGTGAGCTATACCACAGCTCACGGCAACGCCATATCCTTAACCCACTGAGCAAGGCCACGGACTGAACCTGCATCATCACAGATACTAGTTAGATTTGTTACCCCTGAACCACAATGGGAACTTCCCCAAGGAGTCAGTCTTAATGTTTGGATACTGGCATCTGGATACTTCACTCACCCTGACGGTATCTAATCAGTAAATGAAATTTTGGCTCACAAGAGAGAGCCAGGAAAGGATTAATCCAAGCACTTAGACCTAGTATGACAGATTGCCATTATAGGAGTTATGTTAATGAACATTTAGAGTCTTCATTAAACATCTAACTTTTCTCCCTCACAGAAATGAAGGCAACCTGCCTAAGCCACTCATTTGATGGTGTCTCAGATTCTAACTCCCTGAAGACCCAAACTATGCACAGGACAGTATTTTCTCCCCATTTAAAAATGAGACTTCAGATATATGTATATGATAACTGATTTACTTTGCCGTGTGCCTGAAATTAACGCAACTAAGTCAACTGTATTCCAATAAAATCAAAAATAAATAAATAAAAATAAAAATGTCTTGACTTCAAAGCAATAAAAGCAGCAATCCACTTAGCACATTATAAATACATCCACTGCCAACCATTATTTAAAAAGGAATTATCTTTGAAAAAATAAAGAAGATTGCAAAATATGTCTTTGAACATTACCTAGAGTAGAAAGAGATTAAACCCAATGCTTCTGCTAAACACATCTTTCAACTCTTCAGTACATTTCACATATGTTCACTCTCCTCCAGTTTCCAATTTCTAAAGTTTTAAAACAAAATATATTTGTATGTTTTTTGTGATAACAAATATTTAGGCTTAAAAAGGGGCATCACTTGGAACGGTGGGTATGTATATAAATTCCATCCGAGTGTAGTTAGTAAATGCCAAAATATATTTGTATTTCACATGCTGAGGTATATAAAACTCACATTCTGCTCTATAAACAGTACTAATGTTAATTAATCCTTTCAAATACCCTGTAACGTGTCTGTCTCTTCTTTGTGAAAATATAAATATCTGTCTATATCAGGAATACGTGTGGGAGAAGTTTTAGAAATCTTATATTCCAATCGCTTTCCCTTCAGAGAATATGGAAGTTGTAGGATTCCGCCTGAGAGGAATCTCAGCGTTGTTTCATGTATTTTATTTTTGAGATTGAAGTAATCAGCGAAGCTTTATCAGACTGAGATTCAGGGATCAGAGTAAAATGGAAATTTTATGTTTACAAAAGAAATAGGTGTGTTTGCCATAGGCAGACATTTCCTTATTGTTTAGGAGGGGGGACAAATTGTGTATCAGTATAAGCCAGTTAGTAAATCCAAATGGTAGTTGATTCATATTGACTCTCTCCTTTTGTCATACTGTGATATAAAATTGAAATTTCTTTTAGCACTTTGATGTGCAAACCCCTCTTCTCTCTAGGACAACATCACGTAGATACTTTGGGCCTCACTCTACAGTGTGGACTACTCTTGGAATCTACCAGGCAGCATTTTTCCTCGTAGGACATCATTACCTGGACTCATTCTTTATCTTCTATTGTCCAGCAACAAGTTTCTATCTAGTTAACTGTCATGTGGAAAACTGCTCTTTGCTTTCAATTTATCTCAATGCACGGATTGGTTACTGGTAATTTTTCTGACAATATAATTAAGGCTAATAAGTAAGTGAGGGTAATGACCTACGCAGACTTTGAGAGGCTCCAAATATAAAATAAACTGAATATCTATCTGATGATGGGAATTTTGAGTTCCTTGACAGGTTATGATACTAAGAAAAGGAGACTTTTTTTTAAGGAAGCAAAGAAAAATGTGGAAGAACATACTAGTTAAATGGCATAATTTTTTTCTGTACTTTTTTAATTTTTATTTTTTATAATGATTTTTATTTTTTCCATTATAGCTGGTTTACAGTGTTCTGTCAATTTTCTACTGCGCAGCAAAGTGACCCAGTCACACATAAATGTATACATTCTTTTTTCTCACATTATCATGCTCCATCACAAGTGACCAGACATAGTTCCCAGTGCTATGCAGCAGGATCCCATTGCTTAGCCATTCCAGAGGCAATAATTTGCATCTATTAACCCCAAATTCCCAGTCCCTCCCACTCCCTCCCCCTTCCTCTTGGCAACCACAAGTCTGTTCTCCATGTCCATGATTTTCTTTTCTGTGGAAATGTTTACTTGTGCCATATATTAGATTCCAGATATAAGTGAAATCATATGGTATTTGTCTTTCTCTTTCTGGCTTAACTTCATTTAGTATAGTCTCTAGTTCCATTCACGTTGCTGCAAGTGGCATTATTTTGTTCTTCTTTTATAGCTGAGCAGTATTCCATTATGTATATGTACCACATCTTCTTAATCCAGTTGTCTGTCGATGGACATTTAGGTTGTTTCTATGTCTTGGCTCTTGTGAATAGTGCTGCAATGACCATGAGTGTGCCTGTGTCTTTTTCAAGGAAAGTTTTCTCCGGGTATATGCCCAGGAGTGGGATTGCTGCATCATATGGTAGTTCTATGTACAGTTTTCTAAGGTATGTCCATACTGTTTTTCATAGTGATTGTACCAATTTGCATTCCCACTAGCAGTGCAGGAGGGTTCCCTTTTCTCCCCACCCTCTCCAGCATTTGTTATTTGTGGACTTATTTATGATGGCCATTCTGACTGGTGTGAGATGGCACCTCGCAGTACTTTTGATTTGCATTTCTCTAATAATCAGTGATGTTGAGCATTTTTTCATGTGCCTGTTTGCCTTAAATGGAATAAATCTTAATTATCATAATCCACTGGAGTCTCTAGAACTTATTTTTCTTTTGAAGTCACATCTAATTAATATATTAACCTAAAAGTTTTATTCTAGTTTGGTTTCTAGTTACCTAAGAGATCCTTTTTCTCTGTTGACATTGCCATGGAGACTGAGGTAGGCAGTAACTGTTCTCACAACACTCCATCTGAGATAGCATGTCATAAATTTGGATTCCAGGGAACAGAAGTCTATATGGAGTTCTTCTTTGTTATTCCTCATACTATTTCCAAATTTGGCAAAACACACGCTAGACTCTCCTAGGACACAGGGAGACACATGGCTTTGGATTGGTCTCTTTCCAAATTATTTGAGAAGGTCTTTGGGAGCGAAGCTAAACATATTTGATTTTTTGGATCTCTTAATTCTTATTTTTTAAAAACACCATAAGATTTAGCACTTACGAAAGAAAAAAAAAAAAACCTGCATATGAGTTCCCTTTGTGGTGCAGAAGAAACAAATCTGACTAGTATCCATGAGGATGTGGGTTCAATCCCTGGCCTTGCTCTGATATAAGGATCTAGTGTTGCAGTGAGCCGTGGTGTAATAGATGTGGCTCTGATTCCGGATTGCTGTGGCTGTGGCGTAGGTCGGCAGCTGTAGCTCTGATTCAACTCCTAGGCTGGGAACTTCCATATGCTACAGGCGGAGCCCCCCCCCCCCAAAAAAAAGCCTAAAATTTATACTCAGACAAATAAATTAATAAATAAGAACTTTCTTATCTCCATATTCTTTAACTCTCCCTTATAAAATCTGTTACTACAGTTGAGGCTCTTATTGGTATTTTTGTATATTGACAATATAACTTGTGTTCAGTTTCCTTGTAATAGAAGGTACAAGTTTTATTTTCATTGATCTAATTAGAAAATTAACAGATTGACAGACCTTAGAAGACTCTACCCTGGAACATTTCTTTGCATGTATTTGAATATTGCTCCAAGACTCTAGTCTCTTCCCTTTGGATGTGAACTAGTTTACTGATAGTTAGGATGCCTTGGTGCTCTGTGGAGGTGTTTTAAGCCCTCTGCTTTCAGGAATGGGTACTTGTAAATAGTACCACCCTTGGTAAACAGTCCACTGTGTATACTACAGTGCTGATGTCTGGTTTGTCTAATGAACTGGTGCATAATTGATGCTGCTTTTACCAGTCACTTAAACCTCACTTAAAACAATATGTTTTTAAGGTGAATTTTACTGAAAATTGCATGAACCATAAAAGAATGCTAAATGAAGTAAATAAAATATTTCTTCAAAAGTTTCACATAACTTCTATCCTAAAAATGATAGCTAAACAAAATGTAGTATTTATCTTTAGTATTTTTATGTGTAAATTTTTAAGACAATTGAGACATAATTGACTATAATATTATATTAGTTTCAGGTATACAAGCTAATGATTCAATATTTGTGTATATTGAAAAATAATCACCACAATAAGTCTCCTTCACATCCATAACCACACAAGAGTTGTAAAATATTTTTTCTTGTGATGAGAACTTTTGACATCTTCTCAGTCTATTAGCAACCTTCAAATATGCAATACAGTGTTATTAACTATAGTCACCATGCTGTGCATTACCTCCTCAGGACTTATTTATTTTAATGGAAGTCTGTACCTGTTGAAAATTTCACTCATTTTGCCAACCCTCAACTCCCACCTCTGGGAACTAACAACCTGACTTCTGTACTTATGAGTTTCCTGTTTTGTTTTGTTTTGGATTTGTCTTACAGATTCCAAATATAAATGAAATCATATTGCATATTTATTTTTCTCTTTCTGACCTATTGCATTTATTATAATAGTATCAAGGTCCATAGATGGATAGCTTTAAGGAAAATATCTAATAAGATTTAAGGAAACTTTCAAAAAATGCATCTAAAAATTCACTTTGTTTAAATAATTTAGGAGTTCTCCTATGGCACAGCAGGTTAAGGATCCAGTATTGTCACTGTAGTGGCTCAGATCACTACTGTGGCATGGGTTCAACCCCTGGGCCAGGGAAATCTACATGCCTCAGGCATGGCCAAAATAAAGCAAATGAATAAATAAATAATATTAAAATCGTATATGCATTAATAAGAATTTATATTTTACTTGTAATTTTAACATACCGTTTGCATATTTTAGAGAATAACTCTTGAGAAACTGTAAAATAATCTCAATTTTTATATTAATTTTAAGTTTGCTGAAAATATATTAAAATTGTTTACTCTTTGAATATGGTCAGAAATAATTTAACAATTTTTATTGAGATATAATGGACTTCACACTATGGTAGTTTCAAGTGCAAAGTACATGACTACATACTTTTATGCATTACAAAATGATCACCACTGCATCTGCTGAGATGACCATATGTTTTATTCTTAATTTTTTAAAGAAATCTATCACAGTGATTGACTGGCACATAAGTGCACACAAAAACTACTTGAACTGATGAATGCATTCAGCAGAGTAGCATTATACAAGATTAACGTTCAGAAATCAGTTGCATTTCTTTATACCAACAATGAAATATTAGAAAAGGAATATAAAAATACCTTTTAAAATTGCACCCCCAAAAGTTAAATGCCTAGGAATAAACCTAAGGATGTGAAAGATTTATATGCTCAGAACTATAAAACATTAATCAAGGAAGTTAAAGAGGATTCAGAGAAATGGAAAGATATTCCATGCTTCTGGACTGGAAGAATTAATATTGTTAAAATGCCATACTAGCCAAAGCAATCTACAGATTCAGTGTAATCCCTTTCAAATTATTACAGATTTTTGGTTTGTGGTTACCATGAGTTGTGCGTGTGTATATAAATATATATACTTATTTTAAGTGGATTATGTTTGAAGCTTAAACACATTGTAACAACCCTGCATTTTTGTTCCTTCCTGCTTTTAATACTTTTCTTTATTACATATTGCATCTTTTGATTGTGTACATCCCTTAACTACTTGTTATGGATATAACTGATTTTACTTCTTTTGTCTTTTAACCTTCCTACTCTCTTTGTAGTGGTCAATTCACTACCTTTACTGTATATTTGCCTTTACTATTGAGATATTTCCTTTTGTAATTTTTATATTTTATTTATAGTCTTTTCTTTTCTGGTTAGATACATCCCTTTAGTATGCCTTGTAAAAGCTTATTTAGTGGTGATGCAGTGTTTTTTGTAAAATTCTTTATGTCCCCTCTAAATCTAAATGATAGCCTTGCTGGGTAGAGTTATCTTGGTTGTAGAGTTTTTCCTTTCATCACTAAATTCATTGTGGCACTTCCTTCTTGCCTATGATGCTTCTGTTGAAAATTCAGTTTATAGTCTTAATGGAAAATCTCTTATTTATAACTAGTAAATATTCCAATGCTGCTTTTAAGATTCTCTCTTTATCTTTATTTTTTTCCCATTTTATTTACATTTGGACCTCTTTGGGTTGATTTAGTTTGGGACCCTGTGATTCCTGGACTGCATGTCTCTTTCTTTTCTCAGGTTAGGGAAGTTTTAAGTTACTATGTCTTCAACTAAATTCTCCCTTCCCCTTCTGGGACCCCTATAATGAAAATGTTATTATGTTTGATGTTGTCCTCTAAGTCTCATGTTTTTAAAGTTGTTTTAACCTCTTATGGGGATAGATTTCCACTACTCTGTCTTACAGTTCCTTGATCCAGTCCTTTGTATAATTTAATCTACTGTTGATTCCTTGTATTTTTATTTTAATAATTTTATTTTTCAGAAATGTCTGTTTCTTCTTCATATTTTTGTAACTCTCTGCTAAGCCAGCCTCTCATTGTTTTTCTACTCTTACCCCCAAGTTCCTTGAGCATCTTTATGGTTGTTACTTGGAACTCTTTATCAGGTAGATTGCTTACCTACACTTTGCTTGGTTCTTCTTCTGGGGTAATATCTTGTTCCTTCATTTGGAACAATTTTCTGTGTTGCCTGATTTTGCCTATGCCCATACCTTTATTTCTATGTATGGGTAGGTACCTTGATTTTAGAGAATTTGGCTAATATAAGAGTGTTTATATAGGGCTTAGCAGCAAACTTTCCTCTGGTCACCAGAGGTATTTGCTTTAGGGGTACACTACTTATGGGTTCCATGTACCCTTGTGTTGTAGTTGGGGTGACTACTTCCGGTGCACTAGTAGGCAGTGCTGACCCTGGCCTTATTGGCTATCAGATGCTGCCTTGACTGGAAGCTGCTGGTGGGTGTGGCAGGAAGGCTTAAAGCTTGCACCTACTCACTGCTTGGTCGGACTGTGTCCCAAGACTGGCAGCAGCCAGCTGGTGGATGGGTAAGCCCCTAGCACTAATAGGCTGGAATAAGGACTACAAAATGGTTTTTGTCAACCCCAGCATGCTCATGGTAGAGTGAACTCCCCAAAATGGCTGCCACAAATGTCTGTGTCTCCAATGGCAGTTGCCTCCTGCCACTCTCCACTGGCAAGATAATCAAGTTAGTCTGACCCAGGCTTCTTTTAAATTACTGATTCTCTTCTGTGTGTCTGAGCATGTGCGTGGAGTTTCTCTTCCTACTACCCTCTGGTTCTGTTGAATACAAGTCCTGCTGGCCTTCGAAGTAAGATGATCTCAAGTCTCTTCTTTTTCGTACAGGACCTTAGGGTTGAGGAGCTCAATGTGGTGCTCAGATCCCTCACTTCGTGAGGAGAACCTGTCCAATTGTGATTATCCTCTCATTTTTTGGTCGCCTACCTGTTAGTTTGGGATTTGATTATACTGTGTCTCTAGCCCTCTTCATTTTGTTGTGCTTCCTTCTTTATATATTTAATTGTGAAAATTAATTTCTGCTAGTCTTCAGGTTGTTCTCATTTTCAGTTGTTCTGTAAATAATTGTAATTTTGGTGTGCCCATGGGATAAGGTGAAATCAAAGTCTTCCTCCTCTGCCATCTTTAATATTTCTCCTACACTAATATTTCTTTGGTATGAGCCTAAGTAGAGCCAGGGAAGTCAGAACAGGAGTTCACAAGATATTTCATTTCAAATTAAAAAAAATATATAAGATATGTTTTTGTTAGTGCTACTGTGCTAAGTTTGGTAATCTTATATATGATGAAATTTATTTTTCTATAGCTATTATATAACAAATAGAATAAATTACCAAGTCTATATTTTATGGTTCAAAATGGCTGGATAAATATCCATCAGGAAGGAGAAAACAAAACTAAAAAAATAAGAAGAAATTCCTTCTTAAATCATGACCATAATTCTACAAGTCTCTGAGTCTATAAGTCAGTCTCTAAAATGGATGAAACTGTCAATCTCCATTGGCTAGGAGAGAGTTCACCAATTGTTCCTTTTACCAAATTAATCAGTCAAGATATTTTAATAGGCCCTCATCACAGAAGCTGGGCCTTCTTCCATGTACAGCAAAAGGATTACGTTTTGGAGCCAACAGAAGACCTGCTTCCATCCATTTGGGCCACCGAGCTAGTGAGACTGAGCTTCTATACCATCTTAGGGGAAGGACTACTTTCCATTCTTTCTTTTGTTCTTGATCTCATTATTTGTTTTCTAGGATTTGCTTGGTTTTGCCTCTTCCTATCTTTAATAAACATATCTGGGAGAAGCACCTTCTTACTTAGGAAAAACAATATTGTTCCTCCTGTGTGTCAACCTTCTTGAAAATGTCATGTCAGCAAAAGTGAGACATGGAGAAAGTCCACCAAAGATACTCCTTATTTTCCATCCCCACACATTTTTGCAAAACGTACTTGGTCTAGAGTTCAAAAGCACCACATGGTTTAGGATTTGAATTAAAGGCTCCACTAGTAATTGAAATTATATTAATGTCATGTATTTCATCAAAAATATCAGTTATTAGTGGAAGCTACAAAACTGGATTGAATTATTTGTACATCTTACTTACCTGATTCCTTCTTTCAATATCTTTGCTCCAAAAATCAAAATATTCCCCTGAGCTTTTAGTCCCCTAGTATTAAATTGAGAGAATGAATTTACTGTTACCTAGTAATTAACCATTTCAATTTCAGCCTTAGATCTTCCATAATGGAAAACATTAGAAAATAATTTTATAGCAACTTAATTCCTTGAAATTTTAACTATCCTATCTCCAAGTCTAATAAATATATACTGTCTCCCATTCTAATATATCATTCTGATGGTTTAGAAATCAGAGATACAAGAGGTATTCCATGATTTTCCCAAAGATAAAATAATACTTCATCATGTAAATAGCTATATTGGCAAAACTGCAATATGGATGTAATGCTTACTAAAGAGGATACAACTAAAATGACAGAAAGAAAGCAGCATCTCATTTTGACTAAAGATATGTAAGCGTGGCCAAAAAATCATGTTTGTAAGGTTTCAATATTTTACTAGTTCCTTTTGTATGCCTTTTTCAATAATATTGTGAAACTATTTTTCAAAACCATGCTGTGATTGATGACTTTGTTGTTGAATATAGCTCATTTTGGAAGTGCTATTTTTTCTCATTTCAAGTGTTCCGCTATCTCTCAGATGAAACCACTCACAAAAGTTTATGTGTAAATGAATCATGAAGTGAGAAAGCAAATTTCCCACTCAATATTCAGGAGTTCAGTGTTCAAAAGAAGAAAATGCTTGAAAAGAAATACTTATTTCTTTTGGTCCTGCATGCAGTTCCATGAAACTGGATGATCTATGTACTAACCCACAATATTTCTAATACTTGAACCTAAATTTGAAGAAAAATTGAAATAGTTGTGCCTTTATATGTGTACAGAAGTATGTAGAGATGTTTGAAATTATACTATTTTAATAATATATATAAGAAAGAATAACCATATAATTTGTTGCATAAAAAAATAAGGTATTTCAAAAGTAATTTTGCCACCTAACCACATCTCTTGGTGCATTCCAATGATCAATTTCAGAACTAGACATTTTCACCATTAGTCTATTTATCCTTTATAAACCATTTATCACTTATGCAAACAGTTAAAGCAGTCAAGCAGCTGAGAAAATGAAGAGTAATCCTAGTTCAATTCCAGAAATATCTACTCTTATCTTTACTCTATTTGATGAAGGGTTAAGAAGAATTTATGAATCACAGTATAAACAAATGGTTTGTTCTCTGTTGAAGTATGGACCCAAAAAGTATTTTCAAAATGTATATATGAATCAAATTCTTTCAAGAAGGCAAACCAATCTGGATTCTAAAATATGAATGCTGGATTTTCAGAAAGTATACTGTGCAGGTATTTATTAGAACTGGTTAGTTTCTGAACTTGACATCTTTGAGTGTGGATAATGTGTCCTTGTCCTCCTAACAGAAGTCCTCTTGCTATGCACTAACACAACACTGACTCACTACTCTCTGGCAACTTAGATACCATCTATTGAGAGCTGGAGAAATGTATTACTTTGGCTCTGTGACATTCTAATCTGTGGTATTCTAAAAAATCACCCTCTATGCATTCTTAACAAAAAAAAAAACCCAAACACCACTGCTGCAATAATAGTAACAACCACCACCAAATCCCAATCATTCCAATAGGTAATTCTCAGATTATAATCTCAGGGAATGATAATAAGGAATGATTTATTTTATGAAGTATGCACTAAATTCAGTCAGGATATTTAACATATAGGATGTTTCTCTCCATCTCCAAATACTATGCTAAGATTTCCCACTCATAGAGTGTACTATTCTACCACGAAACTAGATTGGGGATTTATTTTTTAATATATAGGATTATACTGATTTTAAACTTACGGAAAATAAATAGTACTCATGAAGTTGCACTTATTTAATTTTAGAATATAAACTACTGAGTAAAGGAAGAAGAGATCCACATGTGTGAGAACTGAAAGCAACATTTTTTTCTTGTCCCTAAATTTAACAATTCTAGGACCTGCATATTTTTGTGTTTCTCTGTTAAATAATACATAGAAAAAAATAAGACATTTGTTCTAGGAAATGCTTGCTAATTGGAGATAAGGTTATGAACCAAATAGTTATATTGGTTATTGAGATTAACCATTTATCAGTTAAGGCTTTTCTTAAGACCCTTACCTCACTATGCTCACCAATTCAAAGTTATTACATCATAAAATTTGCCCTGTCCCTACCAGTTCATGACTATGCAAAACTTGCTTTAGGTGCATCCAGACTAGGGTCTAAAAATACTGCAACTTCCCTAACTTTCTCCTTCTGAACGCTATTAAAATTCTGTAAAGTACTAATAAGGTTATTTTGCCTGACAGCATGGATTTTCTGATAATCTTTTAGTGTGGTTTATGCTTGATAATCCTGATCCTCAAGTTTCTACCAACATCCTTTTAAGATGATATTGCTGCTGTAGCTCAATACCCTTGATTTAGAAGAGCTTATATGTGTTCCTCAGCCTCCTGCGCTGGGAGGTCTGTTCAAACATAAGAATAAGTAGAGACTCTATTATATCTGAGATCCAATTTCTTTTCATTAGACTGACAAATGATCATTTTATTTTGTCTTTAGGAATAAGGAACAATTTTAGTAATCTTTGGAATATAAATAGATTTGAAAACTCTTATGGAAAATTCCCATGTTACTAACAGCACCACCTTTTATCTCTCTGTGGAATATTGTTACTTTTGTTGTAAATATAAAAAGGAAATTTCAAAGCAAAGAGAGTGAACATAAGTCTGAGGTGTCTATGAGAGTTGACGCTGAGTGTTGACAAGGACAAGTTTAGAAGTTCTCATCACACCAGCATCTTTGTAAGAAAAATTTGTCTGGGATCATCTATCAAAACTTTATGAAAATTAGAATTTCTCCATTATCTCCTTTTTACATGAGTCTTACTTATATAGAGATCTCTCCAAACTCTCCTTTCAATAAGAATTGCAGATTTTAAGAGCCTGCAAAGGGAGATGGCTAAAAGCTAGTTTAAGCATCTAAACAACACAAGCAATTTATTCAAGACTGTATTGCTCTTAGATTCATCTTGGTCTAGGTCTCTGCTCCAATTAGGCCAGATTCCTGTGACATTACTTCTGTGACAAAAATTATAATTCATATGCTTATCTTTTTTATTCTGTAATAATATAATAACTTAGAACTAGAGTAGTTATTTGGGGAAATTATGATATGCACAGGATTACTCATTTATGAAGCCCGCTATAGTGATATTAGTAACATTTCAAAAATTTCAAATCTTCAATAGTCTACATTTTTAATAGAATACAGATGCTTCCAAAATAAATTCAGAATTTCCTCTTTTTTGTGTGTGTGTGGCCTATAGAAGTTCCAAGGCCAGGGACTGAATCTGAGCTGCAGCTGTGACCTATGCTACAGCTTCAGCAATGCCAGATTCTTTAGCCCAGTGAGCTAAGCTGGGAATTGAACCCACACCTTCACAGTGACCTGAGCCTCTATAGTCAGAGGGAACTCCTGGAATGTATTCTTTTAGTAAATTCCTTACCCAAGGAAAATAAATAATTTGAGTGACTAAAACAGTTTCTTTTTCAAATCATCCAGAAACAAAATGTGAGTTTCATTTTCTTTGTTTCGTGGTTCCTCTTCTCCTCTACCATGTCCTCCTTTACCATCTATTTTAATCCCTCCTCTCTCCCCTTATGAATAACAAGAAACTCCAGCTCTTCACTGCCCCTTAGTGATAAACCCAGCTTAGAAGATAAACATTATTGTGGTTGATTATTTCTGCAGTTTTTGTGGGAACTGAGAGCCATTAAAAAAAATGTTCTAGGAGTTCCCTGGTAGTCTAGTGTGTTAAGAATCTGGCATTGTCACTGCAGTGGCTCAGGTCACTGCTATGGCGCAGGTTAAAATCCCTGGACCATGAAATTCTGCATCTTGCAGGTGTGCCCAAAACCAAGGTGTAGTGGCTATGCAATTCACAGAAGCAGAGGAGTTTAGAATATTTCTAGTAGTACAAAAATCTAAGGATCCTAATCAATGTTATCTGTTTCATATGTTTAGAAGAACCAGCAATGGAAAAAATTTATGGGAAAAGGCAGATCTTGGAGACTTATGAACCCTTAACTTTAGAAAACAGAGGGGTTTCAAAAAGTTGAAGAACTTGGCTAGGGAGTTTTGTAGCTTATTTCAAGATATTTCTTGCAAAAATTGTTTAGGCTATAATCTGATTATGAGATCCAAAAATAGTTGATTGATTTAAAAGTTCATGGATAGGATTCTTTTCCAAACACTTTTAACAGAGCATTCAGATGTAATATTTTATGACAACAGTTCTCTTCCTCACAGTTTGTGCAAAGCTTTAGGTTAGATGTAAGTGAATGAGTGAATTAGTATGCAAGCAAAAACAAGAAAGATGAGAAGTATTTCTATTGTCAGATCATTTGTTTGAACTTTTCAGAAAAGCATCAAAATAGAAACCAACTAAGGTGCAAAATAAAGTTGACCTTTAAGCCAAAAATAACTAGATATTCTCTCCCCAATTATTAAATCCAAGAAGGGAACATTTCATAAAGGGTATGTAAAATTATATGCAGTATATCTATTTCCTAATACTTCCATCACAAATTTCCACTAACTAGTGGCTTAAAATAACACAAATTTATTTTCTCATTGTTCTGGAAATAAGAATTCCAAAGCAAGATGTCAGCAGGATTGGATCCTTCTGAAGACCATGAAGGAAAGTGTGTTATGTGCTTCTTTTTTAGGTTCTATTTTTCTTTTTTCCTTTTTTTTTCTTCTGACAATCACTGGAGCTCCTTGTTGCAACATTAAGTCCCATCCCTGCCTCTGTCTTCAGATGACCTTTCCTTTTGTGTATGTTTGTGTCCTAGTCTCCCTCTCCTTTTTCTTATATCTATGAAGTCCTATTTCTGGAGAGAAATTAACTTCTAGGATATATTATTCACATTATGGAGAGACATGAACTTCAAGGAGATATTGTTCAACCCGCTACAACCTGAAAGGGCAGTATAAACACAATTACCCAGCCCTAGATAAAGAACTGAAGAGCGGGAAAGGGGCAGGTTTTTCATTTAAGATTTCTAAATCACACCTTATTTTCATTTTAAACTTAAACTCACAAGACAAAAATGTCTCTAAATATTTTAAAAAAAAAACATTGCCAATCTTTGATATGTGCTTTATAATAAATACCCATCTATAAATCTCTCTGTTATTGAACAATCTCTGCCGGAGAATCAACAAAAGAATTCCATGATGGTCATTTCTAATAATCTTGACATTCTCCAGGTCTTAGTATGTAACTCTCATTCTCAATTTTTATTTTTTTTTTAATTTGTCCACATCTGCAGCATGTGGAAGTTCCAGGGACAGGGATAGAACCCACGCTACAGCAGTGACCCAAGCCACTGCAGTGACAATACCAGATCTTAACCTGCTGCACCACAAAAGAACTCCTGTCCTTCTCAAATCTTTAATGAGCATTCATCTCTGCTATAGAATGTCTGCTCAGCAACTTCATAGAGGATTTACAGTGTCAACAGAATTGCCTAATTAAATTATTTCTTTATGTTCTTTTCCTGAAAATTCCTAAAATCTCCACCATTTACAATCAAGTCATATCTAATTTGGATAGTTATTTACTTATATCATTTGCTTTTAAACTAAGACCACACTTAAATTCAGTGTGATGTATTGCCTCATAATAGGTCAAAAATTCTATTGCTATGAGTAATTAGTATAATTATTGTACTAGAACTTCTCGAGAATCAAATGAAATATTTAGCCGAGTTTATACAATACCCTCCAAAACTGGGAGTTAAAACCTAATACAGATAGGACTCATCTTGTTATCTCGTACTGGCCATTATAATACTCATACTCTCAGGAGAAATCCCATGAGAGAGGATATAAATATTATACGATTTCAGGGCCATAAATGAAGTAATTATGTCCTTCTTTCCTGGGGAACCAAACCTGAAGAATATTTATCCTAAGTATAACCTGTGCTTATATAGCTTACAGTAGATTTCTGTGTTTTACCTTATTTGGATCATTTTAGATAAAGAGAGTTAATTCTGTCTTTCCCTTCAAATTACAGCCATGGATGTAGTCAGTTATTCCTCTGGTATTTATGAATGCAGACACCTATTTTTATGAGCATTTAACCAGGACCTTAAGGACCTAAATTTTCCTGTGATTCTACTCATGTACATGGATGAATTATAGCTATGTTCTAAAATTAAGATGAGCTCTGAATCTATTGATTAAATTTAACTATTCACTCATTGTTCCAACTCAGAAAAGATAAAGTCTTTAAAGAAATGTATTAATTTTGTTAAGACTAATTTTATAAGATAGGCCATGATTTATTACAAGCAGACAAATTCCTCATGTCTTATATATTACAAATAATCCAAAATCCTTCTACTTACTCATATTCAAGAAATTATGAGCAAATCGTTGGTGCATGGAAATCTTTAGAGACTAGTAGTTTATCACCATATTCTCTTGATCTGTTTTCAAAACCTGCTCTTTCTCAGGGCACTAGCAACTGAGCAATTAGACTACCAAACCTTGGAAACATTTGCCAACTTGGTTTAGGGACTTAATGTCCTTTATGTTATTCAAACCTGTCACTGACTGAAAATATACAACTTTCTTAGCACATAAGCTTTCATCCTTTGAAATTCTGTTACTGCTTACATTTAGATTTATAGATGTATTATTTTAAGTCCTGGTGCTCTTCTGTTAACAGAAGGGACAACTCAGTTGCCTGGTCTCTACCTAAGAATGATTTATACACTGAACACATTTTTATAGAACCCCACAAGAAAAATTCTATTTAAATTCATTTGTTGATGTTTTTGAAACAAGAAAATATAAAAAAATTACATCATAGATATAAGCTATCCCTTGTCTAAGAACACTTGCCAGAGGTAAATTCAGTCTAGGTGGAAGAAATCTTTATAGTTAGCTGAATTTGTGATTAACTGATGGGTTAATATATGTACTGTTAAAGAGATAGGCTGGGAATTCCCTTGCTGAGAATGAAAACTAAACATAACTATTGCTACTGTTGGAGCCATAGCTCTCTGTAAAAGAAATGCGGCAAGTTATCTTGAGAAAAAGCAAACAATGGTAAGATCATATACATATTTCACTTTTTTGGAAATAATTTTTTGACCACAACAGAACATACAGTTAAGAATGATTAACAAATTAAAGAACTTTGAAGGGTTCAGTTGTCTCCTAAGGAGGTGATTATTACAAATACCAAGTTCCATACAAAATGATAACATGGGAGACTTAAGAACACGCTTTGTTTGATCACATGTCACATAGACAACCACTGTAATACTAGTCTTATGAAGACAACTCAAAAGTACAAACCTCACTAGAGTTTAAAAAACATTGTTATAGAATGCCAACAATTGACTTTATCATCAGAAAAGTGATAAAATTGTTCTCAAAATTAAAAGAGGATAATTTTAGTTGTTTTTATGTTGGCTGCATTTTAGTTCCAAGGGATCTCAAAGGAAACCCTGCAAAGATTTTACATTAAATCACCCACCACAGCAAGAAAAATGTTTCCACTGTACTGAATCAAAATTTATAGTGGAAACATTTTATTAAAATTTCTAAGACCTGTGGTGGTTGTTTCACCTCTAACCAGTTTCATCCTGGGAACTCTAAGGGTGAGACATGGACAAAGGTCCACACCTCAGAGTTCATTTTAACATCTCTAAATAGATTGCACACATTTACCTCACCCCCATACCATGGTGAGTTCTGTATATGATCTTACCATTGTTTGCTTTTTCTCAAGATAACTTGCAGCATTTCTTTTACAGAGAGCTATGGCTCCAACAGTAACAATAGTTACGTTTAGTTTTCATTCTCAGCAAGGGAATTCCCAACCTATCTCTTTGATAGAAGCAGACATTTTACTGAAGATGCACTAAGGAGCCTTGCAAAATCTCATTTACTTAAACATTTTATTTCACATACCATATCCAGGAAAAAAATGGAATTCCGGAACTAAATTTATCAAAGCTCTCAGAGACCCTCAAACTTTTATAATTTTGCTATTCACTATAATGATAAAAGATGATTTCTCCTGAGATTCACCATCTTTAACTTTATGACTTAGTAACATACTGACCAATACCTACCTATAGGGATTTCATCTCTGATTTTAATCTCTGCTTTATTACAATTAGACATGGCCAAATGCTGCAAAGAATTGGTATACTACATGCAGTCTTTTCATTAACGACAATTTGAACTCAGCATCCTTCTAAATGACTTATACGTGCATGACCTAACACCTGGAAACCTAAAAGTGTATAAAAGACAACCAGATTTGTTTATGACATTTTTAAAGAACAGTTTTTGTTCACAGAAAAATTCACATATACCTGCTACTCCCTGCATGCTTCCCCAACATCAGTATTCCTCACTAGAGTGGTATATTTGTTATAACTGATGAACTTACACTGATATAGCGGAATAACCCAAAGTCCATAGTTTACAAGATTCACTTATGGAGTTGTATATTCTGTGGGTTTGGACAAAGGTGTAATGACATGCATGCATCATTATAGTATCATACAGGGTATTTTTAATATAATAAAATCTCCCAACACACCAAATTTTGCTGATAGCTATGAAACATCAAGAAAAAAGGTATAAAAGAAGGCATTAATAGCAACTATTGTGGAAATTGGAGATTTAGGGCTGAGAATTCGTGAATGTTTTTATAGTGAAAAGTAGCTTTTGCTCAAGAGCTCTAGATCAAGGTGATGAAAGCATGAAATAGACAGCTTTCTACAGATATCCTTGGAATAAGATTCAGGTAATCTGGATCTTATTCCAAGACTACGCAATGCAGGCTTTATTCTACATGCTTTTGTTCTATGCCTTAGTAGTTATTTTCTTTCCTCTTTGATGATTTTAAGATTCTAAGAGTACTGCCAGATACATTTATTCTTAACAATGCTACCAATAAAGTACTTACCCTTAATATTTCTATTTGGAATAGTTTTTGTTTGCTTTTTATTTTGTATCCAATACTTAGCTACAATTTGATTGATATTCGGCTAAAACACACAAACTTCTAAGTTTGTATACCCTTTCTATTCTGTGCCACTCAGTTTCCATTAATAGTAATTTCTCTCGTAGGACAGTTGATTTTGAGCTAAATTGATTCATTTACCAGGTGATGCTTTAGATAGAGAAATCAACACAACAGGCCAGGCATCCAGATATCTATCACAAACTCTATCACAACCTACCTAAAAAGACTGTGTTCTGTCAACACAGAAGTGACATTTGAGAAACTGTCATGAAAGTCAGCTTTTGAACCTAAACATTAAAAAATAAAGTTGTAAAAGTGCCATAACAAATGATATACATTAAGATGTCATCAAAATTTTCAGACCTCACAGGAGAGATACAGTAGTTAGGAATCAAGAAGCTAATTTACTTAAGTTTATCTGAGAACCTCTGTAGACAAATTTTTTCTTCTGCCAGACTAATCTTTGAGGGAATCCTCAAATAGTTCCATAATATTCAACAATCCTCTGTGGATAGTTTAGTAAAAAACATACATTTAGATGGATCTAAGATGCATTCAAAGAGTCTCTGATATTATTCAAAGGGCCAATTTCTGTCTTATCAATTTTTTTTGTCTCAGAAAAAAAGTAATTTAAAAGAAAAATTGTCTCAGTCTGAGTAAAAAACTAAAAACAAACAAAAAATCCTTTAAACCCCACACTGAAATTTTGAACTGCTTTTATCTGTCCCCAAGTCTCTTTCATGTTTTATAATTGCCTGAAGAATGGTATTCTCATACATGCTATAGTGCAGAGGATATGGTGAAACTTAGAAATTATATTTAAAGTTATAGAACTTCTTTTTCTTTTTTTTGTCTTTTCTAGGGCCTCACCTATGGCATCTGGAGGTTCCCAGGCTAGGGGTCTAATCGGAGCTACAGCTGCTGGCCTACACCACAGCCACAGCAACGCCAGATCCGATTCACATCTGCAACCTACACCAACAGCTCACAGCAACCTTGAATCCTTAACCCACTGAGCGAGGCCAAGGATCGAACCCACACCCTCATGGTTCCTAGTCAGATTTATTAACCACTGAGCCACGAAGAGAACTCCATAAAGTTATAGAATTTCTTGTAAAAGTTTAGGAAATTGTGCAGATTGTGACTCAAAATAGATCCAATTTTGATGTAATTTTTTTAAAGGTGAAACGTACTGTGTCAGGGCAAAAATGCTGTATTTATATCTCAAAAGAATTCTTCTGAATCTTCCCGTTATGAAAAATATTTTACAAAATAGATTCAACCAGTTCATTGAAAGATCCAATCTACCAAAACTCACAAAAGAAGAAACGGATAATCTCAATAGGCCTATACTTTTTAACTAAATTGAACCAACAATTAATAAACTTCCAAAATAGAAGACAGCAGACCCAGATGAATTCTAAGTAATATTTAAGGAAGAAATTATACTAATTACCTAGAGTCTCTTTCAAAGGATAGAAATGGGGTGGGGGGATACTTTTTAATTCATTCTTTGAGGTCAGCATTACCCTAGTAACAAAGCTAGATAAGGACAGTATCAGAAAAGAAAACTACAAACCAGCATCTTGCATGAACAGAGATGCAAAAATTCACAACAAAATATTAGCAAATTGAAAACAATGATATATTGAAAACAATAATGTATAAATACTACCATGGCCAGGTAGTATTTATCCCAGGCCTTCAGGGATACTTCAACATTTGGAAATCAATTAATGTAATTCATCACATCAACAAGCTGAAAAAGAAAGATCACATGATCATATCAATAGATGCAGAAAACTGTTTGATGAGATCCAACACCAATTCATGATAAAAATTCTCAGCAACAGGATAGAGAACTTCATTGACTAGGTGAAGAATATCTCCAAAATCCTTTAGCTTACATCATGATTATTCTTCAGAAGCTCAAACATTTCCCACTAAGACTAGGAAGAAATCAGGATGGCCCCTCTCGGCCCTCCTTTTCTTCATCATCCTGGGAGTCCTTGTTAATACAGTTAGACAAAAAAAAGAAATTTAGAGTATGAAGATTGGGAAGAAAGAGATAAAACTCTGTTCATATGCAGATGACATGAATATCTATGTAGAAAAGCTGAATCAATCAACAAAAAACTCTTGGAACTAAGAATTGATTGGAGCAAGGACTATTATTATTATAGGACTCAAGGATAATAATTTTGTAAAAGTCTACCACTTTTTTATCTTTCAGCAATAAATAAGTAGAATTGGAAATTAGAAATATAACATTTATATTAGCATCCTGAAAAATGAAATATAAAATTATAAATATAACTGATTATATACAAAATCTACATTATTAAAACCACAAAAGCCTGATGAACAAAACCAAAGATGAGCTAAGTAAGTAGAGAAATGTTCTATTTCATGAATAGGAAGACTCAATATTGTCAAGATTTCTCTTTCTTCTAACTTGACCTATATACTCAATGCAATTTCAATCAAAATCCCGGTAAGTAATTTGGTGGGTATTGATAAACTGATACTGAAGTTTATATGGAGACACAAAATACCCAGAATAGCCACAGCTTTATTGAAGGAAAATAACAAAGTTGGAGGACTGATGCTACCTTGCTTCAAGACTTACTATACAGTTACAGTAATCTAAAAATGTGGTATTGGTGAAATAATAAGACAAACAGATCAAATAGAAAGCCCAAGAGTTCCCATCATGGCTCAGTGGTAACGAACCCAACTAGGATCTATGAGGATGCAGGTTTGATCCCTGACCTTGCTTATTGGGTTAAGGATCTGCCGTTGCTGTGGGCCGTGGTGTTAAGTTGCAACACAAGTGTTGCTGTGGCATAGGCTGGCAGCTATAGCTCTGTCTCGATGCCTAGCATGGGAGCTTGCATATGCCACACACCTGAAGTCCTAAAAATCAGAAAAAAAAAGTCAACTACTTGATAAAGGAGCAAAATCAAAACAATGGAGCAAAGATAGACTTTTCAATAAATGGAGATGGAACAAATTAAAACCTATAGGCAAAAAAAAAAAAAAAGTCTAGATGCATGCTTACTTCCATCAGAAAAAGTTAAATTAAAATAGATTGAAGCTCTAAATGTCAAATGCAAAACTATAAGCTCCTAGAAGATATTATAGCAGAAAACCGGTGTAACCACGATAATGAGAAAAGCTATGCATGTGTGGGACAGGGAATATTTGAAACATCTCTGACTTCCTCTCAATTTTTCTGTGAACCTAAAACTGCTCAAAAAGTAGTCTTTAACTTTTTTTATAACTTGGCTAATACTATCATATCTCATTCTTCGAGCTCTTCATATTGGGGATTGTTTGCTATCTTTGTTGTGTTGCAAATTACTACAATTACCACAAAATTAATGACTTAATAATACACATTTATTAGCTTAAAACACGGCAGCTTACTTCATCAAAGGTAACATTGGAGAGAGTAAGCTAGCAAGAGGAATTTCTCATAATGAAATTATTACGCCCCCTCAGTGTTGCTGTATTCTACTGACTAGAAACAAATTACTCAAAGATGTAGATAGGTTTGAGGGGTGCGTATTTCAAAAATATTGACTTTATGTATTTTTATTTTATATATTTTTTTGTTGTTTGTTTATTGGCTTAGTAGTAATCCATACATTTTTATCAATATATGTTATTTGTATTTGACAATATTGCAGTCCTCAAATACGTTATGTCCATCCCAGGTCTTAATTTAAGCAGCACAGCTGATTTTCTAACAAATAATCAATCAAACAAAAGAATCATATTTTGAGACACTCGAACAAATACCACTAGAAACCCTGCTTATACTCATGACACATTGAGGGTGGTGAAGATTGAATATGACCTGATGGAAATAACTAAGACTGCTGTGATGGAATTCTCTCTTCCCAGAGAATGTGTAAGACCAGGTTTACTCTGTTTTTGCCTGAGGTAAATATTTTAGAAATCCATGAAGAAATATTAAGACAGAACAAGGCACTGTCTCATCTGCTTCCTTTGCATTAGGAACTATGTGAACACTACTAAAAAAGTGAATCTGTGGGAGTTCCAGCTGTGATGCAGCTGGTTAAGAACCTGACTTCAGCAGCTCTTGTCACCATGTAGGCTCAGGTTCATCCCTGACCTGATGCAGTGTGTTAAAGGATCCAGCATTGCTGAAGCTGCAGGTGGGACTGGGATTCAATCCCTGGGCTGTGAACCTCCATATGTCACAGAAAATGCAGTATCTGCTGCTCATTTTTTTTTTTTTTTTTTGTCTCCTTGCCTTTATGTAGAGCCGGACCCGCGGCATATGGAGGTTCCCAGGCTAGGGTTCTAACAGGAGCTGTAGCTGCCGGCCTTCACCACAGCCACAGCAACGCGGGATCCGAGCCGCGTCTGCGACCTACACCACAGCTCAGGGCAACGCCGGATCCTTAACCCACTGAGCAAGACCAGGGATCGAACCCGCAACCTCATGGTTCTTAGTCGGATTCATTAACCACTGAGCAACGAAGGGAACTCCTTATTTAAAGAACCTGTTACTCATCCAATTTTCCTCATATTTTATCTGTTATTTTGAATTTTACAACTAATGGACTGGTGCCATGTTAACTGAGCACCAGCCAACAAATATGAGAATTAGAAAAAAAACTAGTGAAAATAAAGAATGAGAGCTAAGGATCAGACCAGAGGGAGGTGCTAAAACCTTTATGTAAAGTCCACAAAGTCTGGGTGGGGCCAGCGGTATTGCCCATTTGCTGAGGCACAAGAGTAATGAGTTCACATTTTCCTGTCACTAGGAAGAAGAAATGATGCTAAACTAGGACTTGGAAAGAGAGGGAATACTATTTGGACTTGGGTACTTTACCCCAATTGTTAATCACACTTTCTCAAGGCACATGTCCCACTCTGAAAATATCTGTATGTGGGTCATTACTGCATGTTATTAGGTGTGGAGACCTTCCTCAGTGTTACATCTCCCAGAACGGGGATAAATACTGACCGCACAGACAGTGAAAAGCAAGGTGGTCCAAGACGTATTAACAGGAATGGGCTCTGCGGCTTTGACTACAGATAATGGATAGCTTTCTACACTTGAGATGGGAACTCTGTGTGATATCAATGAATCCAGCTTCAGCAAGGAGAGTTTTACTACACTTTCTGGCTTGGAAATATGAGGGAGAAGTCTTGTAAATCAATGATATTTGAATTATTTTTTTCCCCTGAGGAAACTGGCAACCTAGTTGAGAAGATAAATAATTCAAATCTGGAGAATAAGTGCCCCATATTGATACATTATTTGTTTGCATAAATTATTAAAACCCTTCTTAATCATGAACTGGAAAACTTTATCTGAATCCTCTGCAAACAAGAAATAGGGCAGTACAAAGATATCAGGGATTTGCCAAGAGAAATAGTGGGATGTGGTTAGCAGTAGTTACAAAAGGCATCAAGGAGGAATGAGAAACTATGAGAGAATAAGTGGGATTTATATACCCTGGGTACAGAGACAGAGCTTTTAGTACAATTTAGGTAGCAAAATCTTCAAAAGAATATTTGTTGTTAAAAGTGTTGCTGTGTAAATTGATGGAAAAATTATGTACTCTTTCTTCTCACTGAAACATTAATGGTACTTATCTCTCCACTATCTGTCAAGTGGAATCCTAACTTCTCTTAAGATTACAAGCAAGCTATGTCATGGACAGGGTGAGTTATGCTTCTGTAGTTAGAAAAGAAAAACAAAACAAAACCAAAAACTGGGCTGAGTTCTTTATATTTGGCTCACTCATGTCTTTAAGTAATCAGCAAATCACTCAACTAGCCATGATCTTTTCTAGTTTCTCTTTTAAAATTTTAGAATTATATTCATTGTGACAGAAGCAGAAAATATTTTGTAGTACTGGACATGGATTTATTTTTCTTAAAAGCTATGGCTTGAAGAACAAAAAAAAATTTCTTTAACATGTTGCAAATGTTAAAATAATAAACAGAATGTATGCATGTGTCTATATTTCTCTCTATAGTAACAGTCATCCATGTCAATAGAATAGAGTGGTACAAGATAGCTAAACAACACAAAGTTTCTCTAGATTTCATTACCAAGGGACAGGATCATTTTGGTTAATGGCTTAGACACTAGAGTTTTGCCACTAAGAACTCATGAAAATTTAGTCAAGATTTTAAGATCTGGGGTTTAATTTCTTGATATCTAAAACTGGGAAAATAATTGTACTTATTTAATTGGGTTGTTTTCAAGAACTAAATAACCCATGATGTACAAAACATTTAGAATAATCATCAGTACATACGATTTCAATAAATGTTTTATTTCTGTTATTATTTTTGTCCCATTGTATCATTTACTCAGAGATTTGTACATACTAGGCATGTAATTGGCTTTTTGTTTAAGTTGAAGTATAGTTGATTTACAGTGTTTTGTTAGTTTCAGATATACAGCAAAATATCTCATATACACATATACACATGTTATATTTCAGATTCCCTTTCATTATTGATTATTTTATAATATTACAATTATCTACTATGTGGAATAAACTACTTTAGGCATTTTCAGTGGCATAAAGACCTACTCCCAACTGAGATGTTTAATTGCATTAAAAAACCTATTGACTTGAGAAATCTTTTAAAAGTTAAATTATAATAATACATGATGTTAAAGGTTATTATATTATTATCACCATCATCATGCTCATCACTACCACTGTAATTGTCATTATTATAACCATTATTATCTTGGTAACAGTATTAACTGAATCTTTCAGGTTACTAGGTTTAAAATATATTTTACTATGTTTAAAATTTATGAACTTATTTAATATTTCCATAATTGGTACCAGTGGTTAAGGACAATCAATTAATAAGTGGAGAAGTTATGATTCAAACTCAGAGATTTAGAGATTTTTGTCTCCAGATCTCATGTTCTTAAAATTATATATATTTTACCTCTTAAAAATTCCATTCTGGTAAAATACTGTTACATGTATGGGAAAATTGTAGTATATTTAATTTATTAAGGTCATTGTATAAATCTATAAAAATTCACGGCCTAAGATAAAATGAATAATTTGTCTGAAGATAGAATTGGCTAGAGGGAAATACAGTTGTTAACAGGATAAAAAGTTCCATATCATTCAAAAAACAGAAGTCTTTTGCCTGGGTGGTAGGAATACAGAAGGTGTTTACTTCCTATAGCGTTTCTGGTATTTTTTGACTTAACTGAGAAGATAATCAAAATATTCCAGTTTATTACAAATTTACATACACTTTGAAATACGAGCATTTATCTGGTGCTACAAGTTTTAAGAGCAGTGATTAGATACTGATTGTGTAAAACTTTTCATTTTATAATAATGAAAATGGGGATTTATTAAAGGATAAGGGGACAATCCATATTTTAAAAAGTCTTCTTTCAGAGAGGTGTGCTGAAAGAAATAAAGGCTGATTTCAAGAGAAGAAGAGCTCTTATTATAATGTTAATGATTGAGGGGACAAGCTACTAAAATCGCCATGGAAAATCAGAAGCAGAGGACATTTCTAAAGAAGCATGGGCAAAGCTTAGTTCTAGTGGTTAAGTTAGGAAAATAAATATGGTAGTATGTGGCATCTGGTGAAGTTTCTCACACTGTTGGACAGGGCTCTTGGTGAAGTGCCTTGTGTAAAATCCATGGTCACCCTCTATCTTTGGAATATCAAAGTCCAGTTTGAGGACCTGAAGAGTGAGGATTTTATTAATCATTTGACTTCATGTTTTTACAACACTAATGACAGTTTGTTATAAATAGAATTATAAATAGAATTATAAATAAAATTTCTGAGAGGTTGCATTTAATCTCTCTCACTACTGAGAAATCTGAGTGGGAAAATAAAGTGTAATTAAAACTTACCAGGTAAGCACAGAATCTAAGCAGGGAAGTCAATTATGTGATTTGAGTATTTCCTGACAGGAAGCCAAGACAGAGTGACAAATCCAACTATAAGGTATCCTTACACTCAGACCAGTGGCTCATTTTGCTAAGATAATCCTCCTTTGGAGGAAAAATACTTTTAGAAGAGACAATGCAAGTAAGTATCTGTAAATACTCTTATTCTTCCATCTTTGTAGAGAGCACCCACACTACCTCTAATGATTGACACAACTTTATATTTCCTAATATATTAAAAAGTTTTGCAGGTAAGACCATCTGGTCTGTGGGGCACTTGGATATAAATGTGGTAATTTAGTACACAAATATGATAAAATGAATGTGGTATTTTATTTGTCGGCTGTGATCCACTTTGAACTGACTTAATTTCTCTCCCAAGAGACATTAGTGGAAGCAGCCATTATTGAATTATTGTGAGGATTAAATGGGTTAATAGATGGAAAATGTTTAAAATAAGATCGGGCAAGTGGTAAGCACTATAAAAGTGCTTGCTATTCTGCTATTATTACTGTCGTTTTATTCTATTTTTGTTAAACCCTCAGAGACATGCCATTATGGAACAGTGGAACTGACAGATCCAAGGTTGCAATCCTTGTTGACAAAAAGAATAATTCCATCACTTAAAGAAAACACAGAAATTATTGTCAGATTGATGTGTGACTTCCAGCTTTGCTTCTTACTAAACGTGAATACCTGAACAAAGTATTTAACCTGTCTGAATTTCATTGTGTGGACCTGAAAATGTGGACTATCTGTCCATGTTGTTTTGAGGACTGTGTGCACATATACTAGCTAACTGCTCATTTCCAGACATAGTAGTTACTTATAATTTTTTACTTATATTTAGATGTGAGGCTTTCAAAATAATAAACAGTGCTTAAACCTGAACCACTGATTATGAAGTTGTTTGTATTTCCATGATTTTGATTAACAAATTCAGGATAAGTTGTGAATGGTACCCATAATAAATACTTTAAGCAACTTCTGTATTCTGAAAGGAAGGCATAATATAGTGGACATGACAGTAATTTTACCTTAGTCAAAATTCCATATGTAGAGAATTTTCCTGGTTTCAGCAAAAGTAATGAGTGGATTTAGCCCAACCAGTCCAAACAGAATATCCTTTTTGGATTCTTTGAATTATGGCCCAGAGTGACCTAGAAAGTTACTAGGTCTTGGTTGGGGATCTATGTAATCATAGACTCAGGAGCTTTTGACTTCTTAATGGGCCTTTTGAAATCAGAAAAAGGGAAAAGAAAATACAGTCAATCCACAGGAAGGGGAAAAAGAGTGGGAAATAAGTTTTTATGGCATTTTTTGTTTCTGTCTTTTTAAAATTGACTTATAGGTGATTTAAAACATTATGTTAATTTCAGTTGTAGAATGTAGAGTTTCAATTTTTTATACTTTATACTCCATTTAAAGTCATTACAAATTAGTGACTATATTCCTCTGTTCAGAACAATATATTTTTGTTGATTATTTATCTCGTACAGAGTTTTTATCTCTTAACAGTTTATTGCTGTATTGCTCCTACCCCCTTTCCTCTCCCCACCTGTAACCACTTGTTCTCTGAGTGTTTTGTTGATCTTTTCTGTTGTTTCTGTAATCTCCATTTCATTGATTTCCTTTCTGATCTTTATTATTTCCTTCCTTTTGCTGACTTCAGGCTTAGTTTGTTTCTAATTCTTTTAAATGGTAAGTTATGTTATTAGATTTTTCTTTTTTCATGAAGTAGTTGTGTATGACTATAAACTTCCCTCTTAGAACTGCTTTTGTTGCTTCCAGGAGATTTTGAAAGGTTGTGTTTTCATTTGTCTCAAGGCTAATTTCCTCTTTGATTTCATCTCTGACTCATTGGATTTTTAGTAGCTTGTTGTTTAGTATCCATGTACTTGTGCTTTTCCTATTTTTCTTCCTGTAATTGATTTCTAGTTTCATACTCTTATGTTTAGAAAAAACACTGAATATAATTTATATCATCTTAAATTAGTTGAGATTTGTTTTATGAGCTAGCATGTGATCTATCCTGTAGAATGTTCCATGTGCAATTGAACAGCTGTTTGGGGATGGAATGTCCTATAGATACCTATTAGGTCAAACTGGTCTATTGTGTCATTTAAAACTGGTCTATTGTGTCATTGCCTTATTGACTTTATGTCTGGATGATCTGTCTTTTGATATAAGTGGGATGTTAAATTCTCCTACTACCCTATTATTATCCTTTTATTGTCAAATTCTCCCTCTATCTCTATTAATATTTAGTTTATATATTTAGGTGCTCCTGTATTGGATGTGTATATGGTAATGAGTGTAATATTTTCTTCTTGTGTATTTACCCTTTTGTCATTATATAATGTCCTTCTTTGCCTTTTTTTTTACTGACTCTTGCTTTAAAGTATATTTCTCTTAAATGATTATTGCTGTCCCAGCTTTCTTCTTTCCATTTGCATGGACATACCTTTTTCCACACCTTCACTTTCAGTCTGTGTCTTTAACTCTGAAGTTAGTCTCTTGTAAGCAGCATATAGATGAAAATTGGTTTTGATACATACTTTTAATTGGAACATTCAGTCCATTAACTTTTAAAGTAATTATTTATAGGTATGTACCCATGGCCATTTATTGTTTCTTTTCTGGTTTTTGTGATTCTTCTTTGTTTTGGTTTATGTCCTTGTGGTTTTATGATTTTCTTTAGTGTCATGTTTGTGTTCTTTTACGTCTAGTTTTTGTGTATCTATTATAGGTTTTCAGTTTGTGGTCACTGTGCACTTCATATATGTTGATCTGTATCTACTTTTTAAAAACAATTCCTAAAAGATCTACTTTTTTTTATCCCCCTTACACATTTTACATCTTAATTTATTTACTGATTACTGTAGTTATACCTAATTTTACAAATGTTTTTATCTTTTCATATTTTTACTGGTATATTTAAGTGTTTGATCCTCAGCCTTTCCAATACATTTGCTTTTACCATTGGAATTTTTTCTTTCCTATAGATTCTTACTTCTTGTTATAGGCTTTTCTTTTCTATTTAGAGACGATGCTTTAACATTTCCTTTAAGGTAGTTTTAGTATTATGAACTTTTTAGGTTTTTGCTTATCTGTGAAGTTATTTACCACTCCCTTGATTATAAATAGTAACCTTGCTGATAGAATATTCTAAATTGCAGGTTTTTCCATTTCAGCACTTTAAATACATCATTCTCCTATATTCTTATTTGCAAAGTTTTTGCAGAAACATTTCTTCCTTTTTTTTTTTTTGGACTCAATAATGTATATGTGGGTGTGCTTGATGTTAGCCCAGAAATTCCTTATATTCTTTTTGAACATTTTTACTTTGCTTTTCTTTATGCTGTGGTGGTCCAGTTGGATCAGAGTGCTGAATTTCTTCTGAGGCAAAGCCTGTTTGTGCCAGCAATGGTTGTCCTCACCCCATTCAGAAGTTGCCGCATGTCTGAATACACTTTATTTCTCATGGCTGAGCTCTCCCCTTGGCCTTTGCCATCCCCACCCTGTACAGTTGCAGTGCAGGGCAGGTGGAATCTGGGCTGGGTCCCAGGTGTGTAAGAGTGTAGTCTGTGGTTGTAGGGGCACTGTCAGTGACTGGGACTGCTTCTGATGTGCTGCCTGTGTAAGCACCAGGAATCACTGCCCCAGTACTGCTCAACTGCCTCTTCGGGTCTAGGCCACCTCTGTGTTTCACAGCCAAGCTCTTTCCTCAGTCATGGTAGCTATTTATTTATTTGTTTATGTCTTTTTAAGATTGCACCCACAGCATATGGAAGTTCCCAGGATAGAGGTCAAATGTGAGTTGCACCTGCTGGCCTACGCCACAGCCAAGCAACACCAAGTTCTGAGCCATGAATGCAACCTTCAACCACAGCTCATGGCAGCACCGGATCCTTAGCCTACTGAGCAAGGCCAGAATCTAACCCATGTCCTTGTGGATACTAGTTGGGTTCATTACTGCTGAGCCACAATGGGAACTCCTCGCTAGACCTCACTTTAGTATGGAGTTGAGTTGTGAAGTAACAGGACTGGAACATTTGCTTAGCTCAGGCTGTGGCATGAATCAGGAAAGGCATGGGAAACTGCAGCCTCTCCACCCTGCTTCTGGTACAAACAAACATTTGTTCTCTTCTCATGAGCTGAGTCCAGGTTTCTGGCCCTCTCCCCAGACCAGGTGACTCATTCTCCCTGTGTTGGACTCCAGTATGTGGGCACGCAATATGTGGCTGGAACAGCTCACTTCCCAGGGAGGATCTCTGTCTCTGTAATCTCTCATCTTCTTTGTGGCTCCCAAGGGAAAAAATTCTGACCTGATTCCCTTTGTACTCAGTTCCATGTGGACCTTTCTTACAGCCTTGGTTGTACAGAAGTCTTTCTGGCAGTCTCCTGTCAGTTTTCAGTGATTAATATATATATATCTATATATATAATACATATAGATATATATTTTTTTATGTATTCTTGGTGGAAAGTGAGTTCTGCATCCTCCTACTCCACCATCTTGATCTTATCTTTGAAATATACTTTAATGAATCTCAGGCTGTTTTCCCTATGGTTTATAAAATACTGTTCTATTGTTGAAATAAATAATATTTGTCCGAGATCACCTTGAGTGAGATTTTTGTTTGTTTGTTTGTTTACAAAGTAATTATTTCTAAGAGTTTATACTACATCATCAGGTTTCAATGTAAGCACATACTTGGGAAGTCAAGGGTGTTGTAGGCAAAGGAAATGGCTTGGGATAAAGCGCCCAGTCATGAAACACTTAAACTCTGGTCAGTTTTTTTTTTTTTTTTCTCTTAATGGATTTTATTTCACTTATAGGTGTGCATAAATCATCACAAGTCAATTTCACAGATTTTGTATCCCAAACCCCCAGTGCATCCCCCCACCCCCCCAGATTGTCTTATTTGAAAAACCAAGGTTTTCCAAAGTCTGGTCAGTTTTATTAGGGCTCACAGTGCCAAGTAGGACTCCATGAAACTAAAATAAAGTAGAGCACAGCTGAGGAACTGTTCTACTTGCTCTGCTACTATGTTTGATTCTCTTTTTTGGTCTATACGTGATAGGCAGGCAAATGTATGGATAAAGTTTCATTTCAGATAGATTACTCCAGTAGGACTATAGAAAATAATGTGTAAGATTGGCAAATATACACAAGGAGGTCAGGTTTGTTCAAGGTATACAATCTAAAGTATGAACAATTGTTTATATATGCCAGAAGAAATTATTAATATTATTTTATTTACTTCTCACAAAAACCTTGTGAAGTAATTATGACCCACTTTAATTTCATACATAGTGAAAGCCTATGATAGTTCAAGCCTAAATTTGCATAGCTGCTCTGTGACCAAAACTTGTTTTTAATCCAAAGTTCCCAATCTCCAAGCCCTCAATATAGAGCTACAGAAGTTTTTAATAATATGTTTTCTTATTTCCAAGGATGTGTTCCAGAGGCCCTCACAGCAACTGAAAAGGATGCTGAGTGACTGAGAACTGTTTAATTTTTCAGTACTTCTGTAGAACCTCTTCATAGTTCCACTTCTGATTTTTTTACATATTGGGTTTCTACTTAGAATTTTACTTGAGAAGAAAATAATTAAGTTCAGGATAAGTTCTACTTCTGTTAAAGGAACAAAATATGATTATGCCTAAAACGCATGGGGTTAAAAACACTTTCAATCTTTACTCACAAAATACTGTGATCTTAAGCTGTTGTTTAAAAGGAATGCCTTAGGGAAAGTATGATTTAAAGGATGCTGAGAAGTGATCCTTATGACGTTAGTTACCTCAAAAGGGAGGTAGATGGACTTCCAAGAGGGAGGAAACTAATACAGAAGAAGAGACTAGGACCCAATTGTTAGCATCACCATTTGCCCCCAGATGGAATCTGAACAATAAAGTCTATCCTTAAAATATTCAGATTCTAAATTAACAGAAATTATACATTGTGTTTCTGCTTTTGATTGTTTTAAGAAAATTGGATAGTCCAGCCAGTCATTGTGTATGATGACCTAGTCTTTTTCCTTTTTTTTCTTTTTCTACCGCACACACAGCATGGAAGTTCCTGAGTCAGGGTGGGAATCCAAGCCAGAGCGGCAGCTTACATCACAGCTGCTGCAATGCTGGATCTTTAACCCACCGTCCCTAGCCAGGGATTGAACTGATGCCTCCACAGAGACAAACCTGATCATTAACCCACTGTGCCACAGCAGGAACTTTGTGATGACCTAGTCTTTAATGGAAAAAATGGTTTGCTTGTTGAAAAGGATAATTTCAACTCTAGGAGAAAAACCTGAGCAAACATAAAAGGGAGAAACTGTCACACACTATTTATAATTATATTGCATTTTATTCAGGGCAGCTCTGTATAGTAGTAATATTATGTGAGCCACATTGATATTTTTAAATTTTCTAATAGACACACTTAAAAGGCAAAAAGAAATAGGTGAAATTATTGTAATACAGTGTATTTTATTTTATACAGTATATTTAAATTATTATCATTGTAACATATAATCAAGTGGCAGTTACTAATGAGGTATTTCATTTATATCTCAACCTAGTCCATCCATTAAATTTTTATTAGAAATTCATGATTCATATTTGATTACATATAATTTACAGTTGCAAATATAGGTTCACATACTCAAGTCATTCCAAACCTGCTTAAGTGTTTTCCAATAATTAAATTTAGTACCATATTTTAAATTTAAATTAATATTAAGCAACATTAAAAATTACTTTCCTATCACGGACTTGGAGAACAGACTTGTGGTTGCCAAGAGGGTGGGAGGATGGAGTGGGATGGGATGGAAGTCTGGGGTTAACAGTTGTAGACTATTGCCTTTGGGATGGAAAAGCAAGGAGATCCTGCTGTATAGCACCAGGAACTATGTCTAATCACTTGTGACGAATCTATATATGTATGTGTAATCAGGTCACCACGCTGTACAGTTGAAAAATTGACAGAAAACTGTAAACCAGCTATAATGAAAAAATTAAAAAAAAAAGAATGTTTAAAAAAATTACTTTCCTCAGATATACTCGTCACATTTAAAATGCTCAGGATCAACTCGTGGTCTGTGATTATATTTAAATATCTGTAGTTTTTTTGAGTGAAAATGATCAAGGAAGTGGGAATGCTAGCAAATTAAATAATTTTGATACCATAGGATCCCTTGTTGCTTTCATGCTTGTTATTAAAAAAAACTATTTGACATTTTCTGAGCTCATTTTTCTGCCTTGATCCAGCCAAGTTATTAGGAGTTTCAAAACTACAACTTTGTTCAGATATTCTCATTAGTTAAAGTATTAGCTCAAAATGCAGAAGGTATAAAAGATCGGAAAGAATGAAATTTGAAACCAGAAACTGATAGATATTTTTCTACGTAATTACTCATGTGCTTCGGTAAACCTTGAAACTAAACTGAATTATTTATCTTCTCCTCTTTTCTCCCAGAAATAAATGCTAGCTAAATCACTCTGCCCAATGGAAGTATATGATATTTTTGAGGATCCTATTTTAAGAGACTCTCTAAATAAAATAATACTTTACTCTGATTTCATATATCCCTGTTGCTTTTTAAATTCAAACTCTCTTTTTAGGCTCTTAGAAAAGATTTGAGGAAGATACAGAAACTTCCTATGTATACCCTGCCACCACACTTGCATAACCTCCCCCATTATCCACACCCTCCACCAGAATGGTACATTTGTTACGATTAATGAACTTACACTGATACTCCATAATCCCCCAAAATCCATAGTTTACAGTGCAGTTTACTCTTGGTGTATGTTCAGTAGGTTTGGACAAATGCTTAATGTCGTGTAACCATCATAATGGAATCAGATATTTTATTTTCAATGCCATAGAACTCCTCAGTGCTCTGTCTATTCATAGCTGATTCGTACAAAACCGTTATGATCGCTGATCATTTTTATTACTTCTCCAATTTTTGCCTTTTTCAAAATGTCATATAGTTGGAATCACAGCACATACCTTTTAAGGTTGGCTTTTTTCACTAACTGATAAGTATTTAAGTTTCCTCCATGTCTTTTCGTGAGACATGAAGGTATATGATATTTACTTTCTTTTTCTATCAGTAAGAATTGATAGACCCTTTCTTTTTACCCCGAATAATAGTCTTTTATCTGGATGTATCACATTTTGTTTAGCCATTCACCTACTAAAAGGCATTTTAGTTTCATCCAAGTTTTGGCAGTTACGAATGAAGCTGCTATAAAAATACACATACAGGTTTTTGTGTGGACATCATTTTTCAGCTCCTTGAGTAAATATCAAAGAGCACACTTCTATGTTATATAGTAAGAGTGTGTTTATTATTGTGGGAAGTTATCAAAATGTCTTTCAAAGTGATTTGCCCATTTTGTATTCTTATCAGTGGTGAATAAAATTTCCTGTTGCTTCATGTCCTCACCAGCTTTGGTGTCATCAGTGTTTTGAATTCTAGCTATTCCAAGAGCTAAGTAGGGGCATCTCATTGTTCTTTTCATTCTCATTCCCCTGATGGTATAGTGGTTAGTTTCATTTCCTGAAAGTGGAAAACACTTTCATATGCTTAGATTCCATCTGCTTACCTGCTTTGGATACGTGTCTGGAGGTCTTTTGTCAAGTTTTTGCCCAGGTTGTTTGTTCATTTGTTTATAGTTGAGCCCTATCATTTTTAATGAACTTTCGGGCAGCACTTTCTTTCTTTATCCATGGTGTTGGGTGTTATTGGATAGACTGTCATTGCAAAACTAAATATGAGGTTCAATTTGGTAGATGGGAGCTATTAGAGTTCCATTTACTTCTGTATGTATTTGAAATTGGCCACAGGTAACCTCTCTGGATAAAAGTAGTTAGCAGAACTGATATCTCAGTGCATTATCTCTGATCTCTGCTTTGACACTACAAACATCCTTGTACTGCTAAGTACTACAAAAATTAAGGCACGCATTTTCTGGATTATATACTCCTTCACAGAATTCTTTATTTTTGAGGTTGTTCCTCAGTTATGTAGTTTCTAGCACAGCATATATTTTCCCTCTGTGTGCAATGGCAATGACTAACTTATTTATAGGTAAACAATATAGGCAAGATCAATAATAAGAATAGCTAACATCTAGACCTCTCCTGCTATGTGTCAAGCACCATTTAAATAATTTCCAGAATAACATATGCAATATTTAGCAAAAGATATGACGAATGTAATATTATCTTCACTGTGCAGATGAGAAACAAAGAGATGAACTCCTTGTATAGCCTTATGTAACCAACTAGCAATTGATGGATCCAGGGTAAAACTGACAGCCTAATTGCAGGGCTTGCACTCTCTCTAAAGCATTAAGGAGTCTTGATATTCCATATGAGCTATGTAACAGACAAAGCCATTCTCCAAATTAGCTGGCAATCTAGCTGGAGAGAAATCTGCAAACTACTCAAAATGAAACAATTCAAAGATCAGTGCAATTAAATTGAATATTGCTTATTGCTAAATAATAAGCAGAAAAAGAATATAAGGGAAAGCTTTTTGTAAAGTTCATCCTGGAGTTGAACCTTGTAGGATAAGTGAGATTTGATTGTAGGAACGTGCAAATTTGAGTTTCCAAAGAAGGGTAAAATGACTATAAAACTATAGAAACATATGGCTTTTGTAAGACAGTAGAGGAGAACATTTGCTTATACCAGAGCTACTACTTGGGAAAATAGTCATTTTTAAAATAATTAAATTCCAGTTCCAACTGTACACTTCCTCTTGGGGTACAATGGTAGAGTCCATAGTGGTATGCCTAGATTTCATCTCTAAGTAATAGTACTGATGTTCAACTCACAGCAAATAGTCAGCAATTGCTTCTGAGGATTTGTACAGTTCTTGTGCTCCTGACTGACTCCTGTAATCCTGTAAGATGTTTGCAGCCTTCTTCCTTTCTCAAGACAATTCTACTCTTTCCATTAAGTGTAAATATACTTTCCTGTAGAACTCCACCTCTCAAGCAACAAGCACAAAACAGCAACAACAAATTCTTCTATGGATTATTAAGAGCAAATAGCCCCTGATGGGGCTAGAAACACCTGATATCTGTGAATGGAACACTAGGCTAGAGCCTGAACTACAACTGGCTTTCTAGTGTAAGGCACCCTCTTGCCTGTTGCCTTGAATACTGTAAGCTCAGAGGAACCTGCTTTTTAATGAAGGAGATCACTCATTCAGACCTAACAGATTCAGAGCACTATGTGGTTTAAAAATAGGGAGAAAAAAAGAAAAAGAGAGGTCACAGAATGTCATGAGTAGTCAAAGCAGGGCTAGACTGTTTGGCTTGAAATAAGATAAGGAGTTAGGTTTATAAAGTTGAGTTGCAAATATATTTTGAAAAAACTAACTCTAAGAGTTAGTTGGTGATTATTTATTCAAACAGCAAGTCACTCACCAGTAATGTTGAATATGATTCAAGTTGTTCTTTAGCATGTTTCATTTGGTGTCAGTTTAAAACAATAATGATGATAATAATAATAATATTGATATTATTACTGAGTGGGTGAGGAAGAAACATTAGTTAATTAAGACAACTTATACCATTAATAGTCAGAATTTACCTTTTCATTATTTGCACAGAAGGAATGTTTAAAGTTAACAGTTCAGGTTTGACAATTTCATTTTTAGAAATAGTAATTTCATTATACCTTTGTGTAAGAGAACTTTTGAATTAATTATCCTAATGCTCATCTTTATTTTGACTATAGACACATAGCCCAAGAAAGGTTTATTAGGGTTTTTGCTAGTTAAATTGTGGGCCAACTCTCACAATTTCAAGGGATTATATAATATTTTAATATTCATTAAAACCTATGGCTATTATTTAACCAGTACTGATGTTTTAATTTTGGAGAATATATTCCCAATTGCACAGTTTAATTTTCCCAAGTCAGTTTGATGAACAAAATGATATGTGTTTATAAAGCTGTCTAATGTATAGGAAAAGTTATTTGAGAATGAAACTGATGCAAGAGTAGAACACTATTAATGAGATTCATGTGCAGCATTAGCTGATGCCATCATAGCACATTTTCAAAATAAATTAAAAAAACAATAAAAATTCCTGAATATTTTTAATATGTAACATTTCCCTTGACATAGGGGGGTTATATAAAGACATCAATGATAAGCCCATCTCAAGCATTTCTCTAACTTTAGTGAGCATGTGATTTTAATGTGAGGAAAGAATTCACACATATAGAGCAATGAAGAAACTGAATCCAATTTAGAACAAGAACTGGGCAGAAAACAAGTTCCAGCAAGCACTTTTTAGAAGGTAAATATTTTGAGTGATCCGAATGTAGACTTCATAGAGGGAATGGAACTTTAGAAAATTCTCAAAATTTGAAGGATTGATAAAAGAAAGGAAGAGCCAAATAAGAAAGGAAAGACATAAAGATGGATACCAGAGAATACAAAGGGAACTAATTTATCATAAGTGCAAGAAGCACTATAACCTCAAATTCCCAATGTAGATTTTTACGATTTTGTCCTTGGGCTAATTATGTAGATTGTCAAAAGTTTTACTGCTAGTGAGTGATTAAGGCAGGATTTGAGGTAGGTCTACCAAGCTCTTTTGACTAATCACTCTAAAGTTCGAAGAAGAGAATGATTTCCAATGAATATTCATAAAGTATATGTTTAAGCTCATATAGCATTACTATCAAGATTATATAAGTATACCAACATATTATTAAGGGTTGCAATAAGGATTTAATGTTAGTGCTACTTTATAACAAATATATACAGATATAGAGATAGAGATCAAGAGATGAAATTATTATGCTAAAAAGCAAAATCATTGCATATATCAATCTTATGAATGGAAACAGAAAAATCATTGAAGAACATAAAAACAATTGGAACACATTTTTCAGCATAAGAAAAGCAAGCTGCAAGACAGTACATATATACTGGTAAAAGAATTTCATGAAGAAGAAAAGTTATCTATGATTAGATGATGATCTTATGATCATAAGATTATAAAACTACCTTAGAGCCACAAACAAAAAGGAAAACAAATTTCTATTTGTAGGAGATGATTCTAATCTACTGTTACATGAAAATGCTGAACTTGTTTTTATCAACCTTGGAGGATATTTTGGGGGACTTTTATACAATGAGTAAGGATCATTCTCTTGACTAACAATAGAAAAGCATACATTCTCCTTGGAGGTGACTGAATAGTGAGAATGCTCAAAGCAAGTAAACAGAATGTAGAAAAAATGACATGACTAACATTTTTCCTGTCAAAAATTAGCAAACCTGTGAAGAGTAAAGAACAAGGGGTAAGACTAGTATTATTAGTCTTGCAGATAGACCACATGCTTCAAAAATTTGGGGACAACAAAGCTAAATAAAGGTTATTTATATTCACAGCTGGACTAAGGTACCATCAGCCTCAAAGGACTCATATAGCATATTTCCCAATGCATTTTTTCTTTTTTTCAAAAAATTCTGACAGGTCATTTTCAATAGAAAGCATGAGATCCTAAGGCATGATTTGGAATGAAGCAGTAAAACATAGAAACAACTAATAAATTAAGATGAATATTGAGTTAGAGCTTAAAAGGAAAGAGAAGGGAATTAAGCAACATGTTTAGGCAGCGATGGGTTGAAAGTTGCTGGAAAAAAATTGTGTCAAAGAAATGAACTTCTGGAAAGTGATCAAAAAACTTATTTTTAAAGTTTTTATTTATAAACTTTATTGGTGGAATGGATAGGAAGTTTGGGTTCATAGATGCAAAATTGTACATTTGGAATGGATAAGCCATGGGGTCCTGCTGTACAGCATAGGGAACTATGCCCAGTCTTTTGGGGTAGAACATGATGGAACGCGGTATGAGAAAAGTAATGCATATGTGTGTGTGTGTGTGACTGAGTCACTATCTTGTACAGCAGAAATTGACACAACACTGTAATCAACTATACTCTAAAAAAATAAGGCCCTCTAAAAATAATATTTATAAAACAGGAACAATCTCACAGATCTGAAAATCAAACTTCTGGTTACCAAAGGGGAAACCATCAGGGTAGGGACATATTTGGAGGATGGAATCAATATATACACACTACTATATATAAAATAGATAACTAACAAGGACCTAATGTATAACACAAGGAAATCTACTCAATATTCTGTAATAACATGTATGGAATAAAAGCATGGATATATGTATATGAATAATGGGATAAAAGCATGGATATATGTATATGAATAATGGGATAAAATCATGGATATATGTATATGAATAACTGATTCACTTTGCTGTATACCTGGAACTAATATAACATTTTAAGTCGACTATACTTACTGAGCGAGGCCAGGAATCGAACCCACATTCTCATGGATACCAGTCCGGTTCCTAACCTGCTACACCACAACAGGAACTCCCATAATCTTTTCCATTTTAAATTAAAAAAAACCCATTAGGCAAATTTCCAAATGTATTTCAAAAAATTACACATATAATGGACGTCATAGGTGATGAAGGAAATATAAGGTCAATTTTCACAAAATTCTGAATATGTGACCTTTAGAATTTAACTTTTGATATATCTGAAGTATAAAAAAAATAGAGCCTAGTTAAATGTGTAACTGTGAGAGTTGAGCCACATGCCTGTCTGATGCAGAAAGCATCCTAACTCAGTTTTGCCAATAGAAATACAAATTAGTAGAAAAAATTCTAGAACATTTCATATACATGACCTTTAGTAAATGTGTTCCATGAAATTTGATTTCCACAAATTAATTTGAAAGGGCTTAGTTTGGAATATGTTGTTGAAGAGAGGAGAGGAATTACCACGCTATTGAAAAAGACTAGACTAGGGCAATGAATAAATCAATTACCATGATAAAATGTCAAAGAATATGAGACAGAATCAGTGCTGCCAGGGTTGCTATGAAGTCAGGTGTTATTTAACATCTTCATTAAATCCTTAGAAAAGAGAATTGATTGACACTGGGAAGTGAAGTTGGTCCTTCTGCACAAAACTATTTAGATAACACAAATGCTAGTGCTGAATTTTAACTCACCCTTTTGTTTTCAAAAGTAGGAGATTGGCACACCTATTTCATAAAGTATTTTCTAGAATTAAGTAGCTAGATTTAAAGGTAGGTCGTCAGTTTTCCATATGATATTATAAGGAAGGCAAAACTTATCTGTACCCTCTTTGGGCTTTTCCACTGGGTCTGAGAATTAAACTGACATAAAACAGATTAACAGGGAGAAAGGACACACCCTTATGTTATTTTTTCACGACACAAGAACCCTCATAAGGACATGAAGACTCTAAGAAACAGTAAAACCTGCAAAGATAGGCAGTTGTGGAAAAGTGACCAAGTTATCAGGAGCAGATAAAGGAAGATGCAAATTATTTTACTAAGATCTGTTAGTACAGAATTCTCTTCCTCTCAGTTTTCATCCTTGGTGATAAGAATGTTAACTTTCTGTTTCAGGAAGGGCACTTTTCACGTGGAAATTTCATCTCCTGCTTTTAAGGAAAAGAAAGAAGGTCAGAGTGTTTTTCTTCTCTTTGCTGTTTTTTAAGTAACTTTAACTCAAAATAGTCAATATGCCAGAGTGAATTATTTTTGGGGTAGTATATCAGGGTCATATAAAGTGTATACCCTTTAATATCAAAAGTTTCATTTGTTTAAATTTCTCAAAGGTATTGGAATCCCCTTCGTGGCTCAGCGGTAACAAACCCGACTAGTATTCATGGAAACACAGGTTCCATCCCTGCCCTTGCTCAGTGGGTTGAGGATCTGGCATTGCCATGAGCTGTGGTGTAGGTCACAGATGCAGCTTGAATCCTGAGAAGCTGTGGCTGTGGCTGTGGCTGACAGCTACAGCTCAGATTCAACCCCTAGCTTGGGAACTTCCATAAGCTGTGGGTATGGCCCTAAAAGACAAAAAAAAAAAAAAAAAAAAAAAAAAGGCTTGTTCTGTGTTAATAATATGCTAACAGTATCTTATTTAATGATAGAAAAGAGGATAATGTCATGCCTGTATGTTTTATTCATATGTTCATATACATTTCCCTTTACACAAGTTTGCTGTCTATTACACCCATCTGGGATTACATCCAAATCCAGTGATGGCAGAATGGTGAAATCTTACAAAATCATTGCAAACAAATACCCATATGTACTTTATAACAACAGAACTCACAGAAACAAAGGATTGATTTAGCTAAATATTTCCATACAATATATGTGCATTTAATGTCTGCTCAATACATTGCCCAGGACTGGGCACCAAGAACAGGAAGAAATATGACTATTTTTCCTTAACTGAAAACAACTTCTGACAAGTAAAAAAAAAAAAAGAAAAATGATAAGAGACTTAATTAGAGGAGTTGCAATTGCTGCCTAGACATTTTTGCTTACTCACTCTTTCCGCAGTTAAGCACTTCTTTGGTCCCTGAGCATCCTTCTGGAAAGATGGACTGACTCTTCAGATAGCTCTTTATGGTCTTATTTTAAAAAGGCATTTCCTGAGATGCTTCATGAGACCTGCCTCCTAGTCTCAGGAATTTACACTTTAGCCCTGCGTGGGGCTGACTTTCAAATGTGAGTGAACTAAGTCATCTTCTTGGAATTTGACAAAATTCTTCATGTTTTTAATCTTAATTAATGCACAAAGAAAAAATGTACATAAACTTACAACCATTACAAAGAGCTACACAAGTATGCATATTTTTCAGACATCCATCATCAATTTAAGTAAAGGAAAAGTGGTTAAATGAAAATGGTTCTTTATTCTGGAGGCCACCCATCTTTTTCCTCATAAACAGCAACAACAATAAAAGACAATCATGAGTGTGACCCTCAGATTTTGGTAGAGAGTTTCAAATTATATATAGTTATGTTTCCACATCCAATTGCTGAATGCAGGAGATATAATAAAATTATTATTATTATTATTATTATATTTATTGCTTTCTAGGGCCACACCTCTGGCATATGGAAAGTCCCAGGCTAAGGGTAGAGTCAGAGCTACAATTGCCAGCCTATGCCACAACCAGAGCAACGTGGGATCTGAACAGCGTCTCTGACCTACACCATAGCTCACGACAATGCCAGATCCCTGACTCACTGGAAGAGGCCAGGGATCGAACCCACATCCTCATGCATACTAGTCGGATTTGTTTCTGCTGCACCACAACAGGAACCCCAGAAAATTATTTTTTTTTAAGTTTTGCCTTTGAGATAATGTTTATTAAAAAGTAATATAGCTAGGTTTTTCCTGATTATGTGAATGACATGACTTGATCGTTGTAAAAGTTCAGGCAATGTAGAAAATTAAGGAAGAAAGTAAAAACCCAATGGAAATTCTGGCCCTCAATGCTAAGTACAGGTGTCATATTTTTGGTTAATCTTTCTTTAATGCCTATATATACTCATAAGAGCATAGCCAAATTGATAACTTTAGATGAAAAAGATTGTGATATGTATAAAGTTTTTATTTCAAGCACAACTTTATTTATTAATTTTTATTTATTAATGGTCTCATCCATCTTCCATCTCTGCTGTCATTTGACCTCCTCCATCCCCCACACTCCACCTATTCTGATGTAGATCCGCATTCTCCAGAACAGTTTTGTTATTATTCATTTTCATAATATGAAGTTGGGGGCCTCAAATGTGATTCTAGAAATCCCTTCAATTTAACTCAAGAAGCTCAAATTCATTATTTTTAATAATTACATAATAATCCATGGTTGGATATAGCAGAATTTATGGAGCATTTTCCTAATCGATGATTAACATTGATTCCTTACAGTTTTTTCCTCCTCTCAGACAATGCTGCAGTCTACATTCTTAATTCTTATGTCTGTGGAATAAATTTGCAAAAGTGGAAACTACTTTAATAGTTATGGTCATAAGGAAATTCAAAGAATTTTAAATATATATATGTTTATAATGCTCATTTTAGTAGCAATGAGTGAAAAGGTCATGCTTTATTCCTGGATTCTTTGGAAGCAATGGATTACCACTCCTTTTGTTACTGTTTTTTGTGAGTGTGTGAATCAGAAATTGGGAAGGAATATCTTACTTTTAATTCAGTTTGCAGTTCCAAACTTCTCTCAGATTCTAGAGAAGTTGAACCACTTTTAGTGACCATTTCCCTCTCTGCTTTGGTGACTGCCTTACATTACATGCTTTTCCCTCTTGTTCTATTGTGCTCCTTCTTTTTATCTAATTGATTTTCTGAATGTTTTATTCACCTTTAAGCTATTCACTTATTATTTGTCAATAATAAGTGCACTGACAATATTGCATTGCAATATAATTATTTGCATTTTTTATTTTCAAGAATGGTAGATTACGTTACTGCAAAATTTAAATGTTTATAGTCACATATTATTAGTTCCTTGAAGCAATGTTGTTCTCTTAGGGAAATAAGAGTCCTGGCAACAAAGATGCTTCCAATCTAATAGAGAAGGTAGGGAGAACATAATTCTAATATTGAAAGAGCATTAGCAGAGTTACATGCATATAACATGACATTAAAGCAACTACAAAGCCTGGACAGAATTTCACAAAAATTTACACAGAAAAGTGGAAGAGTGAAGAATGAAAATTTCTCTGATATACTTTGAGGTTGTTTATGTTTAGCTTATGAGAGAACTATGAGTTAATCTGAAGGATTCCCAGAGTCAGAAGGTCCATGGACTTGCACTGTAAAATCAAAAGGTCAGTTTTTTTAAATTGGTTCTATTATGCTCTTAGGGAGACACTAAATAGGTGGAGATGGGCATCTTCACTGCTTGTCACTTGCCCCTAGAGC